>CM077240.1:6280716-6698216 GCA_039654775.1 Spinibarbus caldwelli
AACAGTGACACTTTGCCAGTGCTCCCGAGTGAATCAAGACAACGAGGCTTCTCAAGTGCTGAAAAGCGTCTTTCCCTGTATGAGAATGTCAGTCCATGCAATGTTAAGAGCAAAATTTGCCAAAACGAAAGATGTTCGTTTCCAATGAAATAAAGTCTTATTTGCAATGCAGAAATGCGTTTCTTTAATGGGTTAGATGTTTTCTGCTTTAAAAGTAAAGTTAGTGTTACTAGGCCCAGTGAGCTTAGTTTAGCGTTTCTGTGAACAGTGATACTGTGCCAGTTCTCTTGTGAATGAAGAGAACAAGGCTTCTCAAGTGCTGAAAAGCTTCTTTCCCTGTAAGAGAATGTAAGTTCATGCAAAGTAAAGAGCACAGCATTCCAAAATGTAACATGTTCGTCTCAAATGAAATAAAGTCTTATTTGCATTGCACAAATGTGTTTCTTTAATTGGTTAGCTGTTTTCTGCTTTAAAAGAAAAGTTAGTGTTTCTAGGTCCAGTGAGCTTAGTTTAGCGTTTCTGTGAACAGTGACACTGTGTCAGTTCTCCTGAGTGAATGAATTGAACGAGACTTCTCACTTGCTGAAAAGCTTCTTTCCCTTTCAGTTTATGCAATGTTAAGAGCACAGCGTGTTAAAATGATAGCTGTTCGTTTCAAATGAAACAAAGCCTTATTTGACATGCAGAGAAGCGTTTCTTTAATGGGTTAGATGTTTTCTGCTTTAAAAGTAAAGTTAGTGTTACTAGGCCCAGTGAGCTTAGTTTAGCATTTCTGTGAACAGTGACACTGTGTCAGTGCTCATGAGTGAAAGAAGAAATCGAGTCTTCTCAAGTGCTAAAAAGCTTCTATCCCTGTAAGAGAAAGTCAGTTCATGCAATGTTAAGAGCAAAGCTTGCCAAAACGAAAGATGTTCATTTCAAATGACATACTGTCTTATTTACAAAGCAGGAAAGCCTTTCTTTAAAGTGTTATGCATTTTCTGCTCTAATAGTAAAGTTAGTGTTACTTGGCCCAGAGAGCTTAGTTTAGCGATTCTGTGAACAGTGACCTGTGCCAGTTCTCTTGAGTGAATGAAGAGGACAAGGCTTCTCAAGTGCTGAAAAGCTTCTTTCCCTGTAAGAGAAAGTCAGTCCATGCAATGTTTAGAGCAAAGCTTGCCAAAATAAAAGATATTCATGTCAAATGATATAAAGTCTTATTTGCAGTGCAGAAAAGCGTTTCTTTAATGGGTTAGATGTTTTCTACTTTAAAAGTAAAGTTAGTGTCACTAGACCCAGAGAGCTTAGTTGAGCGTTTCTGTAAACAGTGACACTTTGCTAGTGCTCCTGAGTGAATCAAGACAACGAGGCTTCTCAAGTGCTGAAACGCGTCCTTCCCTGTATGAGAATGTCAGGCCATGCAATGTTAAGAGCAAAATTTGCCAAAACGAAAGATGTTCGTCTCAAATAAAATAAAGTCTTATTTGCATTGCAGAAATGCGTTTCTTTAATGGGTTAGGTGTTTTCTGCTTTAAAAGTAAAGTTAGTGTTTCTAGGCTCAGTGAGCTTAGTTTAGCGTTTCTGTGAACATTGACACTGTGTCAGTTCTCCTGCGTGAATGAATTGAACGAGGCTTCTCACGTGCTGAAAAGCTTCTTTCCCTGTCAGTTTATGCAATGTTAAGAGCAAAGCT
Source organism: Spinibarbus caldwelli (assembly GCA_039654775.1). Lineage (NCBI taxonomy): Eukaryota > Metazoa > Chordata > Actinopteri > Cypriniformes > Cyprinidae > Spinibarbus > Spinibarbus caldwelli. Next base: position 6,282,389 of record CM077240.1, read on the forward strand.
TGTTAAAATGAAAGAAGTTTGTTTCAAATGAAATAAAGCCTTATTTGACATGCAGAAATATGTTTCTTTAATGGGCTAAATGTTTTCTGCTCTACTAGTAAAATTAGTGTTACTGGGCCCAGAGAGATTAGTTTAGCGATTCTGTGAACAGTGACCTGTGCCAGTTCTCTTGAGTGAATGAAGAGGACAAGGCTTCTCAAGTGCTGAAAAGCTTCTTTCCCTGTAAGAGAAAGTCAGTCCATGCAATGTTTAGAGCAAAGCTTGCCAAAATAAAAGATATTCATGTCAAATGAAACAAAGTCTTATTTGCAATGCAGAAATGCGTTTCTTTAATGGGTTAGATGTTTTCTGCTTTAAAAGTAAAGTTAGTGTTACTAGGCCCAGTGAACTTAGTTTAGCGTTTCTGTGAACAGTGATACTGTGCCAGTTCTCTTGAGTGAATGAAGAGAACAAGGCTTCTCAAGTGCTGAAAAGCTTCTTTCCCTGTAAGAGAATGTAAGTTCATGCAAAGTAAAGAGCACAGCATTCCAAAATGTAACATGTTCCTCTCAAATGAAATAAAGTCTTATTTGCATTGCAGAAATGCGTTTCTTTAATGGGTTAGGTGTTTTCTGCTTTAAAAGTAAAGTTAGTGCTTGTAGGCTCAGTGAGCTTAGTTTAGCGTTTCTGTGAACAGTGTCACTGTGTCAGTTCTCCTGAGTGAATGAATTGAACGAGACTTCTCACGTGCTGAAAAGCTTCTTTCCCTGTCAGTTCATGCAATGTTAAGAGCAAAGCTTGTTAAAATGAAAGAAGTTCTTTTCAAATGAAATAAAGCCTTATTTGACATGCAGAAAAGTGTTTCTTTAATGAATTAGATTTTTTCTGCTTTAAAAGTAAAGTTAGTGTTACTAGGCCCAGTGAGCTTAGTTTAGCGTTTCTGCGAACAGTGACACTGTGTCAGTGCTCCTGATTGAAAGAAGAAATCGAGGCTTCTCACGTGCTGAAAAGCTTCTTTCCCTGTCAGTTTATGCAATGTTAAGAGCAAAGCTTGTTAAAATGAAAGAAGTTTGTTTCAAATGAAATAAAGCCTTATTTGACATGCAGAAATGCGTTTCTTTAATGGGCTAAATGTTTTCTGCTCTAATAGTAAAATTAGTGTTACTGGGCCCAGAGAGCTTAGTTTAGCGATTCTGTGAACAGTGATACTGTGCCAGTTCTCTTGAGTGAATGAAGAGGACAAGGCTTCTCAAGTGCTGAAAAGCTTCTTTCCCTGTAAGAGAAAGTCAGTCCATGCAATGTTTAGAGCAAAGCTTGCCAAAATAAAAGATATTCATGTCAAATGAAATAAAGTCTTATTTGCAATGCAGAAATGCGTTTCTTTAATGGGTTAGATGTTTTCTGCTTTAAAAGTAAAGTTAGTGTTACTAGGCCCAGTGAGCTTAGTTTAGCGTTTCTGTGAACAGTGATACTGTGCCAGTTCTCTTGTGAATGAAGAGAACAAGGCTTCTCAAGTGCTGAAAAGCTTCTTTCCCTGTAAGAGAATGTAAGTTCATGCAAAGTAAAGAGCACAGCATTCCAAAATGTAACATGTTCGTCTCAAATGAAATAAAGTTTTATATGCATTGCAGAAATGTGTTTCTTTAATTGGTTAGCTGTTTTCTGCTTTAAAAGAAAAGTTAGTGTTTCTAGGTCCAGTGAGCTTAGTTTAGCGTTTCTGTGAACAGTGACACTGTGTCAGTTCTCCTGAGTGAATGAATTGAACGAGACTTCTCACTTGCTGAAAAGCTTCTTTCCCTTTCAGTTTATGCAATGTTAAGAGCACAGCGTGTTAAAATGAAAGCTGTTCGTTTCAAATGAAACAAAGCCTTATTTGACATGCAGAGAAGCGTTTCTTTAATGGGTTAGATGTTTTCTGCTTTAAAAGTAAAGTTAGTGTTACTAGGCCCAGTGAGCTTAGTTTAGCATTTCTGTGAACAGTGACACTGTGTCAGTGCTCATGAGTGAAAGAAGAAATCGAGTCTTCTCAAGTGCTAAAAAGCTTCTATCCCTGTAAGAGAAAGTCAGTTCATGCAATGTTAAGAGCAAAGCTTGCCAAAACGAAAGATGTTCATTTCAAATGACATACTGTCTTATTTACAATGCAGGAAAGCCTTTCTTTAAAGTGTTATGCATTTTCTGCTCTAATAGTAAAGTTAGTGTTACTTGGCCCAGAGAGCTTAGTTTAGCGATTCTGTGAACAGTGACCTGTGCCAGTTCTCTTGAGTGAATGAAGAGGACAAGGCTTCTCAAGTGCTGAAAAGCTTCTTTCCCTGTAAGAGAAAGTCAGTCCATGCAATGTTTAGAGCAAAGCTTGCCAAAATAAAAGATATTCATGTCAAATGATATAAAGTCTTATTTGCAGTGCAGAAAAGCGTTTCTTTAATGGGTTAGATGTTTTCTACTTTAACAGTAAAGTTAGTGTCACTAGACCCAGAGAGCTTAGTTGAGCGTTTCTGTAAACAGTGACACTTTGCTAGTGCTCCTGAGTGAATCAAGACAACGAGGCTTCTCAAGTGCTGAAACGCGTCCTTCCCTGTATGAGAATGTCAGGCCATGCAATGTTAAGAGCAAAATTTGCCAAAACGAAAGATGTTCGTCTCAAATAAAATAAAGTCTTATTTGCATTGCAGAAATGCGTTTCTTTAATGGGTTAGGTGTTTTCTGCTTTAAAAGTAAAGTTAGTGTTTCTAGGCTCAGTGAGCTTAGTTTAGCGTTTCTGTGAACATTGACACTGTGTCAGTTCTCCTGCGTGAATGAATTGAACGAGGCTCCTCACGTGCTGAAAAGCTTCTTTCCCTGTCAGTTTATGCAATGTTAAGAGCAAAGTTTGTTAAAATGAAAGAAGTTTGTTTCAAATGAAATAAAGCCTTATTTGACATGCAGAAATATGTTTCTTTAATGGGCTAAATGTTTTCTGCTCTAATAGTAAAATTAGTGTTACTGGGCCCAGAGAGATTAGTTTAGCGATTCTGTGAACAGTGACCTGTGCCAGTTCTCTTGAGTGAATGAAGAGGACAAGGCTTCTCAAGTGCTGAAAAGCTTCTTTCCCTGTAAGAGAAAGTCAGTCCATGCAATGTTTAGAGCAAAGCTTGCCAAAATAAAAGATATTCATGTCAAATGAAACAAAGTCTTATTTGCAATGCAGAAATGCGTTTCTTTAATGGGTTAGATGTTTTCTGCTTTAAAAGTAAAGTTAGTGTTACTAGGCCCAGTGAACTTAGTTTAGCGTTTCTGTGAACAGTGATACTGTGCCAGTTCTCTTGAGTGAATGAAGAGAACAAGGCTTCTCAAGTGCTGAAAAGCTTCTTTCCCTGTAAGAGAATGTAAGTTCATGCAAAGTAAAGAGCACAGCATTCCAAAATGTAACATGTTCCTCTCAAATGAAATAAAGTCTTATTTGCATTGCAGAAATGCGTTTCTTTAATGGGTTAGGTGTTTTCTGCTTTAAAAGTAAAGTTAGTGCTTGTAGGCTCAGTGAGCTTAGTTTAGCGTTTCTGTGAACAGTGTCACTGTGTCAGTTCTCCTGAGTGAATGAATTGAACGAGACTTCTCACGTGCTGAAAAGCTTCTTTCCCTGTCAGTTCATGCAATGTTAAGAGCAAAGCTTGTTAAAATGAAAGAAGTTCTTTTCAAATGAAATAAAGCCTTATTTGACATGCAGAAAAGTGTTTCTTTAATGAATTAGATTTTTTCTGCTTTAAAAGTAAAGTTAGTGTTACTAGGCCCAGTGAGCTTAGTTTAGCGTTTCTGCGAACAGTGACACTGTGTCAGTGCTCCTGATTGAAAGAAGAAATCGAGGCTTCTCACGTGCTGAAAAGCTTCTTTCCCTGTCAGTTTATGCAATGTTAAGAGCAAAGCTTGTTAAAATGAAAGAAGTTTGTTTCAAATGAAATAAAGCCTTATTTGACATGCAGAAATGCGTTTCTTTAATGGGCTAAATGTTTTCTGCTCTAATAGTAAAATTAGTGTTACTGGGCCCAGAGAGCTTAGTTTAGCGATTCTGTGAACAGTGATACTGTGCCAGTTCTCTTGTGAATGAAGAGGACAAGGCTTCTCAAGTGCTGAAAAGCTTCTTTCCCTGTAAGAGAAAGTCAGTCCATGCAATGTTTAGAGCAAAGCTTGCCAAAATAAAAGATATTCATGTCAAATGAAATAAAGTCTTATTTGCAATGCAGAAATGCGTTTCTTTAATGGGTTAGATGTTTTCTGCTTTAAAAGTAAAGTTAGTGTTACTAGGCCCAGTGAGCTTAGTTTAGCGTTTCTGTGAACAGTGATACTGTGCCAGTTCTCTTGTGAATGAAGAGAACAAGGCTTCTCAAGTGCTGAAAAGCTTCTTTCCCTGTAAGAGAATGTAAGTTCATGCAAAGTAAAGAGCACAGCATTCCAAAATGTAACATGTTCGTCTCAAATGAAATAAAGTCTTATTTGCATTGCAGAAATGTGTTTCTTTAATTGGTTAGCTGTTTTCTGCTTTAAAAGAAAAGTTAGTGTTTCTAGGTCCAGTGAGCTTAGTTTAGCGTTTCTGTGAACAGTGACACTGTGTCAGTTCTCCTGAGTGAATGAATTGAACGAGACTTCTCACTTGCTGAAAAGCTTCTTTCCCTTTCAGTTTATGCAATGTTAAGAGCACAGCGTGTTAAAATGAAAGCTGTTCGTTTCAAATGAAACAAAGCCTTATTTGACATGCAGAGAAGCGTTTCTTTAATGGGTTAGATGTTTTCTGCTTTAAAAGTAAAGTTAGTGTTACTAGGCCCAGTGAGCTTAGTTTAGCATTTCTGTGAACAGTGACACTGTGTCAGTGCTCATGAGTGAAAGAAGAAATCGAGTCTTCTCAAGTGCTAAAAAGCTTCTATCCCTGTAAGAGAAAGTCAGTTCATGCAATGTTAAGAGCAAAGCTTGCCAAAACGAAAGATGTTCATTTCAAATGACATACTGTCTTATTTACAATGCAGGAAAGCCTTTCTTTAAAGTGTTATGCATTTTCTGCTCTAATAGTAAAGTTAGTGTTACTTGGCCCAGAGAGCTTAGTTTAGCGATTCTGTGAACAGTGACCTGTGCCAGTTCTCTTGAGTGAATGAAGAGGACAAGGCTTCTCAAGTGCTGAAAAGCTTCTTTCCCTGTAAGAGAAAGTCAGTCCATGCAATGTTTAGAGCAAAGCTTGCCAAAATAAAAGATATTCATGTCAAATGATATAAAGTCTTATTTGCAGTGCAGAAAAGCGTTTCTTTAATGGGTTAGATGTTTTCTACTTTAACAGTAAAGTTAGTGTCACTAGACCCAGAGAGCTTAGTTGAGCGTTTCTGTAAACAGTGACACTTTGCTAGTGCTCCTGAGTGAATCAAGACAACGAGGCTTCTCAAGTGCTGAAACGCGTCCTTCCCTGTATGAGAATGTCAGGCCATGCAATGTTAAGAGCAAAATTTGCCAAAACGAAAGATGTTCGTCTCAAATAAAATAAAGTCTTATTTGCATTGCAGAAATGCGTTTCTTTAATGGGTTAGGTGTTTTCTGCTTTAAAAGTAAAGTTAGTGTTTCTAGGCTCAGTGAGCTTAGTTTAGCGTTTCTGTGAACATTGACACTGTGTCAGTTCTCCTGCGTGAATGAATTGAACGAGGCTCCTCACGTGCTGAAAAGCTTCTTTCCCTGTCAGTTTATGCAATGTTAAGAGCAAAGTTTGTTAAAATGAAAGAAGTTTGTTTCAAATGAAATAAAGCCTTATTTGACATGCAGAAATATGTTTCTTTAATGGGCTAAATGTTTTCTGCTCTAATAGTAAAATTAGTGTTACTGGGCCCAGAGAGATTAGTTTAGCGATTCTGTGAACAGTGACCTGTGCCAGTTCTCTTGAGTGAATGAAGAGGACAAGGCTTCTCAAGTGCTGAAAAGCTTCTTTCCCTGTAAGAGAAAGTCAGTCCATGCAATGTTTAGAGCAAAGCTTGCCAAAATAAAAGATATTCATGTCAAATGAAACAAAGTCTTATTTGCAATGCAGAAATGCGTTTCTTTAATGGGTTAGATGTTTTCTGCTTTAAAAGTAAAGTTAGTGTTACTAGGCCCAGTGAACTTAGTTTAGCGTTTCTGTGAACAGTGATACTGTGCCAGTTCTCTTGAGTGAATGAAGAGAACAAGGCTTCTCAAGTGCTGAAAAGCTTCTTTCCCTGTAAGAGAATGTAAGTTCATGCAAAGTAAAGAGCACAGCATTCCAAAATGTAACATGTTCCTCTCAAATGAAATAAAGTCTTATTTGCATTGCAGAAATGCGTTTCTTTAATGGGTTAGGTGTTTTCTGCTTTAAAAGTAAAGTTAGTGCTTGTAGGCTCAGTGAGCTTAGTTTAGCGTTTCTGTGAACAGTGTCACTGTGTCAGTTCTCCTGAGTGAATGAATTGAACGAGACTTCTCACGTGCTGAAAAGCTTCTTTCCCTGTCAGTTCATGCAATGTTAAGAGCAAAGCTTGTTAAAATGAAAGAAGTTCTTTTCAAATGAAATAAAGCCTTATTTGACATGCAGAAAAGTGTTTCTTTAATGAATTAGATTTTTTCTGCTTTAAAAGTAAAGTTAGTGTTACTAGGCCCAGTGAGCTTAGTTTAGCGTTTCTGCGAACAGTGACACTGTGTCAGTGCTCCTGATTGAAAGAAGAAATCGAGGCTTCTCACGTGCTGAAAAGCTTCTTTCCCTGTCAGTTTATGCAATGTTAAGAGCAAAGCTTGTTAAAATGAAAGAAGTTTGTTTCAAATGAAATAAAGCCTTATTTGACATGCAGAAATGCGTTTCTTTAATGGGCTAAATGTTTTCTGCTCTAATAGTAAAATTAGTGTTACTGGGCCCAGAGAGCTTAGTTTAGCGATTCTGTGAACAGTGATACTGTGCCAGTTCTCTTGTGAATGAAGAGGACAAGGCTTCTCAAGTGCTGAAAAGCTTCTTTCCCTGTAAGAGAAAGTCAGTCCATGCAATGTTTAGAGCAAAGCTTGCCAAAATAAAAGATATTCATGTCAAATGAAATAAAGTCTTATTTGCAATGCAGAAATGCGTTTCTTTAATGGGTTAGATGTTTTCTGCTTTAAAAGTAAAGTTAGTGTTACTAGGCCCAGTGAGCTTAGTTTAGCGTTTCTGTGAACAGTGATACTGTGCCAGTTCTCTTGTGAATGAAGAGAACAAGGCTTCTCAAGTGCTGAAAAGCTTCTTTCCCTGTAAGAGAATGTAAGTTCATGCAAAGTAAAGAGCACAGCATTCCAAAATGTAACATGTTCGTCTCAAATGAAATAAAGTCTTATTTGCATTGCAGAAATGTGTTTCTTTAATTGGTTAGCTGTTTTCTGCTTTAAAAGAAAAGTTAGTGTTTCTAGGTCCAGTGAGCTTAGTTTAGCGTTTCTGTGAACAGTGACACTGTGTCAGTTCTCCTGAGTGAATGAATTGAACGAGACTTCTCACTTGCTGAAAAGCTTCTTTCCCTTTCAGTTTATGCAATGTTAAGAGCACAGCGTGTTAAAATGAAAGCTGTTCGTTTCAAATGAAACAAAGCCTTATTTGACATGCAGAGAAGCGTTTCTTTAATGGGTTAGATGTTTTCTGCTTTAAAAGTAAAGTTAGTGTTACTAGGCCCAGTGAGCTTAGTTTAGCATTTCTGTGAACAGTGACACTGTGTCAGTGCTCATGAGTGAAAGAAGAAATCGAGTCTTCTCAAGTGCTAAAAAGCTTCTATCCCTGTAAGAGAAAGTCAGTTCATGCAATGTTAAGAGCAAAGCTTGCCAAAACGAAAGATGTTCATTTCAAATGACATACTGTCTTATTTACAATGCAGGAAAGCCTTTCTTTAAAGTGTTATGCATTTTCTGCTCTAATAGTAAAGTTAGTGTTACTTGGCCCAGAGAGCTTAGTTTAGCGATTCTGTGAACAGTGACCTGTGCCAGTTCTCTTGAGTGAATGAAGAGGACAAGGCTTCTCAAGTGCTGAAAAGCTTCTTTCCCTGTAAGAGAAAGTCAGTCCATGCAATGTTTAGAGCAAAGCTTGCCAAAATAAAAGATATTCATGTCAAATGATATAAAGTCTTATTTGCAGTGCAGAAAAGCGTTTCTTTAATGGGTTAGATGTTTTCTACTTTAACAGTAAAGTTAGTGTCACTAGACCCAGAGAGCTTAGTTGAGCGTTTCTGTAAACAGTGACACTTTGCTAGTGCTCCTGAGTGAATCAAGACAACGAGGCTTCTCAAGTGCTGAAACGCGTCCTTCCCTGTATGAGAATGTCAGGCCATGCAATGTTAAGAGCAAAATTTGCCAAAACGAAAGATGTTCGTCTCAAATAAAATAAAGTCTTATTTGCATTGCAGAAATGCGTTTCTTTAATGGGTTAGGTGTTTTCTGCTTTAAAAGTAAAGTTAGTGTTTCTAGGCTCAGTGAGCTTAGTTTAGCGTTTCTGTGAACATTGACACTGTGTCAGTTCTCCTGCGTGAATGAATTGAACGAGGCTCCTCACGTGCTGAAAAGCTTCTTTCCCTGTCAGTTTATGCAATGTTAAGAGCAAAGTTTGTTAAAATGAAAGAAGTTTGTTTCAAATGAAATAAAGCCTTATTTGACATGCAGAAATATGTTTCTTTAATGGGCTAAATGTTTTCTGCTCTAATAGTAAAATTAGTGTTACTGGGCCCAGAGAGATTAGTTTAGCGATTCTGTGAACAGTGACCTGTGCCAGTTCTCTTGAGTGAATGAAGAGGACAAGGCTTCTCAAGTGCTGAAAAGCTTCTTTCCCTGTAAGAGAAAGTCAGTCCATGCAATGTTTAGAGCAAAGCTTGCCAAAATAAAAGATATTCATGTCAAATGAAACAAAGTCTTATTTGCAATGCAGAAATGCGTTTCTTTAATGGGTTAGATGTTTTCTGCTTTAAAAGTAAAGTTAGTGTTACTAGGCCCAGTGAACTTAGTTTAGCGTTTCTGTGAACAGTGATACTGTGCCAGTTCTCTTGAGTGAATGAAGAGAACAAGGCTTCTCAAGTGCTGAAAAGCTTCTTTCCCTGTAAGAGAATGTAAGTTCATGCAAAGTAAAGAGCACAGCATTCCAAAATGTAACATGTTCGTCTCAAATGAAATAAAGTCTTATTTGCATTGCAGAAATGCGTTTCTTTAATGGGTTAGGTGTTTTCTGCTTTAAAAGTAAAGTTAGTGCTTGTAGGCTCAGTGAGCTTAGTTTAGCGTTTCTGTGAACAGTGTCACTGTGTCAGTTCTCCTGAGTGAATGAATTGAACGAGACTTCTCACGTGCTGAAAAGCTTCTTTCCCTGTCAGTTTATGCAATGTTAAGAGCAAAGCTTGTTAAAATGAAAGAAGTTCTTTTCAAATGAAATAAAGCCTTATTTGACATGCAGAAAAGTGTTTCTTTAATGAATTAGATTTTTTCTGCTTTAAAAGTAAAGTTAGTGTTACTAGGCCCAGTGAGCTTAGTTTAGCGTTTCTGCGAACAGTGACACTGTGTCAGTGCTCCTGATTGAAAGAAGAAATCGAGGCTTCTCACGTGCTGAAAAGCTTCTTTCCCTGTCAGTTTATGCAATGTTAAGAGCAAAGCTTGTTAAAATGAAAGAAGTTTGTTTCAAATGAAATAAAGCCTTATTTGACATGCAGAAATGCGTTTCTTTAATGGGCTAAATGTTTTCTGCTCTAATAGTAAAATTAGTGTTACTGGGCCCAGAGAGCTTAGTTTAGCGATTCTGTGAACAGTGACCTGTGCCAGTTCTCTTGAGTGAATGAAGAGGACAAGGCTTCTCAAGTGCTGAAAAGCTTCTTTCCCTGTAAGAGAAAGTCAGTCCATGCAATGTTTAGAGCAAAGCTTGCCAAAATAAAAGATATTCATGTCAAATGATATAAAGTCTTATTTGCAATGCAGAAAAGCGTTTCTTTAATGGGTTAGATGTTTTCTACTTTAAAAGTACAGTTAGTGTCACTAGACCCAGAGAGCTTAGTTGAGCGTTTCTGTAAACAGTGACACTTTGCCAGTGCTCTCGAGTGAATCAAGACAACGAGGCTTCTCAAGTGCTGAAAAGCTTCTTTCCCTGTAAGAGAAAGTCAGTCCATGCAATGTTTAGAGCAAAGCTTGCCAAAATAAAAGATATTCATGTCAAATGATATAAAGTCTTATTTGCAATGCAGAAAAGCGTTTATTTAATGGGTTAGATGTTTTCTACTTCAAAAGTAAAGTTAGTGTCACTAGACCCAGAGAGCTTAATTGAGCGTTTCTGTAAACAGTGACACTTTGCCAGTGCTCCCGAGTGAATCAAGACAACGAGGCTTCTCAAGTGCTGAAAAGCGTCTTTCCCTGTATGAGAATGTCAGTCCATGCAATGTTAAGAGCAAAATTTGCCAAAACGAAAGATGTTCGTTTCAAATGAAATAAAGTCTTATTTGCAATGCAGAAATGCGTTTCTTTAATGGCTTAGATGTTTTCTGCTTTAAAAGTAAAGTTAGTGTTTCTAGGCTCAGTGAGCTTAGTTTAGCGTTTCTGTGAACAGTGACACTGTGTCAGTTCTCCTGAGTGAATGAACTGAACGAGACTTCTCACGTGCTGAAAAGCTTCTTTCCCTGTCAGTTTATGCAATGTTAAGAGCAAAGCTTGTTAAAATGAAAGAAGTTCGTTTCAAATGAAATAAAGCCTTATTTAACATGCAGAAAAGCGTTTCTTTAATGAATTAGATTTTTTCTGCTTTAAAAGTAAAGTTAGTGTTACTAGGCCCAGTGAGCTTAGTTTAGCGTTTCTGTGAACAGTGACACTGTGTCAGTGCTCCTGAGTGAAAGAAGATATCGAGGCTTCTCAAGTGCTAAAAAGCTTCTATCCCTGTAAGAGAAAGTCAGTTCATGCAATGTTAAGAGCAAAGCTTGCCAAAACGACAGATGTTCATTTCAAATGACATACTGTCTTATTTACAATGCAGGAAAGCCTTTCTTTTAAAGTGTTATGCATTTTCTGCTCTAATAGTAAAGTTAGTTTTACTTGGACCAGAGAGCTTAGTTTAGCGTTTCTGTGAACAGTGATACTGTGCCAGTTCTCTTGAGTGAATGAAGAGAACAAGGCTTCTCAAGTGCTGAAAAGCTTCTTTCCCTTTAAGAGAAAGTCAGTCCATGCAATGTTTAGAGCAAAGCTTGCCAAAATAAAAGATATTCATGTCAAATGATATAAAGTCTTATTTGCAATGCAGAAAAGCGTTTCTTTAATGGGTTAGATGTTTTCTACTTCAAAAGTAAAGTTAGTGTCACTAGACCAGAGAGCTTAGTTGAGCGTTTCTGTAAACAGTGACACTTTGCCAGTGCTCCCGAGTGAATCAAGACAACGAGGCTTCTCAAGTGCTGAAAAGCGTCTTTCCCTGTATGAGAATGTCAGTCCATGCAATGTTAAGAGCAAAATTTGCCAAAACGAAAGATGTTCATTTCAAATGACATACTGTCTTATTTTACAATGCAGGAAAGCCTTTCTTTAAAGTGTTATACATTTTCTGCTCTAATAGTAAAGTTAGTGTTACTTGGCCCAGAGAGCTTAGTTTAGCGTTTCTGTGAACAGTGACACTGTGCCTGTTCTCTTGAGTGAATGAAGAGGACAAGGCTTCTCAAGTGCTGAAAAGCTTCTTTCCCTGTAAGAGAAAGTCAGTCCATGCAATGTTTAGAGCAAAGCTTGCCAAAATAAAAGATATTCATGTCAAATGATATAAAGTCTTATTTGCAATGCAGAAAAGCGTTTCTTTAATGGGTTAGATGTTTTCTACTTTAAAAGTAAAGTTAGTGTCACTAGACCCAGAGAGCTTAGCTGAGCGTTTCTGTAAACAGTGACACGTTGCTAGTGCTCCTGAGTGAATCAAGACAACGAGGCTTCTCAAGTGCTGAAACGCGTCCTTCCCTGTATGAGAATGTCAGGCCATGCAATGTTAAGAGCAAAATTTGCCAAAACGAAAGATGTTTGTTTTAAATGAAATAAAGTCTTATTTGCAATGCAGAAATGCGTTTCTTTAATGGGTTAGATGTTTTCTGCTTTAAAATTGAAGTTAGTGTTACTAGGCCCAGTGAGCTTAGTTTAGCGTTTCTGTGAACAGTGACACTGTGTCAGTTCTCCTGAGTGAATGAATTGAACGAGGCTTCTCACGTGCTGAAAAGCTTCTTTCCCTGTCAGTTTATGCAATGTTAAGAGCAAAGCTTGTTAAAATGAAAGAAGTTCGTTTCAAATGAAATAAAGCCTTATTTAACATGCAGAAAAGCGTTTCTTTAATGAATTAGATTTTTTCTGCTTTAAAAGTAAAGTTAGTGTTACTAGGCCCAGTGAGCTTAGTTTAGCGTTTCTGTGAACAGTGATACTGTGCCAGTTCTCTTGTGAATGAAGAGAACAAGGCTTCTCAAGTGCTGAAAAGCTTCTTTCCCTGTAAGAGAATGTAAGTTCATGCAAAGTAAAGAGCACAGCATTCCAAAATGTAACATGTTCGTCTCAAATGAAATAAAGTCTTATTTGCATTGCACAAATGTGTTTCTTTAATTGGTTAGCTGTTTTCTGCTTTAAAAGAAAAGTTAGTGTTTCTAGGTCCAGTGAGCTTAGTTTAGCGTTTCTGTGAACAGTGACACTGTGTCAGTTCTCCTGAGTGAATGAATTGAACGAGACTTCTCACTTGCTGAAAAGCTTCTTTCCCTTTCAGTTTATGCAATGTTAAGAGCACAGCGTGTTAAAATGATAGCTGTTCGTTTCAAATGAAACAAAGCCTTATTTGACATGCAGAGAAGCGTTTCTTTAATGGGTTAGATGTTTTCTGCTTTAAAAGTAAAGTTAGTGTTACTAGGCCCAGTGAGCTTAGTTTAGCATTTCTGTGAACAGTGACACTGTGTCAGTGCTCATGAGTGAAAGAAGAAATCGAGTCTTCTCAAGTGCTAAAAAGCTTCTATCCCTGTAAGAGAAAGTCAGTTCATGCAATGTTAAGAGCAAAGCTTGCCAAAACGAAAGATGTTCATTTCAAATGACATACTGTCTTATTTACAAAGCAGGAAAGCCTTTCTTTAAAGTGTTATGCATTTTCTGCTCTAATAGTAAAGTTAGTGTTACTTGGCCCAGAGAGCTTAGTTTAGCGATTCTGTGAACAGTGACCTGTGCCAGTTCTCTTGAGTGAATGAAGAGGACAAGGCTTCTCAAGTGCTGAAAAGCTTCTTTCCCTATAAGAGAAAGTCAGTCCATGCAATGTTTAGAGCAAAGCTTGCCAAAATAAAAGATATTCATGTCAAATGATATAAAGTCTTATTTGCAGTGCAGAAAAGCGTTTCTTTAATGGGTTAGATGTTTTCTACTTTAAAAGTAAAGTTAGTGTCACTAGACCCAGAGAGCTTAGTTGAGCGTTTCTGTAAACAGTGACACTTTGCTAGTGCTCCTGAGTGAATCAAGACAACGAGGCTTCTCAAGTGCTGAAACGCGTCCTTCCCTGTATGAGAATGTCAGGCCATGCAATGTTAAGAGCAAAATTTGCCAAAACGAAAGATGTTCGTCTCAAATAAAATAAAGTCTTATTTGCATTGCAGAAATGCGTTTCTTTAATGGGTTAGGTGTTTTCTGCTTTAAAAGTAAAGTTAGTGTTTCTAGGCTCAGTGAGCTTAGTTTAGCGTTTCTGTGAACATTGACACTGTGTCAGTTCTCCTGCGTGAATGAATTGAACGAGGCTTCTCACGTGCTGAAAAGCTTCTTTCCCTGTCAGTTTATGCAATGTTAAGAGCAAAGCTTGTTAAAATGAAAGAAGTTTGTTTCAAATGAAATAAAGCCTTATTTGACATGCAGAAATATTTTTCTTTAATGGGCTAAATGTTTTCTGCTCTAATAGTAAAATTAGTCTTACTGGGCCCAGAGAGATTAGTTTAGCGATTCTGTGAACAGTGACCTGTGCCAGTTCTCTTGAGTGAATGAAGAGGACAAGGCTTCTCAAGTGCTGAAAAGCTTCTTTCCCTGTAAGAGAAAGTCAGTCCATGCAATGTTTAGAGCAAAGCCTGCCAAAATAAAAGATATTCATGTCAAATGAAACAAAGTCTTATTTGCAATGCAGAAATGCGTTTCTTTAATGGGTTAGATGTTTTCTGCTTTAAAAGTAAAGTTAGTGTTACTAGGCCCAGTGAACTTAGTATAGCGTTTCTGTGAACAGTGATACTGTGCCAGTTCTCTTGAGTGAATGAAGAGAACAAGGCTTCTCAAGTGCTGAAAAGCTTCTTTCCCTGTAAGAGAATGTAAGTTCATGCAAAGTAAAGAGCACAGCATTCCAAAATGTAACATGTTCGTCTCAAATGAAATAAAGTCTTATTTGCATTGCAGAAATGCGTTTCTTTAATGGGTTAGATTTTTTCTGCTTTAAAAGTAAAGTTAGTGTTACTAGGCCCAGTGAGCTTAGTTTAGCGTTTCTGCGAACAGTGACACTGTGTCAGTGCTCCTGATTGAAAGAAGAAATCGAGGCTTCTCACGTGCTGAAAAGCTTCTTTCCCTGTCAGTTTATGCAATGTTAAGAGCAAAGCTTGTTAAAATGAAAGAAGTTTGTTTCAAATGAAATAAAGCCTTATTTGACATGCAGAAATGCGTTTCTTTAATGGGCTAAATGTTTTCTGCTCTAATAGTAAAATTAGTGTTACTGGGCCCAGAGAGCTTAGTTTAGCGATTCTGTGAACAGTGACCTGTGCCAGTTCTCTTGAGTGAATGAAGAGGACAAGGCTTCTCAAGTGCTGAAAAGCTTCTTTCCCTGTAAGAGAAAGTCAGTCCATGCAATGTTTAGAGCAAAGCTTGCCAAAATAAAAGATATTCATGTCAAATGAAATAAAGTCTTATTTGCAATGCAGAAATGCGTTTCTTTAATGGGTTAGATGTTTTCTGCTTTAAAAGTAAAGTTAGTGTTACTAGGCCCAGTGAGCTTAGTTTAGCGTTTCTGTGAACAGTGATACTGTGCCAGTTCTCTTGTGAATGAAGAGAACAAGGCTTCTCAAGTGCTGAAAAGCTTCTTTCCCTGTAAGAGAATGTAAGTTCATGCAAAGTAAAGAGCACAGCATTCCAAAATGTAACATGTTCGTCTCAAATGAAATAAAGTCTTATTTGCATTGCAGAAATGTGTTTCTTTAATTGGTTAGCTGTTTTCTGCTTTAAAAGAAAAGTTAGTGTTTCTAGGTCCAGTGAGCTTAGTTTAGCGTTTCTGTGAACAGTGACACTGTGTCAGTTCTCCTGAGTGAATGAATTGAACGAGACTTCTCACTTGCTGAAAAGCTTCTTTCCCTTTCAGTTTATGCAATGTTAAGAGCACAGCGTGTTAAAATGAAAGCTGTTCGTTTCAAATGAAACAAAGCCTTATTTGACATGCAGAGAAGCGTTTCTTTAATGGGTTAGATGTTTTCTGCTTTAAAAGTAAAGTTAGTGTTACTAGGCCCAGTGAGCTTAGTTTAGCATTTCTGTGAACAGTGACACTGTGTCAGTGCTCATGAGTGAAAGAAGAAATCGAGTCTTCTCAAGTGCTAAAAAGCTTCTATCCCTGTAAGAGAAAGTCAGTTCATGCAATGTTAAGAGCAAAGCTTGCCAAAACGAAAGATGTTCATTTCAAATGACATACTGTCTTATTTACAATGCAGGAAAGCCTTTCTTTAAAGTGTTATGCATTTTCTGCTCTAATAGTAAAGTTAGTGTTACTTGGCCCAGAGAGCTTAGTTTAGCGATTCTGTGAACAGTGACCTGTGCCAGTTCTCTTGAGTGAATGAAGAGGACAAGGCTTCTCAAGTGCTGAAAAGCTTCTTTCCCTGTAAGAGAAAGTCAGTCCATGCAATGTTTAGAGCAAAGCTTGCCAAAATAAAAGATATTCATGTCAAATGATATAAAGTCTTATTTGCAGTGCAGAAAAGCGTTTCTTTAATGGGTTAGATGTTTTCTACTTTAACAGTAAAGTTAGTGTCACTAGACCCAGAGAGCTTAGTTGAGCGTTTCTGTAAACAGTGACACTTTGCTAGTGCTCCTGAGTGAATCAAGACAACGAGGCTTCTCAAGTGCTGAAACGCGTCCTTCCCTGTATGAGAATGTCAGGCCATGCAATGTTAAGAGCAAAATTTGCCAAAACGAAAGATGTTCGTCTCAAATAAAATAAAGTCTTATTTGCATTGCAGAAATGCGTTTCTTTAATGGGTTAGGTGTTTTCTGCTTTAAAAGTAAAGTTAGTGTTTCTAGGCTCAGTGAGCTTAGTTTAGCGTTTCTGTGAACATTGACACTGTGTCAGTTCTCCTGCGTGAATGAATTGAACGAGGCTCCTCACGTGCTGAAAAGCTTCTTTCCCTGTCAGTTTATGCAATGTTAAGAGCAAAGTTTGTTAAAATGAAAGAAGTTTGTTTCAAATGAAATAAAGCCTTATTTGACATGCAGAAATATGTTTCTTTAATGGGCTAAATGTTTTCTGCTCTAATAGTAAAATTAGTGTTACTGGGCCCAGAGAGATTAGTTTAGCGATTCTGTGAACAGTGACCTGTGCCAGTTCTCTTGAGTGAATGAAGAGGACAAGGCTTCTCAAGTGCTGAAAAGCTTCTTTCCCTGTAAGAGAAAGTCAGTCCATGCAATGTTTAGAGCAAAGCTTGCCAAAATAAAAGATATTCATGTCAAATGAAACAAAGTCTTATTTGCAATGCAGAAATGCGTTTCTTTAATGGGTTAGATGTTTTCTGCTTTAAAAGTAAAGTTAGTGTTACTAGGCCCAGTGAACTTAGTTTAGCGTTTCTGTGAACAGTGATACTGTGCCAGTTCTCTTGAGTGAATGAAGAGAACAAGGCTTCTCAAGTGCTGAAAAGCTTCTTTCCCTGTAAGAGAATGTAAGTTCATGCAAAGTAAAGAGCACAGCATTCCAAAATGTAACATGTTCGTCTCAAATGAAATAAAGTCTTATTTGCATTGCAGAAATGCGTTTCTTTAATGGGTTAGGTGTTTTCTGCTTTAAAAGTAAAGTTAGTGCTTGTAGGCTCAGTGAGCTTAGTTTAGCGTTTCTGTGAACAGTGTCACTGTGTCAGTTCTCCTGAGTGAATGAATTGAACGAGACTTCTCACGTGCTGAAAAGCTTCTTTCCCTGTCAGTTTATGCAATGTTAAGAGCAAAGCTTGTTAAAATGAAAGAAGTTCTTTTCAAATGAAATAAAGCCTTATTTGACATGCAGAAAAGTGTTTCTTTAATGAATTAGATTTTTTCTGCTTTAAAAGTAAAGTTAGTGTTACTAGGCCCAGTGAGCTTAGTTTAGCGTTTCTGCGAACAGTGACACTGTGTCAGTGCTCCTGATTGAAAGAAGAAATCGAGGCTTCTCACGTGCTGAAAAGCTTCTTTCCCTGTCAGTTTATGCAATGTTAAGAGCAAAGCTTGTTAAAATGAAAGAAGTTTGTTTCAAATGAAATAAAGCCTTATTTGACATGCAGAAATGCGTTTCTTTAATGGGCTAAATGTTTTCTGCTCTAATAGTAAAATTAGTGTTACTGGGCCCAGAGAGCTTAGTTTAGCGATTCTGTGAACAGTGACCTGTGCCAGTTCTCTTGAGTGAATGAAGAGGACAAGGCTTCTCAAGTGCTGAAAAGCTTCTTTCCCTGTAAGAGAAAGTCAGTCCATGCAATGTTTAGAGCAAAGCTTGCCAAAATAAAAGATATTCATGTCAAATGATATAAAGTCTTATTTGCAATGCAGAAAAGCGTTTCTTTAATGGGTTAGATGTTTTCTACTTTAAAAGTACAGTTAGTGTCACTAGACCCAGAGAGCTTAGTTGAGCGTTTCTGTAAACAGTGACACTTTGCCAGTGCTCTCGAGTGAATCAAGACAACGAGGCTTCTCAAGTGCTGAAAAGCTTCTTTCCCTGTAAGAGAAAGTCAGTCCATGCAATGTTTAGAGCAAAGCTTGCCAAAATAAAAGATATTCATGTCAAATGATATAAAGTCTTATTTGCAATGCAGAAAAGCGTTTATTTAATGGGTTAGATGTTTTCTACTTCAAAAGTAAAGTTAGTGTCACTAGACCCAGAGAGCTTAATTGAGCGTTTCTGTAAACAGTGACACTTTGCCAGTGCTCCCGAGTGAATCAAGACAACGAGGCTTCTCAAGTGCTGAAAAGCGTCTTTCCCTGTATGAGAATGTCAGTCCATGCAATGTTAAGAGCAAAATTTGCCAAAACGAAAGATGTTCGTTTCAAATGAAATAAAGTCTTATTTGCAATGCAGAAATGCGTTTCTTTAATGGCTTAGATGTTTTCTGCTTTAAAAGTAAAGTTAGTGTTTCTAGGCTCAGTGAGCTTAGTTTAGCGTTTCTGTGAACAGTGACACTGTGTCAGTTCTCCTGAGTGAATGAACTGAACGAGACTTCTCACGTGCTGAAAAGCTTCTTTCCCTGTCAGTTTATGCAATGTTAAGAGCAAAGCTTGTTAAAATGAAAGAAGTTCGTTTCAAATGAAATAAAGCCTTATTTAACATGCAGAAAAGCGTTTCTTTAATGAATTAGATTTTTTCTGCTTTAAAAGTAAAGTTAGTGTTACTAGGCCCAGTGAGCTTAGTTTAGCGTTTCTGTGAACAGTGACACTGTGTCAGTGCTCCTGAGTGAAAGAAGATATCGAGGCTTCTCAAGTGCTAAAAAGCTTCTATCCCTGTAAGAGAAAGTCAGTTCATGCAATGTTAAGAGCAAAGCTTGCCAAAACGACAGATGTTCATTTCAAATGACATACTGTCTTATTTACAATGCAGGAAAGCCTTTCTTTTAAAGTGTTATGCATTTTCTGCTCTAATAGTAAAGTTAGTTTTACTTGGACCAGAGAGCTTAGTTTAGCGTTTCTGTGAACAGTGATACTGTGCCAGTTCTCTTGAGTGAATGAAGAGAACAAGGCTTCTCAAGTGCTGAAAAGCTTCTTTCCCTTTAAGAGAAAGTCAGTCCATGCAATGTTTAGAGCAAAGCTTGCCAAAATAAAAGATATTCATGTCAAATGATATAAAGTCTTATTTGCAATGCAGAAAAGCGTTTCTTTAATGGGTTAGATGTTTTCTACTTCAAAAGTAAAGTTAGTGTCACTAGACCAGAGAGCTTAGTTGAGCGTTTCTGTAAACAGTGACACTTTGCCAGTGCTCCCGAGTGAATCAAGACAACGAGGCTTCTCAAGTGCTGAAAAGCGTCTTTCCCTGTATGAGAATGTCAGTCCATGCAATGTTAAGAGCAAAATTTGCCAAAACGAAAGATGTTCATTTCAAATGACATACTGTCTTATTTTACAATGCAGGAAAGCCTTTCTTTAAAGTGTTATACATTTTCTGCTCTAATAGTAAAGTTAGTGTTACTTGGCCCAGAGAGCTTAGTTTAGCGTTTCTGTGAACAGTGACACTGTGCCTGTTCTCTTGAGTGAATGAAGAGGACAAGGCTTCTCAAGTGCTGAAAAGCTTCTTTCCCTGTAAGAGAAAGTCAGTCCATGCAATGTTTAGAGCAAAGCTTGCCAAAATAAAAGATATTCATGTCAAATGATATAAAGTCTTATTTGCAATGCAGAAAAGCGTTTCTTTAATGGGTTAGATGTTTTCTACTTTAAAAGTAAAGTTAGTGTCACTAGACCCAGAGAGCTTAGCTGAGCGTTTCTGTAAACAGTGACACGTTGCTAGTGCTCCTGAGTGAATCAAGACAACGAGGCTTCTCAAGTGCTGAAACGCGTCCTTCCCTGTATGAGAATGTCAGGCCATGCAATGTTAAGAGCAAAATTTGCCAAAACGAAAGATGTTTGTTTTAAATGAAATAAAGTCTTATTTGCAATGCAGAAATGCGTTTCTTTAATGGGTTAGATGTTTTCTGCTTTAAAATTGAAGTTAGTGTTACTAGGCCCAGTGAGCTTAGTTTAGCGTTTCTGTGAACAGTGACACTGTGTCAGTTCTCCTGAGTGAATGAATTGAACGAGGCTTCTCACGTGCTGAAAAGCTTCTTTCCCTGTCAGTTTATGCAATGTTAAGAGCAAAGCTTGTTAAAATGAAAGAAGTTCGTTTCAAATGAAATAAAGCCTTATTTAACATGCAGAAAAGCGTTTCTTTAATGAATTAGATTTTTTCTGCTTTAAAAGTAAAGTTAGTGTTACTAGGCCCAGTGAACTTAGTTTAGCGTTTCTGTGAACAGTGATACTGTGCCAGTTCTCTTGAGTGAATGAAGAGAACAAGGCTTCTCAAGTGCTGAAAAGCTTCTTTCCCTGTAAGAGAATGTAAGTTCATGCAAAGTAAAGAGCACAGCATTCCAAAATAAAAGATATTCATGTCAAATGATATAAAGTCTTATTTGCAATGCAGAAAAGCGTTTCTTTAATGGGTTAGATGTTTTCTACTTTAAAAGTAAAGTTATTGTCACTAGACCCAGAGAGCTTAGTTGAGCGTTTCTGTAAACAGTGACACTTTGCCAGTGCTCCCGAGTGAATCAAGACAACGAGGCTTCTCAAGTGCTGAAAAGCGTCTTTCCCTGTATGAGAATGTCAGTCCATGCAATGTTAAGAGCAAAATTTGCCAAAACGAAAGATGTTCGTTTCCAATGAAATAAAGTCTTATTTGCAATGCAGAAATGCGTTTCTTTAATGGGTTAGATGTTTTCTGCTTTAAAAGTAAAGTTAGTGTTACTAGGCCCAGTGAGCTTAGTTTAGCGTTTCTGTGAACAGTGATACTGTGCCAGTTCTCTTGTGAATGAAGAGAACAAGGCTTCTCAAGTGCTGAAAAGCTTCTTTCCCTGTAAGAGAATGTAAGTTCATGCAAAGTAAAGAGCACAGCATTCCAAAATGTAACATGTTCGTCTCAAATGAAATAAAGTCTTATTTGCATTGCACAAATGTGTTTCTTTAATTGGTTAGCTGTTTTCTGCTTTAAAAGAAAAGTTAGTGTTTCTAGGTCCAGTGAGCTTAGTTTAGCGTTTCTGTGAACAGTGACACTGTGTCAGTTCTCCTGAGTGAATGAATTGAACGAGACTTCTCACTTGCTGAAAAGCTTCTTTCCCTTTCAGTTTATGCAATGTTAAGAGCACAGCGTGTTAAAATGATAGCTGTTCGTTTCAAATGAAACAAAGCCTTATTTGACATGCAGAGAAGCGTTTCTTTAATGGGTTAGATGTTTTCTGCTTTAAAAGTAAAGTTAGTGTTACTAGGCCCAGTGAGCTTAGTTTAGCATTTCTGTGAACAGTGACACTGTGTCAGTGCTCATGAGTGAAAGAAGAAATCGAGTCTTCTCAAGTGCTAAAAAGCTTCTATCCCTGTAAGAGAAAGTCAGTTCATGCAATGTTAAGAGCAAAGCTTGCCAAAACGAAAGATGTTCATTTCAAATGACATACTGTCTTATTTACAAAGCAGGAAAGCCTTTCTTTAAAGTGTTATGCATTTTCTGCTCTAATAGTAAAGTTAGTGTTACTTGGCCCAGAGAGCTTAGTTTAGCGATTCTGTGAACAGTGACCTGTGCCAGTTCTCTTGAGTGAATGAAGAGGACAAGGCTTCTCAAGTGCTGAAAAGCTTCTTTCCCTGTAAGAGAAAGTCAGTCCATGCAATGTTTAGAGCAAAGCTTGCCAAAATAAAAGATATTCATGTCAAATGATATAAAGTCTTATTTGCAGTGCAGAAAAGCGTTTCTTTAATGGGTTAGATGTTTTCTACTTTAAAAGTAAAGTTAGTGTCACTAGACCCAGAGAGCTTAGTTGAGCGTTTCTGTAAACAGTGACACTTTGCTAGTGCTCCTGAGTGAATCAAGACAACGAGGCTTCTCAAGTGCTGAAACGCGTCCTTCCCTGTATGAGAATGTCAGGCCATGCAATGTTAAGAGCAAAATTTGCCAAAACGAAAGATGTTCGTCTCAAATAAAATAAAGTCTTATTTGCATTGCAGAAATGCGTTTCTTTAATGGGTTAGGTGTTTTCTGCTTTAAAAGTAAAGTTAGTGTTTCTAGGCTCAGTGAGCTTAGTTTAGCGTTTCTGTGAACATTGACACTGTGTCAGTTCTCCTGCGTGAATGAATTGAACGAGGCTTCTCACGTGCTGAAAAGCTTCTTTCCCTGTCAGTTTATGCAATGTTAAGAGCAAAGCTTGTTAAAATGAAAGAAGTTTGTTTCAAATGAAATAAAGCCTTATTTGACATGCAGAAATATTTTTCTTTAATGGGCTAAATGTTTTCTGCTCTAATAGTAAAATTAGTCTTACTGGGCCCAGAGAGATTAGTTTAGCGATTCTGTGAACAGTGACCTGTGCCAGTTCTCTTGAGTGAATGAAGAGGACAAGGCTTCTCAAGTGCTGAAAAGCTTCTTTCCCTGTAAGAGAAAGTCAGTCCATGCAATGTTTAGAGCAAAGCCTGCCAAAATAAAAGATATTCATGTCAAATGAAACAAAGTCTTATTTGCAATGCAGAAATGCGTTTCTTTAATGGGTTAGATGTTTTCTGCTTTAAAAGTAAAGTTAGTGTTACTAGGCCCAGTGAACTTAGTATAGCGTTTCTGTGAACAGTGATACTGTGCCAGTTCTCTTGAGTGAATGAAGAGAACAAGGCTTCTCAAGTGCTGAAAAGCTTCTTTCCCTGTAAGAGAATGTAAGTTCATGCAAAGTAAAGAGCACAGCATTCCAAAATGTAACATGTTCGTCTCAAATGAAATAAAGTCTTATTTGCATTGCAGAAATGCGTTTCTTTAATGGGTTAGGTGTTTTCTGCTTTAAAAGTAAAGTTAGTGCTTGTAGGCTCAGTGAGCTTAGTTTAGCGTTTCTGTGAACAGTGTCACTGTGTCAGTTCTCCTGAGTGAATGAATTGAACGAGACTTCTCACGTGCTGAAAAGCTTCTTTCCCTGTCAGTTCATGCAATGTTAAGAGCAAAGCTTGTTAAAATGAAAGAAGTTCTTTTCAAATGAAATAAAGCCTTATTTGACATGCAGAAAAGTGTTTCTTTAATGAATTAGATTTTTTCTGCTTTAAAAGTAAAGTTAGTGTTACTAGGCCCAGTGAGCTTAGTTTAGCGTTTCTGCGAACAGTGACACTGTGTCAGTGCTCCTGATTGAAAGAAGAAATCGAGGCTTCTCACGTGCTGAAAAGCTTCTTTCCCTGTCAGTTTATGCAATGTTAAGAAAAAAGCTTGTTAAAATGAAAGAAGTTTGTTTCAAATGAAATAAAGCCTTATTTGACATGCAGAAATGCGTTTCTTTAATGGGCTAAATGTTTTCTGCTCTAATAGTAAAATTAGTGTTACTGGGCCCAGAGAGCTTAGTTTAGCGATTCTGTGAACAGTGACCTGTGCCAGTTCTCTTGAGTGAATGAAGAGGACAAGGCTTCTCAAGTGCTGAAAAGCTTCTTTCCCTGTAAGAGAAAGTCAGTCCATGCAATGTTTAGAGCAAAGCTTGCCAAAATAAAAGATATTCATGTCAAATGAAATAAAGTCTTATTTGCAATGCAGAAATGCGTTTCTTTAATGGGTTAGATGTTTTCTGCTTTAAAAGTAAAGTTAGTGTTACTAGGCCCAGTGAGCTTAGTTTAGCGTTTCTGTGAACAGTGATACTGTGCCAGTTCTCTTGTGAATGAAGAGAACAAGGCTTCTCAAGTGCTGAAAAGCTTCTTTCCCTGTAAGAGAATGTAAGTTCATGCAAAGTAAAGAGCACAGCATTCCAAAATGTAACATGTTCGTCTCAAATGAAATAAAGTCTTATTTGCATTGCAGAAATGTGTTTCTTTAATTGGTTAGCTGTTTTCTGCTTTAAAAGAAAAGTTAGTGTTTCTAGGTCCAGTGAGCTTAGTTTAGCGTTTCTGTGAACAGTGACACTGTGTCAGTTCTCCTGAGTGAATGAATTGAACGAGACTTCTCACTTGCTGAAAAGCTTCTTTCCCTTTCAGTTTATGCAATGTTAAGAGCACAGCGTGTTAAAATGAAAGCTGTTCGTTTCAAATGAAACAAAGCCTTATTTGACATGCAGAGAAGCGTTTCTTTAATGGGTTAGATGTTTTCTGCTTTAAAAGTAAAGTTAGTGTTACTAGGCCCAGTGAGCTTAGTTTAGCATTTCTGTGAACAGTGACACTGTGTCAGTGCTCATGAGTGAAAGAAGAAATCGAGTCTTCTCAAGTGCTAAAAAGCTTCTATCCCTGTAAGAGAAAGTCAGTTCATGCAATGTTAAGAGCAAAGCTTGCCAAAACGAAAGATGTTCATTTCAAATGACATACTGTCTTATTTACAATGCAGGAAAGCCTTTCTTTAAAGTGTTATGCATTTTCTGCTCTAATAGTAAAGTTAGTGTTACTTGGCCCAGAGAGCTTAGTTTAGCGATTCTGTGAACAGTGACCTGTGCCAGTTCTCTTGAGTGAATGAAGAGGACAACGCTTCTCAAGTGCTGAAAAGCTTCTTTCCCTGTAAGAGAAAGTCAGTCCCATGCAATGTTTAGAGCAAAGCTTGCCAAAATAAAAGATATTCATGTCAAATGATATAAAGTCTTATTTGCAGTGCAGAAAAGCGTTTCTTTAATGGGTTAGATGTTTTCTACTTTAACAGTAAAGTTAGTGTCACTAGACCCAGAGAGCTTAGTTGAGCGTTTCTGTAAACAGTGACACTTTGCTAGTGCTCCTGAGTGAATCAAGACAACGAGGCTTCTCAAGTGCTGAAACGCGTCCTTCCCTGTATGAGAATGTCAGGCCATGCAATGTTAAGAGCAAAATTTGCCAAAACGAAAGATGTTCGTCTCAAATAAAATAAAGTCTTATTTGCATTGCAGAAATGCGTTTCTTTAATGGGTTAGGTGTTTTCTGCTTTAAAAGTAAAGTTAGTGTTTCTAGGCTCAGTGAACTTAGTTTAGCGTTTCTGTGAACAGTGATACTGTGCCAGTTCTCTTGAGTGAATGAAGAGAACAAGGCTTCTCAAGTGCTGAAAAGCTTCTTTCCCTGTAAGAGAATGTAAGTTCATGCAAAGTAAAGAGCACAGCATTCCAAAATGTAACATGTTCGTCTCAAATGAAATAAAGTCTTATTTGCATTGCAGAAATGCGTTTCTTTAATGGGTTAGGTGTTTTCTGCTTTAAAAGTAAAGTTAGTGCTTGTAGGCTCAGTGAGCTTAGTTTAGCGTTTCTGTGAACAGTGTCACTGTGTCAGTTCTCCTGAGTGAATGAATTGAACGAGACTTCTCACGTGCTGAAAAGCTTCTTTCCCTGTCAGTTTATGCAATGTTAAGAGCAAAGCTTGTTAAAATGAAAGAAGTTCTTTTCAAATGAAATAAAGCCTTATTTGACATGCAGAAAAGTGTTTCTTTAATGAATTAGATTTTTTCTGCTTTAAAAGTAAAGTTAGTGTTACTAGGCCCAGTGAGCTTAGTTTAGCGTTTCTGCGAACAGTGACACTGTGTCAGTGCTCCTGATTGAAAGAAGAAATCGAGGCTTCTCACGTGCTGAAAAGCTTCTTTCCCTGTCAGTTTATGCAATGTTAAGAGCAAAGCTTGCCAAAACGACAGATGTTCATTTCAAATGACATACTGTCTTATTTACAATGCAGGAAAGCCTTTCTTTTAAAGTGTTATGCATTTTCTGCTCTAATAGTAAAGTTAGATTTACTTGGACCAGAGAGCTTAGTTTAGCGTTTCTGTGAACAGTGATACTGTGCTAGTGCTCCTGAGTGAATCAAGACAACGAGGCTTCTCAAGTGCTGAAACGCGTCCTTCCCTGTATGAGAATGTCAGGCCATGCAATGTTAAGAGCAAAATTTGCCAAAACGAAAGATGTTCGTCTCAAATAAAATAAAGTCTTATTTGCATTGCAGAAATGCGTTTCTTTAATGGGTTAGGTGTTTTCTGCTTTAAAAGTAAAGTTAGTGTTTCTAGGCTCAGTGAGCTTAGTTTAGCGTTTCTGTGAACATTGACACTGTGTCAGTTCTCCTGCGTGAATGAATTGAACGAGGCTTCTCACGTGCTGAAAAGCTTCTTTCCCTGTCAGTTTATGCAATGTTAAGAGCAAAGCTTGTTAAAATGAAAGAAGTTTGTTTCAAATGAAATAAAGCCTTATTTGACATGCAGAAATATGTTTCTTTAATGGGCTAAATGTTTTCTGCTCTAATAGTAAAATTAGTCTTACTGGGCCCAGAGAGATTAGTTTAGCGATTCTGTGAACAGTGACCTGTGCCAGTTCTCTTGAGTGAATGAAGAGGACAAGGCTTCTCAAGTGCTGAAAAGCTTCTTTCCCTGTAAGAGAAAGTCAGTCCATGCAATGTTTAGAGCAAAGCTTGCCAAAATAAAAGATATTCATGTCAAATGAAACAAAGTCTTATTTGCAATGCAGAAATGCGTTTCTTTAATGGGTTAGATGTTTTCTGCTTTAAAAGTAAAGTTAGTGTTACTAGGCCCAGTGAACTTAGTTTAGCGTTTCTGTGAACAGTGATACTGTGCCAGTTCTCTTGAGTGAATGAAGAGAACAAGGCTTCTCAAGTGCTGAAAAGCTTCTTTCCCTGTAAGAGAATGTAAGTTCATGCAAAGTAAAGAGCACAGCATTCCAAAATGTAACATGTTCGTCTCAAATGAAATAAAGTCTTATTTGCATTGCAGAAATGCGTTTCTTTAATGGGTTAGGTGTTTTCTGCTTTAAAAGTAAAGTTAGTGCTTGTAGGCTCAGTGAGCTTAGTTTAGCGTTTCTGTGAACAGTGTCACTGTGTCAGTTCTCCTGAGTGAATGAATTGAACGAGACTTCTCACGTGCTGAAAAGCTTCTTTCCCTGTCAGTTCATGCAATGTTAAGAGCAAAGCTTGTTAAAATGAAAGAAGTTCTTTTCAAATGAAATAAAGCCTTATTTGACATGCAGAAAAGTGTTTCTTTAATGAATTAGATTTTTTCTGCTTTAAAAGTAAAGTTAGTGTTACTAGGCCCAGTGAGCTTAGTTTAGCGTTTCTGCGAACAGTGACACTGTGTCAGTGCTCCTGATTGAAAGAAGAAATCGAGGCTTCTCACGTGCTGAAAAGCTTCTTTCCCTGTCAGTTTATGCAATGTTAAGAAAAAAGCTTGTTAAAATGAAAGAAGTTTGTTTCAAATGAAATAAAGCCTTATTTGACATGCAGAAATGCGTTTCTTTAATGGGCTAAATGTTTTCTGCTCTAATAGTAAAATTAGTGTTACTGGGCCCAGAGAGCTTAGTTTAGCGATTCTGTGAACAGTGACCTGTGCCAGTTCTCTTGAGTGAATGAAGAGGACAAGGCTTCTCAAGTGCTGAAAAGCTTCTTTCCCTGTAAGAGAAAGTCAGTCCATGCAATGTTTAGAGCAAAGCTTGCCAAAATAAAAGATATTCATGTCAAATGAAATAAAGTCTTATTTGCAATGCAGAAATGCGTTTCTTTAATGGGTTAGATGTTTTCTGCTTTAAAAGTAAAGTTAGTGTTACTAGGCCCAGTGAGCTTAGTTTAGCGTTTCTGTGAACAGTGATACTGTGCCAGTTCTCTTGTGAATGAAGAGAACAAGGCTTCTCAAGTGCTGAAAAGCTTCTTTCCCTGTAAGAGAATGTAAGTTCATGCAAAGTAAAGAGCACAGCATTCCAAAATGTAACATGTTCGTCTCAAATGAAATAAAGTCTTATTTGCATTGCAGAAATGTGTTTCTTTAATTGGTTAGCTGTTTTCTGCTTTAAAAGAAAAGTTAGTGTTTCTAGGTCCAGTGAGCTTAGTTTAGCGTTTCTGTGAACAGTGACACTGTGTCAGTTCTCCTGAGTGAATGAATTGAACGAGACTTCTCACTTGCTGAAAAGCTTCTTTCCCTTTCAGTTTATGCAATGTTAAGAGCACAGCGTGTTAAAATGAAAGCTGTTCGTTTCAAATGAAACAAAGCCTTATTTGACATGCAGAGAAGCGTTTCTTTAATGGGTTAGATGTTTTCTGCTTTAAAAGTAAAGTTAGTGTTACTAGGCCCAGTGAGCTTAGTTTAGCATTTCTGTGAACAGTGACACTGTGTCAGTGCTCATGAGTGAAAGAAGAAATCGAGTCTTCTCAAGTGCTAAAAAGCTTCTATCCCTGTAAGAGAAAGTCAGTTCATGCAATGTTAAGAGCAAAGCTTGCCAAAACGAAAGATGTTCATTTCAAATGACATACTGTCTTATTTACAATGCAGGAAAGCCTTTCTTTAAAGTGTTATGCATTTTCTGCTCTAATAGTAAAGTTAGTGTTACTTGGCCCAGAGAGCTTAGTTTAGCGATTCTGTGAACAGTGACCTGTGCCAGTTCTCTTGAGTGAATAAAGAGGACAAGGCTTCTCAAGTGCTGAAAAGCTTCTTTCCCTGTAAGAGAAAGTCAGTCCCATGCAATGTTTAGAGCAAAGCTTGCCAAAATAAAAGATATTCATGTCAAATGATATAAAGTCTTATTTGCAGTGCAGAAAAGCGTTTCTTTAATGGGTTAGATGTTTTCTACTTTAACAGTAAAGTTAGTGTCACTAGACCCAGAGAGCTTAGTTGAGCGTTTCTGTAAACAGTGACACTTTGCTAGTGCTCCTGAGTGAATCAAGACAACGAGGCTTCTCAAGTGCTGAAACGCGTCCTTCCCTGTATGAGAATGTCAGGCCATGCAATGTTAAGAGCAAAATTTGCCAAAACGAAAGATGTTCGTCTCAAATAAAATAAAGTCTTATTTGCATTGCAGAAATGCGTTTCTTTAATGGGTTAGGTGTTTTCTGCTTTAAAAGTAAAGTTAGTGTTTCTAGGCTCAGTGAACTTAGTTTAGCGTTTCTGTGAACAGTGATACTGTGCCAGTTCTCTTGAGTGAATGAAGAGAACAAGGCTTCTCAAGTGCTGAAAAGCTTCTTTCCCTGTAAGAGAATGTAAGTTCATGCAAAGTAAAGAGCACAGCATTCCAAAATGTAACATGTTCGTCTCAAATGAAATAAAGTCTTATTTGCATTGCAGAAATGCGTTTCTTTAATGGGTTAGGTGTTTTCTGCTTTAAAAGTAAAGTTAGTGCTTGTAGGCTCAGTGAGCTTAGTTTAGCGTTTCTGTGAACAGTGTCACTGTGTCAGTTCTCCTGAGTGAATGAATTGAACGAGACTTCTCACGTGCTGAAAAGCTTCTTTCCCTGTCAGTTTATGCAATGTTAAGAGCAAAGCTTGTTAAAATGAAAGAAGTTCTTTTCAAATGAAATAAAGCCTTATTTGACATGCAGAAAAGTGTTTCTTTAATGAATTAGATTTTTTCTGCTTTAAAAGTAAAGTTAGTGTTACTAGGCCCAGTGAGCTTAGTTTAGCGTTTCTGCGAACAGTGACACTGTGTCAGTGCTCCTGATTGAAAGAAGAAATCGAGGCTTCTCACGTGCTGAAAAGCTTCTTTCCCTGTCAGTTTATGCAATGTTAAGAGCAAAGCTTGCCAAAACGACAGATGTTCATTTCAAATGACATACTGTCTTATTTACAATGCAGGAAAGCCTTTCTTTTAAAGTGTTATGCATTTTCTGCTCTAATAGTAAAGTTAGTTTTACTTGGACCAGAGAGCTTAGTTTAGCGTTTCTGTGAACAGTGATACTGTGCCAGTTCTCTTGAGTGAATGAAGAGGACAAGGCTTCTCAAGTGCTGAAAAGCTTCTTTCCCTGTAAGAGAAAGTCAGTCCATGCAATGTTTAGAGCAAAGCTTGCCAAAATAAAAGATATTCATGTCAAATGATATAAAGTCTTATTTGCAGTGCAGAAAAGCGTTTCTTTAATGGGTTAGATGTTTTCTACTTTAAAAGTAAAGTTAGTGTCACTAGACCCAGAGAGCTTAGTTGAGCGTTTCTGTAAACAGTGACACTTTGCTAGTGCTCCTGAGTGAATCAAGACAACGAGGCTTCTCAAGTGCTGAAACGCGTCCTTCCCTGTATGAGAATGTCAGGCCATGCAATGTTAAGAGCAAAATTTGCCAAAACGAAAGATGTTCGTCTCAAATAAAGTAAAGTCTTATTTGCATTGCAGAAATGCGTTTCTTTAATGGGTTAGGTGTTTTCTGCTTTAAAAGTAAAGTTAGTGTTTCTAGGCTCAGTGAGCTTAGTTTAGCGTTTCTGTGAACATTGACACTGTGTCAGTTCTCCTGCGTGAATGAATTGAACGAGGCTTCTCACGTGCTGAAAAGCTTCTTTCCCTGTCAGTTTATGCAATGTTAAGAGCAAAGCTTGTTAAAATGAAAGAAGTTTGTTTCAAATGAAATAAAGCCTTATTTGACATGCAGAAATATGTTTCTTTAATGGGCTAAATGTTTTCTGCTCTAATAGTAAAATTAGTGTTACTGGGCCCAGAGAGATTAGTTTAGCGATTCTGTGAACAGTGACCTGTGCCAGTTCTCTTGAGTGAATGAAGAGGACAAGGCTTCTCAAGTGCTGAAAAGCTTCTTTCCCTGTAAGAGAAAGTCAGTCCATGCAATGTTTAGAGCAAAGCTTGCCAAAATAAAAGATATTCATGTCAAATGAAACAAAGTCTTATTTGCAATGCAGAAATGCGTTTCTTTAATGGGTTAGATGTTTTCTGCTTTAAAAGTAAAGTTAGTGTTACTAGGCCCAGTGAACTTAGTTTAGCGTTTCTGTGAACAGTGATACTGTGCCAGTTCTCTTGAGTGAATGAAGAGAACAAGGCTTCTCAAGTGCTGAAAAGCTTCTTTCCCTGTAAGAGAATGTAAGTTCATGCAAAGTAAAGAGCACAGCATTCCAAAATGTAACATGTTCGTCTCAAATGAAATAAAGTCTTATTTGCATTGCAGAAATGCGTTTCTTTAATGGGTTAGGTGTTTTCTGCTTTAAAAGTAAAGTTAGTGCTTGTAGGCTCAGTGAGCTTAGTTTAGCGTTTCTGTGAACAGTGTCACTGTGTCAGTTCTCCTGAGTGAATGAATTGAACGAGACTTCTCACGTGCTGAAAAGCTTCTTTCCCTGTCAGTTCATGCAATGTTAAGAGCAAAGCTTGTTAAAATGAAAGAAGTTCTTTTCAAATGAAATAAAGCCTTATTTGACATGCAGAAAAGTGTTTCTTTAATGAATTAGATTTTTTCTGCTTTAAAAGTAAAGTTAGTGTTACTAGGCCCAGTGAGCTTAGTTTAGCGTTTCTGCGAACAGTGACACTGTGTCAGTGCTCCTGATTGAAAGAAGAAATCGAGGCTTCTCACGTGCTGAAAAGCTTCTTTCCCTGTCAGTTTATGCAATGTTAAGAGCAAAGCTTGTCAAAATGAAAGAAGTTTGTTTCAAATGAAATAAAGCCTTATTTGACATGCAGAAATGCGTTTCTTTAATGGGCTAAATGTTTTCTGCTCTAATAGTAAAATTAGTGTTACTGGGCCCAGAGAGCTTAGTTTAGCGATTCTGTGAACAGTGACCTGTGCCAGTTCTCTTGAGTGAATGAAGAGGACAAGGCTTCTCAAGTGCTGAAAAGCTTCTTTCCCTGTAAGAGAAAGTCAGTCCATGCAATGTTTAGAGCAAAGCTTGCCAAAATAAAAGATATTCATGTCAAATGAAATAAAGTCTTATTTGCAATGCAGAAATGCGTTTCTTTAATGGGTTAGATGTTTTCTGCTTTAAAAGTAAAGTTAGTGTTACTAGGCCCAGTGAGCTTAGTTTAGCGTTTCTGTGAACAGTGATACTGTGCCAGTTCTCTTGTGAATGAAGAGAACAAGGCTTCTCAAGTGCTGAAAAGCTTCTTTCCCTGTAAGAGAATGTAAGTTCATGCAAAGTAAAGAGCACAGCATTCCAAAATGTAACATGTTCGTCTCAAATGAAATAAAGTCTTATTTGCATTGCAGAAATGTGTTTCTTTAATTGGTTAGCTGTTTTCTGCTTTAAAAGAAAAGTTAGTGTTTCTAGGTCCAGTGAGCTTAGTTTAGCGTTTCTGTGAACAGTGACACTGTGTCAGTTCTCCTGAGTGAATGAATTGAACGAGACTTCTCACTTGCTGAAAAGCTTCTTTCCCTTTCAGTTTATGCAATGTTAAGAGCACAGCGTGTTAAAATGAAAGCTGTTCGTTTCAAATGAAACAAAGCCTTATTTGACATGCAGAGAAGCGTTTCTTTAATGGGTTAGATGTTTTCTGCTTTAAAAGTAAAGTTAGTGTTACTAGGCCCAGTGAGCTTAGTTTAGCATTTCTGTGAACAGTGACACTGTGTCAGTGCTCATGAGTGAAAGAAGAAATCGAGTCTTCTCAAGTGCTAAAAAGCTTCTATCCCTGTAAGAGAAAGTCAGTTCATGCAATGTTAAGAGCAAAGCTTGCCAAAACGAAAGATGTTCATTTCAAATGACATACTGTCTTATTTACAATGCAGGAAAGCCTTTCTTTAAAGTGTTATGCATTTTCTGCTCTAATAGTAAAGTTAGTGTTACTTGGCCCAGAGAGCTTAGTTTAGCGATTCTGTGAACAGTGACCTGTGCCAGTTCTCTTGAGTGAATGAAGAGGACAAGGCTTCTCAAGTGCTGAAAAGCTTCTTTCCCTGTAAGAGAAAGTCAGTCCCATGCAATGTTTAGAGCAAAGCTTGCCAAAATAAAAGATATTCATGTCAAATGATATAAAGTCTTATTTGCAGTGCAGAAAAGCGTTTCTTTAATGGGTTAGATGTTTTCTACTTTAACAGTAAAGTTAGTGTCACTAGACCCAGAGAGCTTAGTTGAGCGTTTCTGTAAACAGTGACACTTTGCTAGTGCTCCTGAGTGAATCAAGACAACGAGGCTTCTCAAGTGCTGAAACGCGTCCTTCCCTGTATGAGAATGTCAGGCCATGCAATGTTAAGAGCAAAATTTGCCAAAACGAAAGATGTTCGTCTCAAATAAAATAAAGTCTTATTTGCATTGCAGAAATGCGTTTCTTTAATGGGTTAGGTGTTTTCTGCTTTAAAAGTAAAGTTAGTGTTTCTAGGCTCAGTGAACTTAGTTTAGCGTTTCTGTGAACAGTGATACTGTGCCAGTTCTCTTGAGTGAATGAAGAGAACAAGGCTTCTCAAGTGCTGAAAAGCTTCTTTCCCTGTAAGAGAATGTAAGTTCATGCAAAGTAAAGAGCACAGCATTCCAAAATGTAACATGTTCGTCTCAAATGAAATAAAGTCTTATTTGCATTGCAGAAATGCGTTTCTTTAATGGGTTAGGTGTTTTCTGCTTTAAAAGTAAAGTTAGTGCTTGTAGGCTCAGTGAGCTTAGTTTAGCGTTTCTGTGAACAGTGTCACTGTGTCAGTTCTCCTGAGTGAATGAATTGAACGAGACTTCTCACGTGCTGAAAAGCTTCTTTCCCTGTCAGTTTATGCAATGTTAAGAGCAAAGCTTGTTAAAATGAAAGAAGTTCTTTTCAAATGAAATAAAGCCTTATTTGACATGCAGAAAAGTGTTTCTTTAATGAATTAGATTTTTTCTGCTTTAAAAGTAAAGTTAGTGTTACTAGGCCCAGTGAGCTTAGTTTAGCGTTTCTGCGAACAGTGACACTGTGTCAGTGCTCCTGATTGAAAGAAGAAATCGAGGCTTCTCACGTGCTGAAAAGCTTCTTTCCCTGTCAGTTTATGCAATGTTAAGAGCAAAGCTTGCCAAAACGACAGATGTTCATTTCAAATGACATACTGTCTTATTTACAATGCAGGAAAGCCTTTCTTTTAAAGTGTTATGCATTTTCTGCTCTAATAGTAAAGTTAGTTTTACTTGGACCAGAGAGCTTAGTTTAGCGTTTCTGTGAACAGTGATACTGTGCCAGTTCTCTTGAGTGAATGAAGAGGACAAGGCTTCTCAAGTGCTGAAAAGCTTCTTTCCCTGTAAGAGAAAGTCAGTCCATGCAATGTTTAGAGCAAAGCTTGCCAAAATAAAAGATATTCATGTCAAATGATATAAAGTCTTATTTGCAGTGCAGAAAAGCGTTTCTTTAATGGGTTAGATGTTTTCTACTTTAAAAGTAAAGTTAGTGTCACTAGACCCAGAGAGCTTAGTTGAGCGTTTCTGTAAACAGTGACACTTTGCTAGTGCTCCTGAGTGAATCAAGACAACGAGGCTTCTCAAGTGCTGAAACGCGTCCTTCCCTGTATGAGAATGTCAGGCCATGCAATGTTAAGAGCAAAATTTGCCAAAACGAAAGATGTTCGTCTCAAATAAAGTAAAGTCTTATTTGCATTGCAGAAATGCGTTTCTTTAATGGGTTAGGTGTTTTCTGCTTTAAAAGTAAAGTTAGTGTTTCTAGGCTCAGTGAGCTTAGTTTAGCGTTTCTGTGAACATTGACACTGTGTCAGTTCTCCTGCGTGAATGAATTGAACGAGGCTTCTCACGTGCTGAAAAGCTTCTTTCCCTGTCAGTTTATGCAATGTTAAGAGCAAAGCTTGTTAAAATGAAAGAAGTTTGTTTCAAATGAAATAAAGCCTTATTTGACATGCAGAAATATGTTTCTTTAATGGGCTAAATGTTTTCTGCTCTAATAGTAAAATTAGTGTTACTGGGCCCAGAGAGATTAGTTTAGCGATTCTGTGAACAGTGACCTGTGCCAGTTCTCTTGAGTGAATGAAGAGGACAAGGCTTCTCAAGTGCTGAAAAGCTTCTTTCCCTGTAAGAGAAAGTCAGTCCATGCAATGTTTAGAGCAAAGCTTGCCAAAATAAAAGATATTCATGTCAAATGAAACAAAGTCTTATTTGCAATGCAGAAATGCGTTTCTTTAATGGGTTAGATGTTTTCTGCTTTAAAAGTAAAGTTAGTGTTACTAGGCCCAGTGAACTTAGTTTAGCGTTTCTGTGAACAGTGATACTGTGCCAGTTCTCTTGAGTGAATGAAGAGAACAAGGCTTCTCAAGTGCTGAAAAGCTTCTTTCCCTGTAAGAGAATGTAAGTTCATGCAAAGTAAAGAGCACAGCATTCCAAAATGTAACATGTTCGTCTCAAATGAAATAAAGTCTTATTTGCATTGCAGAAATGCGTTTCTTTAATGGGTTAGGTGTTTTCTGCTTTAAAAGTAAAGTTAGTGCTTGTAGGCTCAGTGAGCTTAGTTTAGCGTTTCTGTGAACAGTGTCACTGTGTCAGTTCTCCTGAGTGAATGAATTGAACGAGACTTCTCACGTGCTGAAAAGCTTCTTTCCCTGTCAGTTCATGCAATGTTAAGAGCAAAGCTTGTTAAAATGAAAGAAGTTCTTTTCAAATGAAATAAAGCCTTATTTGACATGCAGAAAAGTGTTTCTTTAATGAATTAGATTTTTTCTGCTTTAAAAGTAAAGTTAGTGTTACTAGGCCCAGTGAGCTTAGTTTAGCGTTTCTGCGAACAGTGACACTGTGTCAGTGCTCCTGATTGAAAGAAGAAATCGAGGCTTCTCACGTGCTGAAAAGCTTCTTTCCCTGTCAGTTTATGCAATGTTAAGAGCAAAGCTTGTCAAAATGAAAGAAGTTTGTTTCAAATGAAATAAAGCCTTATTTGACATGCAGAAATGCGTTTCTTTAATGGGCTAAATGTTTTCTGCTCTAATAGTAAAATTAGTGTTACTGGGCCCAGAGAGCTTAGTTTAGCGATTCTGTGAACAGTGACCTGTGCCAGTTCTCTTGAGTGAATGAAGAGGACAAGGCTTCTCAAGTGCTGAAAAGCTTCTTTCCCTGTAAGAGAAAGTCAGTCCATGCAATGTTTAGAGCAAAGCTTGCCAAAATAAAAGATATTCATGTCAAATGAAATAAAGTCTTATTTGCAATGCAGAAATGCGTTTCTTTAATGGGTTAGATGTTTTCTGCTTTAAAAGTAAAGTTAGTGTTACTAGGCCCAGTGAGCTTAGTTTAGCGTTTCTGTGAACAGTGATACTGTGCCAGTTCTCTTGTGAATGAAGAGAACAAGGCTTCTCAAGTGCTGAAAAGCTTCTTTCCCTGTAAGAGAATGTAAGTTCATGCAAAGTAAAGAGCACAGCATTCCAAAATGTAACATGTTCGTCTCAAATGAAATAAAGTCTTATTTGCATTGCAGAAATGTGTTTCTTTAATTGGTTAGCTGTTTTCTGCTTTAAAAGAAAAGTTAGTGTTTCTAGGTCCAGTGAGCTTAGTTTAGCGTTT
Organism: Spinibarbus caldwelli; assembly: GCA_039654775.1. Taxonomy (NCBI): domain Eukaryota; kingdom Metazoa; phylum Chordata; class Actinopteri; order Cypriniformes; family Cyprinidae; genus Spinibarbus; species Spinibarbus caldwelli. The sequence goes on from CM077240.1 coordinate 6,318,312, forward strand.
CTGTGAACAGTGACACTGTGTCAGTTCTCCTGAGTGAATGAATTGAACGAGACTTCTCACTTGCTGAAAAGCTTCTTTCCCTTTCAGTTTATGCAATGTTAAGAGCACAGCGTGTTAAAATGAAAGCTGTTCGTTTCAAATGAAACAAAGCCTTATTTGACATGCAGAGAAGCGTTTCTTTAATGGGTTAGATGTTTTCTGCTTTAAAAGTAAAGTTAGTGTTACTAGGCCCAGTGAGCTTAGTTTAGCATTTCTGTGAACAGTGACACTGTGTCAGTGCTCATGAGTGAAAGAAGAAATCGAGTCTTCTCAAGTGCTAAAAAGCTTCTATCCCTGTAAGAGAAAGTCAGTTCATGCAATGTTAAGAGCAAAGCTTGCCAAAACGAAAGATGTTCATTTCAAATGACATACTGTCTTATTTACAATGCAGGAAAGCCTTTCTTTAAAGTGTTATGCATTTTCTGCTCTAATAGTAAAGTTAGTGTTACTTGGCCCAGAGAGCTTAGTTTAGCGATTCTGTGAACAGTGACCTGTGCCAGTTCTCTTGAGTGAATGAAGAGGACAAGGCTTCTCAAGTGCTGAAAAGCTTCTTTCCCTGTAAGAGAAAGTCAGTCCCATGCAATGTTTAGAGCAAAGCTTGCCAAAATAAAAGATATTCATGTCAAATGATATAAAGTCTTATTTGCAGTGCAGAAAAGCGTTTCTTTAATGGGTTAGATGTTTTCTACTTTAACAGTAAAGTTAGTGTCACTAGACCCAGAGAGCTTAGTTGAGCGTTTCTGTAAACAGTGACACTTTGCTAGTGCTCCTGAGTGAATCAAGACAACGAGGCTTCTCAAGTGCTGAAACGCGTCCTTCCCTGTATGAGAATGTCAGGCCATGCAATGTTAAGAGCAAAATTTGCCAAAACGAAAGATGTTCGTCTCAAATAAAATAAAGTCTTATTTGCATTGCAGAAATGCGTTTCTTTAATGGGTTAGGTGTTTTCTGCTTTAAAAGTAAAGTTAGTGTTTCTAGGCTCAGTGAACTTAGTTTAGCGTTTCTGTGAACAGTGATACTGTGCCAGTTCTCTTGAGTGAATGAAGAGAACAAGGCTTCTCAAGTGCTGAAAAGCTTCTTTCCCTGTAAGAGAATGTAAGTTCATGCAAAGTAAAGAGCACAGCATTCCAAAATGTAACATGTTCGTCTCAAATGAAATAAAGTCTTATTTGCATTGCAGAAATGCGTTTCTTTAATGGGTTAGGTGTTTTCTGCTTTAAAAGTAAAGTTAGTGCTTGTAGGCTCAGTGAGCTTAGTTTAGCGTTTCTGTGAACAGTGTCACTGTGTCAGTTCTCCTGAGTGAATGAATTGAACGAGACTTCTCACGTGCTGAAAAGCTTCTTTCCCTGTCAGTTTATGCAATGTTAAGAGCAAAGCTTGTTAAAATGAAAGAAGTTCTTTTCAAATGAAATAAAGCCTTATTTGACATGCAGAAAAGTGTTTCTTTAATGAATTAGATTTTTTCTGCTTTAAAAGTAAAGTTAGTGTTACTAGGCCCAGTGAGCTTAGTTTAGCGTTTCTGCGAACAGTGACACTGTGTCAGTGCTCCTGATTGAAAGAAGAAATCGAGGCTTCTCACGTGCTGAAAAGCTTCTTTCCCTGTCAGTTTATGCAATGTTAAGAGCAAAGCTTGTTAAAATGAAAGAAGTTTGTTTCAAATGAAATAAAGCCTTATTTGACATGCAGAAATGCGTTTCTTTAATGGGCTAAATGTTTTCTGCTCTAATAGTAAAATTAGTGTTACTGGGCCCAGAGAGCTTAGTTTAGCGATTCTGTGAACAGTGACCTGTGCCAGTTCTCTTGAGTGAATGAAGAGGACAAGGCTTCTCAAGTGCTGAAAAGCTTCTTTCCCTGTAAGAGAAAGTCAGTCCATGCAATGTTTAGAGCAAAGCTTGCCAAAATAAAAGATATTCATGTCAAATGATATAAAGTCTTATTTGCAATGCAGAAAAGCGTTTCTTTAATGGGTTAGATGTTTTCTACTTTAAAAGTACAGTTAGTGTCACTAGACCCAGAGAGCTTAGTTGAGCGTTTCTGTAAACAGTGACACTTTGCCAGTGCTCTCGAGTGAATCAAGACAACGAGGCTTCTCAAGTGCTGAAAAGCTTCTTTCCCTGTAAGAGAAAGTCAGTCCATGCAATGTTTAGAGCAAAGCTTGCCAAAATAAAAGATATTCATGTCAAATGATATAAAGTCTTATTTGCAATGCAGAAAAGCGTTTATTTAATGGGTTAGATGTTTTCTACTTCAAAAGTAAAGTTAGTGTCACTAGACCCAGAGAGCTTAATTGAGCGTTTCTGTAAACAGTGACACTTTGCCAGTGCTCCCGAGTGAATCAAGACAACGAGGCTTCTCAAGTGCTGAAAAGCGTCTTTCCCTGTATGAGAATGTCAGTCCATGCAATGTTAAGAGCAAAATTTGCCAAAACGAAAGATGTTCGTTTCAAATGAAATAAAGTCTTATTTGCAATGCAGAAATGCGTTTCTTTAATGGCTTAGATGTTTTCTGCTTTAAAAGTAAAGTTAGTGTTTCTAGGCTCAGTGAGCTTAGTTTAGCGTTTCTGTGAACAGTGACACTGTGTCAGTTCTCCTGAGTGAATGAACTGAACGAGACTTCTCACGTGCTGAAAAGCTTCTTTCCCTGTCAGTTTATGCAATGTTAAGAGCAAAGCTTGTTAAAATGAAAGAAGTTCGTTTCAAATGAAATAAAGCCTTATTTAACATGCAGAAAAGCGTTTCTTTAATGAATTAGATTTTTTCTGCTTTAAAAGTAAAGTTAGTGTTACTAGGCCCAGTGAGCTTAGTTTAGCGTTTCTGTGAACAGTGACACTGTGTCAGTGCTCCTGAGTGAAAGAAGATATCGAGGCTTCTCAAGTGCTAAAAAGCTTCTATCCCTGTAAGAGAAAGTCAGTTCATGCAATGTTAAGAGCAAAGCTTGCCAAAACGACAGATGTTCATTTCAAATGACATACTGTCTTATTTACAATGCAGGAAAGCCTTTCTTTTAAAGTGTTATGCATTTTCTGCTCTAATAGTAAAGTTAGTTTTACTTGGACCAGAGAGCTTAGTTTAGCGTTTCTGTGAACAGTGATACTGTGCCAGTTCTCTTGAGTGAATGAAGAGAACAAGGCTTCTCAAGTGCTGAAAAGCTTCTTTCCCTTTAAGAGAAAGTCAGTCCATGCAATGTTTAGAGCAAAGCTTGCCAAAATAAAAGATATTCATGTCAAATGATATAAAGTCTTATTTGCAATGCAGAAAAGCGTTTCTTTAATGGGTTAGATGTTTTCTACTTCAAAAGTAAAGTTAGTGTCACTAGACCAGAGAGCTTAGTTGAGCGTTTCTGTAAACAGTGACACTTTGCCAGTGCTCCCGAGTGAATCAAGACAACGAGGCTTCTCAAGTGCTGAAAAGCGTCTTTCCCTGTATGAGAATGTCAGTCCATGCAATGTTAAGAGCAAAATTTGCCAAAACGAAAGATGTTCATTTCAAATGACATACTGTCTTATTTTACAATGCAGGAAAGCCTTTCTTTAAAGTGTTATACATTTTCTGCTCTAATAGTAAAGTTAGTGTTACTTGGCCCAGAGAGCTTAGTTTAGCGTTTCTGTGAACAGTGACACTGTGCCTGTTCTCTTGAGTGAATGAAGAGGACAAGGCTTCTCAAGTGCTGAAAAGCTTCTTTCCCTGTAAGAGAAAGTCAGTCCATGCAATGTTTAGAGCAAAGCTTGCCAAAATAAAAGATATTCATGTCAAATGATATAAAGTCTTATTTGCAATGCAGAAAAGCGTTTCTTTAATGGGTTAGATGTTTTCTACTTTAAAAGTAAAGTTAGTGTCACTAGACCCAGAGAGCTTAGCTGAGCGTTTCTGTAAACAGTGACACGTTGCTAGTGCTCCTGAGTGAATCAAGACAACGAGGCTTCTCAAGTGCTGAAACGCGTCCTTCCCTGTATGAGAATGTCAGGCCATGCAATGTTAAGAGCAAAATTTGCCAAAACGAAAGATGTTTGTTTTAAATGAAATAAAGTCTTATTTGCAATGCAGAAATGCGTTTCTTTAATGGGTTAGATGTTTTCTGCTTTAAAATTGAAGTTAGTGTTACTAGGCCCAGTGAGCTTAGTTTAGCGTTTCTGTGAACAGTGACACTGTGTCAGTTCTCCTGAGTGAATGAATTGAACGAGGCTTCTCACGTGCTGAAAAGCTTCTTTCCCTGTCAGTTTATGCAATGTTAAGAGCAAAGCTTGTTAAAATGAAAGAAGTTCGTTTCAAATGAAATAAAGCCTTATTTAACATGCAGAAAAGCGTTTCTTTAATGAATTAGATTTTTTCTGCTTTAAAAGTAAAGTTAGTGTTACTAGGCCCAGTGAACTTAGTTTAGCGTTTCTGTGAACAGTGATACTGTGCCAGTTCTCTTGAGTGAATGAAGAGAACAAGGCTTCTCAAGTGCTGAAAAGCTTCTTTCCCTGTAAGAGAATGTAAGTTCATGCAAAGTAAAGAGCACAGCATTCCAAAATAAAAGATATTCATGTCAAATGATATAAAGTCTTATTTGCAATGCAGAAAAGCGTTTCTTTAATGGGTTAGATGTTTTCTACTTTAAAAGTAAAGTTATTGTCACTAGACCCAGAGAGCTTAGTTGAGCGTTTCTGTAAACAGTGACACTTTGCCAGTGCTCCCGAGTGAATCAAGACAACGAGGCTTCTCAAGTGCTGAAAAGCGTCTTTCCCTGTATGAGAATGTCAGTCCATGCAATGTTAAGAGCAAAATTTGCCAAAACGAAAGATGTTCGTTTCCAATGAAATAAAGTCTTATTTGCAATGCAGAAATGCGTTTCTTTAATGGGTTAGATGTTTTCTGCTTTAAAAGTAAAGTTAGTGTTACTAGGCCCAGTGAGCTTAGTTTAGCGTTTCTGTGAACAGTGATACTGTGCCAGTTCTCTTGTGAATGAAGAGAACAAGGCTTCTCAAGTGCTGAAAAGCTTCTTTCCCTGTAAGAGAATGTAAGTTCATGCAAAGTAAAGAGCACAGCATTCCAAAATGTAACATGTTCGTCTCAAATGAAATAAAGTCTTATTTGCATTGCACAAATGTGTTTCTTTAATTGGTTAGCTGTTTTCTGCTTTAAAAGAAAAGTTAGTGTTTCTAGGTCCAGTGAGCTTAGTTTAGCGTTTCTGTGAACAGTGACACTGTGTCAGTTCTCCTGAGTGAATGAATTGAACGAGACTTCTCACTTGCTGAAAAGCTTCTTTCCCTTTCAGTTTATGCAATGTTAAGAGCACAGCGTGTTAAAATGATAGCTGTTCGTTTCAAATGAAACAAAGCCTTATTTGACATGCAGAGAAGCGTTTCTTTAATGGGTTAGATGTTTTCTGCTTTAAAAGTAAAGTTAGTGTTACTAGGCCCAGTGAGCTTAGTTTAGCATTTCTGTGAACAGTGACACTGTGTCAGTGCTCATGAGTGAAAGAAGAAATCGAGTCTTCTCAAGTGCTAAAAAGCTTCTATCCCTGTAAGAGAAAGTCAGTTCATGCAATGTTAAGAGCAAAGCTTGCCAAAACGAAAGATGTTCATTTCAAATGACATACTGTCTTATTTACAAAGCAGGAAAGCCTTTCTTTAAAGTGTTATGCATTTTCTGCTCTAATAGTAAAGTTAGTGTTACTTGGCCCAGAGAGCTTAGTTTAGCGATTCTGTGAACAGTGACCTGTGCCAGTTCTCTTGAGTGAATGAAGAGGACAAGGCTTCTCAAGTGCTGAAAAGCTTCTTTCCCTGTAAGAGAAAGTCAGTCCATGCAATGTTTAGAGCAAAGCTTGCCAAAATAAAAGATATTCATGTCAAATGATATAAAGTCTTATTTGCAGTGCAGAAAAGCGTTTCTTTAATGGGTTAGATGTTTTCTACTTTAAAAGTAAAGTTAGTGTCACTAGACCCAGAGAGCTTAGTTGAGCGTTTCTGTAAACAGTGACACTTTGCTAGTGCTCCTGAGTGAATCAAGACAACGAGGCTTCTCAAGTGCTGAAACGCGTCCTTCCCTGTATGAGAATGTCAGGCCATGCAATGTTAAGAGCAAAATTTGCCAAAACGAAAGATGTTCGTCTCAAATAAAATAAAGTCTTATTTGCATTGCAGAAATGCGTTTCTTTAATGGGTTAGGTGTTTTCTGCTTTAAAAGTAAAGTTAGTGTTTCTAGGCTCAGTGAGCTTAGTTTAGCGTTTCTGTGAACATTGACACTGTGTCAGTTCTCCTGCGTGAATGAATTGAACGAGGCTTCTCACGTGCTGAAAAGCTTCTTTCCCTGTCAGTTTATGCAATGTTAAGAGCAAAGCTTGTTAAAATGAAAGAAGTTTGTTTCAAATGAAATAAAGCCTTATTTGACATGCAGAAATATTTTTCTTTAATGGGCTAAATGTTTTCTGCTCTAATAGTAAAATTAGTCTTACTGGGCCCAGAGAGATTAGTTTAGCGATTCTGTGAACAGTGACCTGTGCCAGTTCTCTTGAGTGAATGAAGAGGACAAGGCTTCTCAAGTGCTGAAAAGCTTCTTTCCCTGTAAGAGAAAGTCAGTCCATGCAATGTTTAGAGCAAAGCCTGCCAAAATAAAAGATATTCATGTCAAATGAAACAAAGTCTTATTTGCAATGCAGAAATGCGTTTCTTTAATGGGTTAGATGTTTTCTGCTTTAAAAGTAAAGTTAGTGTTACTAGGCCCAGTGAACTTAGTATAGCGTTTCTGTGAACAGTGATACTGTGCCAGTTCTCTTGAGTGAATGAAGAGAACAAGGCTTCTCAAGTGCTGAAAAGCTTCTTTCCCTGTAAGAGAATGTAAGTTCATGCAAAGTAAAGAGCACAGCATTCCAAAATGTAACATGTTCGTCTCAAATGAAATAAAGTCTTATTTGCATTGCAGAAATGCGTTTCTTTAATGGGTTAGGTGTTTTCTGCTTTAAAAGTAAAGTTAGTGCTTGTAGGCTCAGTGAGCTTAGTTTAGCGTTTCTGTGAACAGTGTCACTGTGTCAGTTCTCCTGAGTGAATGAATTGAACGAGACTTCTCACGTGCTGAAAAGCTTCTTTCCCTGTCAGTTCATGCAATGTTAAGAGCAAAGCTTGTTAAAATGAAAGAAGTTCTTTTCAAATGAAATAAAGCCTTATTTGACATGCAGAAAAGTGTTTCTTTAATGAATTAGATTTTTTCTGCTTTAAAAGTAAAGTTAGTGTTACTAGGCCCAGTGAGCTTAGTTTAGCGTTTCTGCGAACAGTGACACTGTGTCAGTGCTCCTGATTGAAAGAAGAAATCGAGGCTTCTCACGTGCTGAAAAGCTTCTTTCCCTGTCAGTTTATGCAATGTTAAGAAAAAAGCTTGTTAAAATGAAAGAAGTTTGTTTCAAATGAAATAAAGCCTTATTTGACATGCAGAAATGCGTTTCTTTAATGGGCTAAATGTTTTCTGCTCTAATAGTAAAATTAGTGTTACTGGGCCCAGAGAGCTTAGTTTAGCGATTCTGTGAACAGTGACCTGTGCCAGTTCTCTTGAGTGAATGAAGAGGACAAGGCTTCTCAAGTGCTGAAAAGCTTCTTTCCCTGTAAGAGAAAGTCAGTCCATGCAATGTTTAGAGCAAAGCTTGCCAAAATAAAAGATATTCATGTCAAATGAAATAAAGTCTTATTTGCAATGCAGAAATGCGTTTCTTTAATGGGTTAGATGTTTTCTGCTTTAAAAGTAAAGTTAGTGTTACTAGGCCCAGTGAGCTTAGTTTAGCGTTTCTGTGAACAGTGATACTGTGCCAGTTCTCTTGTGAATGAAGAGAACAAGGCTTCTCAAGTGCTGAAAAGCTTCTTTCCCTGTAAGAGAATGTAAGTTCATGCAAAGTAAAGAGCACAGCATTCCAAAATGTAACATGTTCGTCTCAAATGAAATAAAGTCTTATTTGCATTGCAGAAATGTGTTTCTTTAATTGGTTAGCTGTTTTCTGCTTTAAAAGAAAAGTTAGTGTTTCTAGGTCCAGTGAGCTTAGTTTAGCGTTTCTGTGAACAGTGACACTGTGTCAGTTCTCCTGAGTGAATGAATTGAACGAGACTTCTCACTTGCTGAAAAGCTTCTTTCCCTTTCAGTTTATGCAATGTTAAGAGCACAGCGTGTTAAAATGAAAGCTGTTCGTTTCAAATGAAACAAAGCCTTATTTGACATGCAGAGAAGCGTTTCTTTAATGGGTTAGATGTTTTCTGCTTTAAAAGTAAAGTTAGTGTTACTAGGCCCAGTGAGCTTAGTTTAGCATTTCTGTGAACAGTGACACTGTGTCAGTGCTCATGAGTGAAAGAAGAAATCGAGTCTTCTCAAGTGCTAAAAAGCTTCTATCCCTGTAAGAGAAAGTCAGTTCATGCAATGTTAAGAGCAAAGCTTGCCAAAACGAAAGATGTTCATTTCAAATGACATACTGTCTTATTTACAATGCAGGAAAGCCTTTCTTTAAAGTGTTATGCATTTTCTGCTCTAATAGTAAAGTTAGTGTTACTTGGCCCAGAGAGCTTAGTTTAGCGATTCTGTGAACAGTGACCTGTGCCAGTTCTCTTGAGTGAATGAAGAGGACAACGCTTCTCAAGTGCTGAAAAGCTTCTTTCCCTGTAAGAGAAAGTCAGTCCCATGCAATGTTTAGAGCAAAGCTTGCCAAAATAAAAGATATTCATGTCAAATGATATAAAGTCTTATTTGCAGTGCAGAAAAGCGTTTCTTTAATGGGTTAGATGTTTTCTACTTTAACAGTAAAGTTAGTGTCACTAGACCCAGAGAGCTTAGTTGAGCGTTTCTGTAAACAGTGACACTTTGCTAGTGCTCCTGAGTGAATCAAGACAACGAGGCTTCTCAAGTGCTGAAACGCGTCCTTCCCTGTATGAGAATGTCAGGCCATGCAATGTTAAGAGCAAAATTTGCCAAAACGAAAGATGTTCGTCTCAAATAAAATAAAGTCTTATTTGCATTGCAGAAATGCGTTTCTTTAATGGGTTAGGTGTTTTCTGCTTTAAAAGTAAAGTTAGTGTTTCTAGGCTCAGTGAACTTAGTTTAGCGTTTCTGTGAACAGTGATACTGTGCCAGTTCTCTTGAGTGAATGAAGAGAACAAGGCTTCTCAAGTGCTGAAAAGCTTCTTTCCCTGTAAGAGAATGTAAGTTCATGCAAAGTAAAGAGCACAGCATTCCAAAATGTAACATGTTCGTCTCAAATGAAATAAAGTCTTATTTGCATTGCAGAAATGCGTTTCTTTAATGGGTTAGGTGTTTTCTGCTTTAAAAGTAAAGTTAGTGCTTGTAGGCTCAGTGAGCTTAGTTTAGCGTTTCTGTGAACAGTGTCACTGTGTCAGTTCTCCTGAGTGAATGAATTGAACGAGACTTCTCACGTGCTGAAAAGCTTCTTTCCCTGTCAGTTTATGCAATGTTAAGAGCAAAGCTTGTTAAAATGAAAGAAGTTCTTTTCAAATGAAATAAAGCCTTATTTGACATGCAGAAAAGTGTTTCTTTAATGAATTAGATTTTTTCTGCTTTAAAAGTAAAGTTAGTGTTACTAGGCCCAGTGAGCTTAGTTTAGCGTTTCTGCGAACAGTGACACTGTGTCAGTGCTCCTGATTGAAAGAAGAAATCGAGGCTTCTCACGTGCTGAAAAGCTTCTTTCCCTGTCAGTTTATGCAATGTTAAGAGCAAAGCTTGCCAAAACGACAGATGTTCATTTCAAATGACATACTGTCTTATTTACAATGCAGGAAAGCCTTTCTTTTAAAGTGTTATGCATTTTCTGCTCTAATAGTAAAGTTAGATTTACTTGGACCAGAGAGCTTAGTTTAGCGTTTCTGTGAACAGTGATACTGTGCTAGTGCTCCTGAGTGAATCAAGACAACGAGGCTTCTCAAGTGCTGAAACGCGTCCTTCCCTGTATGAGAATGTCAGGCCATGCAATGTTAAGAGCAAAATTTGCCAAAACGAAAGATGTTCGTCTCAAATAAAATAAAGTCTTATTTGCATTGCAGAAATGCGTTTCTTTAATGGGTTAGGTGTTTTCTGCTTTAAAAGTAAAGTTAGTGTTTCTAGGCTCAGTGAGCTTAGTTTAGCGTTTCTGTGAACATTGACACTGTGTCAGTTCTCCTGCGTGAATGAATTGAACGAGGCTTCTCACGTGCTGAAAAGCTTCTTTCCCTGTCAGTTTATGCAATGTTAAGAGCAAAGCTTGTTAAAATGAAAGAAGTTTGTTTCAAATGAAATAAAGCCTTATTTGACATGCAGAAATATGTTTCTTTAATGGGCTAAATGTTTTCTGCTCTAATAGTAAAATTAGTCTTACTGGGCCCAGAGAGATTAGTTTAGCGATTCTGTGAACAGTGACCTGTGCCAGTTCTCTTGAGTGAATGAAGAGGACAAGGCTTCTCAAGTGCTGAAAAGCTTCTTTCCCTGTAAGAGAAAGTCAGTCCATGCAATGTTTAGAGCAAAGCTTGCCAAAATAAAAGATATTCATGTCAAATGAAACAAAGTCTTATTTGCAATGCAGAAATGCGTTTCTTTAATGGGTTAGATGTTTTCTGCTTTAAAAGTAAAGTTAGTGTTACTAGGCCCAGTGAACTTAGTTTAGCGTTTCTGTGAACAGTGATACTGTGCCAGTTCTCTTGAGTGAATGAAGAGAACAAGGCTTCTCAAGTGCTGAAAAGCTTCTTTCCCTGTAAGAGAATGTAAGTTCATGCAAAGTAAAGAGCACAGCATTCCAAAATGTAACATGTTCGTCTCAAATGAAATAAAGTCTTATTTGCATTGCAGAAATGCGTTTCTTTAATGGGTTAGGTGTTTTCTGCTTTAAAAGTAAAGTTAGTGCTTGTAGGCTCAGTGAGCTTAGTTTAGCGTTTCTGTGAACAGTGTCACTGTGTCAGTTCTCCTGAGTGAATGAATTGAACGAGACTTCTCACGTGCTGAAAAGCTTCTTTCCCTGTCAGTTCATGCAATGTTAAGAGCAAAGCTTGTTAAAATGAAAGAAGTTCTTTTCAAATGAAATAAAGCCTTATTTGACATGCAGAAAAGTGTTTCTTTAATGAATTAGATTTTTTCTGCTTTAAAAGTAAAGTTAGTGTTACTAGGCCCAGTGAGCTTAGTTTAGCGTTTCTGCGAACAGTGACACTGTGTCAGTGCTCCTGATTGAAAGAAGAAATCGAGGCTTCTCACGTGCTGAAAAGCTTCTTTCCCTGTCAGTTTATGCAATGTTAAGAAAAAAGCTTGTTAAAATGAAAGAAGTTTGTTTCAAATGAAATAAAGCCTTATTTGACATGCAGAAATGCGTTTCTTTAATGGGCTAAATGTTTTCTGCTCTAATAGTAAAATTAGTGTTACTGGGCCCAGAGAGCTTAGTTTAGCGATTCTGTGAACAGTGACCTGTGCCAGTTCTCTTGAGTGAATGAAGAGGACAAGGCTTCTCAAGTGCTGAAAAGCTTCTTTCCCTGTAAGAGAAAGTCAGTCCATGCAATGTTTAGAGCAAAGCTTGCCAAAATAAAAGATATTCATGTCAAATGAAATAAAGTCTTATTTGCAATGCAGAAATGCGTTTCTTTAATGGGTTAGATGTTTTCTGCTTTAAAAGTAAAGTTAGTGTTACTAGGCCCAGTGAGCTTAGTTTAGCGTTTCTGTGAACAGTGATACTGTGCCAGTTCTCTTGTGAATGAAGAGAACAAGGCTTCTCAAGTGCTGAAAAGCTTCTTTCCCTGTAAGAGAATGTAAGTTCATGCAAAGTAAAGAGCACAGCATTCCAAAATGTAACATGTTCGTCTCAAATGAAATAAAGTCTTATTTGCATTGCAGAAATGTGTTTCTTTAATTGGTTAGCTGTTTTCTGCTTTAAAAGAAAAGTTAGTGTTTCTAGGTCCAGTGAGCTTAGTTTAGCGTTTCTGTGAACAGTGACACTGTGTCAGTTCTCCTGAGTGAATGAATTGAACGAGACTTCTCACTTGCTGAAAAGCTTCTTTCCCTTTCAGTTTATGCAATGTTAAGAGCACAGCGTGTTAAAATGAAAGCTGTTCGTTTCAAATGAAACAAAGCCTTATTTGACATGCAGAGAAGCGTTTCTTTAATGGGTTAGATGTTTTCTGCTTTAAAAGTAAAGTTAGTGTTACTAGGCCCAGTGAGCTTAGTTTAGCATTTCTGTGAACAGTGACACTGTGTCAGTGCTCATGAGTGAAAGAAGAAATCGAGTCTTCTCAAGTGCTAAAAAGCTTCTATCCCTGTAAGAGAAAGTCAGTTCATGCAATGTTAAGAGCAAAGCTTGCCAAAACGAAAGATGTTCATTTCAAATGACATACTGTCTTATTTACAATGCAGGAAAGCCTTTCTTTAAAGTGTTATGCATTTTCTGCTCTAATAGTAAAGTTAGTGTTACTTGGCCCAGAGAGCTTAGTTTAGCGATTCTGTGAACAGTGACCTGTGCCAGTTCTCTTGAGTGAATAAAGAGGACAAGGCTTCTCAAGTGCTGAAAAGCTTCTTTCCCTGTAAGAGAAAGTCAGTCCCATGCAATGTTTAGAGCAAAGCTTGCCAAAATAAAAGATATTCATGTCAAATGATATAAAGTCTTATTTGCAGTGCAGAAAAGCGTTTCTTTAATGGGTTAGATGTTTTCTACTTTAACAGTAAAGTTAGTGTCACTAGACCCAGAGAGCTTAGTTGAGCGTTTCTGTAAACAGTGACACTTTGCTAGTGCTCCTGAGTGAATCAAGACAACGAGGCTTCTCAAGTGCTGAAACGCGTCCTTCCCTGTATGAGAATGTCAGGCCATGCAATGTTAAGAGCAAAATTTGCCAAAACGAAAGATGTTCGTCTCAAATAAAATAAAGTCTTATTTGCATTGCAGAAATGCGTTTCTTTAATGGGTTAGGTGTTTTCTGCTTTAAAAGTAAAGTTAGTGTTTCTAGGCTCAGTGAACTTAGTTTAGCGTTTCTGTGAACAGTGATACTGTGCCAGTTCTCTTGAGTGAATGAAGAGAACAAGGCTTCTCAAGTGCTGAAAAGCTTCTTTCCCTGTAAGAGAATGTAAGTTCATGCAAAGTAAAGAGCACAGCATTCCAAAATGTAACATGTTCGTCTCAAATGAAATAAAGTCTTATTTGCATTGCAGAAATGCGTTTCTTTAATGGGTTAGGTGTTTTCTGCTTTAAAAGTAAAGTTAGTGCTTGTAGGCTCAGTGAGCTTAGTTTAGCGTTTCTGTGAACAGTGTCACTGTGTCAGTTCTCCTGAGTGAATGAATTGAACGAGACTTCTCACGTGCTGAAAAGCTTCTTTCCCTGTCAGTTTATGCAATGTTAAGAGCAAAGCTTGTTAAAATGAAAGAAGTTCTTTTCAAATGAAATAAAGCCTTATTTGACATGCAGAAAAGTGTTTCTTTAATGAATTAGATTTTTTCTGCTTTAAAAGTAAAGTTAGTGTTACTAGGCCCAGTGAGCTTAGTTTAGCGTTTCTGCGAACAGTGACACTGTGTCAGTGCTCCTGATTGAAAGAAGAAATCGAGGCTTCTCACGTGCTGAAAAGCTTCTTTCCCTGTCAGTTTATGCAATGTTAAGAGCAAAGCTTGCCAAAACGACAGATGTTCATTTCAAATGACATACTGTCTTATTTACAATGCAGGAAAGCCTTTCTTTTAAAGTGTTATGCATTTTCTGCTCTAATAGTAAAGTTAGTTTTACTTGGACCAGAGAGCTTAGTTTAGCGTTTCTGTGAACAGTGATACTGTGCCAGTTCTCTTGAGTGAATGAAGAGGACAAGGCTTCTCAAGTGCTGAAAAGCTTCTTTCCCTGTAAGAGAAAGTCAGTCCATGCAATGTTTAGAGCAAAGCTTGCCAAAATAAAAGATATTCATGTCAAATGATATAAAGTCTTATTTGCAGTGCAGAAAAGCGTTTCTTTAATGGGTTAGATGTTTTCTACTTTAAAAGTAAAGTTAGTGTCACTAGACCCAGAGAGCTTAGTTGAGCGTTTCTGTAAACAGTGACACTTTGCTAGTGCTCCTGAGTGAATCAAGACAACGAGGCTTCTCAAGTGCTGAAACGCGTCCTTCCCTGTATGAGAATGTCAGGCCATGCAATGTTAAGAGCAAAATTTGCCAAAACGAAAGATGTTCGTCTCAAATAAAGTAAAGTCTTATTTGCATTGCAGAAATGCGTTTCTTTAATGGGTTAGGTGTTTTCTGCTTTAAAAGTAAAGTTAGTGTTTCTAGGCTCAGTGAGCTTAGTTTAGCGTTTCTGTGAACATTGACACTGTGTCAGTTCTCCTGCGTGAATGAATTGAACGAGGCTTCTCACGTGCTGAAAAGCTTCTTTCCCTGTCAGTTTATGCAATGTTAAGAGCAAAGCTTGTTAAAATGAAAGAAGTTTGTTTCAAATGAAATAAAGCCTTATTTGACATGCAGAAATATGTTTCTTTAATGGGCTAAATGTTTTCTGCTCTAATAGTAAAATTAGTGTTACTGGGCCCAGAGAGATTAGTTTAGCGATTCTGTGAACAGTGACCTGTGCCAGTTCTCTTGAGTGAATGAAGAGGACAAGGCTTCTCAAGTGCTGAAAAGCTTCTTTCCCTGTAAGAGAAAGTCAGTCCATGCAATGTTTAGAGCAAAGCTTGCCAAAATAAAAGATATTCATGTCAAATGAAACAAAGTCTTATTTGCAATGCAGAAATGCGTTTCTTTAATGGGTTAGATGTTTTCTGCTTTAAAAGTAAAGTTAGTGTTACTAGGCCCAGTGAACTTAGTTTAGCGTTTCTGTGAACAGTGATACTGTGCCAGTTCTCTTGAGTGAATGAAGAGAACAAGGCTTCTCAAGTGCTGAAAAGCTTCTTTCCCTGTAAGAGAATGTAAGTTCATGCAAAGTAAAGAGCACAGCATTCCAAAATGTAACATGTTCGTCTCAAATGAAATAAAGTCTTATTTGCATTGCAGAAATGCGTTTCTTTAATGGGTTAGGTGTTTTCTGCTTTAAAAGTAAAGTTAGTGCTTGTAGGCTCAGTGAGCTTAGTTTAGCGTTTCTGTGAACAGTGTCACTGTGTCAGTTCTCCTGAGTGAATGAATTGAACGAGACTTCTCACGTGCTGAAAAGCTTCTTTCCCTGTCAGTTCATGCAATGTTAAGAGCAAAGCTTGTTAAAATGAAAGAAGTTCTTTTCAAATGAAATAAAGCCTTATTTGACATGCAGAAAAGTGTTTCTTTAATGAATTAGATTTTTTCTGCTTTAAAAGTAAAGTTAGTGTTACTAGGCCCAGTGAGCTTAGTTTAGCGTTTCTGCGAACAGTGACACTGTGTCAGTGCTCCTGATTGAAAGAAGAAATCGAGGCTTCTCACGTGCTGAAAAGCTTCTTTCCCTGTCAGTTTATGCAATGTTAAGAGCAAAGCTTGTCAAAATGAAAGAAGTTTGTTTCAAATGAAATAAAGCCTTATTTGACATGCAGAAATGCGTTTCTTTAATGGGCTAAATGTTTTCTGCTCTAATAGTAAAATTAGTGTTACTGGGCCCAGAGAGCTTAGTTTAGCGATTCTGTGAACAGTGACCTGTGCCAGTTCTCTTGAGTGAATGAAGAGGACAAGGCTTCTCAAGTGCTGAAAAGCTTCTTTCCCTGTAAGAGAAAGTCAGTCCATGCAATGTTTAGAGCAAAGCTTGCCAAAATAAAAGATATTCATGTCAAATGAAATAAAGTCTTATTTGCAATGCAGAAATGCGTTTCTTTAATGGGTTAGATGTTTTCTGCTTTAAAAGTAAAGTTAGTGTTACTAGGCCCAGTGAGCTTAGTTTAGCGTTTCTGTGAACAGTGATACTGTGCCAGTTCTCTTGTGAATGAAGAGAACAAGGCTTCTCAAGTGCTGAAAAGCTTCTTTCCCTGTAAGAGAATGTAAGTTCATGCAAAGTAAAGAGCACAGCATTCCAAAATGTAACATGTTCGTCTCAAATGAAATAAAGTCTTATTTGCATTGCAGAAATGTGTTTCTTTAATTGGTTAGCTGTTTTCTGCTTTAAAAGAAAAGTTAGTGTTTCTAGGTCCAGTGAGCTTAGTTTAGCGTTTCTGTGAACAGTGACACTGTGTCAGTTCTCCTGAGTGAATGAATTGAACGAGACTTCTCACTTGCTGAAAAGCTTCTTTCCCTTTCAGTTTATGCAATGTTAAGAGCACAGCGTGTTAAAATGAAAGCTGTTCGTTTCAAATGAAACAAAGCCTTATTTGACATGCAGAGAAGCGTTTCTTTAATGGGTTAGATGTTTTCTGCTTTAAAAGTAAAGTTAGTGTTACTAGGCCCAGTCAGCTTAGTTTAGCATTTCTGTGAACAGTGACACTGTGTCAGTGCTCATGAGTGAAAGAAGAAATCGAGTCTTCTCAAGTGCTAAAAAGCTTCTATCCCTGTAAGAGAAAGTCAGTTCATGCAATGTTAAGAGCAAAGCTTGCCAAAACGAAAGATGTTCATTTCAAATGACATACTGTCTTATTTACAATGCAGGAAAGCCTTTCTTTAAAGTGTTATGCATTTTCTGCTCTAATAGTAAAGTTAGTGTTACTTGGCCCAGAGAGCTTAGTTTAGCGATTCTGTGAACAGTGACCTGTGCCAGTTCTCTTGAGTGAATGAAGAGGACAAGGCTTCTCAAGTGCTGAAAAGCTTCTTTCCCTGTAAGAGAAAGTCAGTCCCATGCAATGTTTAGAGCAAAGCTTGCCAAAATAAAAGATATTCATGTCAAATGATATAAAGTCTTATTTGCAGTGCAGAAAAGCGTTTCTTTAATGGGTTAGATGTTTTCTACTTTAACAGTAAAGTTAGTGTCACTAGACCCAGAGAGCTTAGTTGAGCGTTTCTGTAAACAGTGACACTTTGCTAGTGCTCCTGAGTGAATCAAGACAACGAGGCTTCTCAAGTGCTGAAACGCGTCCTTCCCTGTATGAGAATGTCAGGCCATGCAATGTTAAGAGCAAAATTTGCCAAAACGAAAGATGTTCGTCTCAAATAAAATAAAGTCTTATTTGCATTGCAGAAATGCGTTTCTTTAATGGGTTAGGTGTTTTCTGCTTTAAAAGTAAAGTTAGTGTTTCTAGGCTCAGTGAACTTAGTTTAGCGTTTCTGTGAACAGTGATACTGTGCCAGTTCTCTTGAGTGAATGAAGAGAACAAGGCTTCTCAAGTGCTGAAAAGCTTCTTTCCCTGTAAGAGAATGTAAGTTCATGCAAAGTAAAGAGCACAGCATTCCAAAATGTAACATGTTCGTCTCAAATGAAATAAAGTCTTATTTGCATTGCAGAAATGCGTTTCTTTAATGGGTTAGGTGTTTTCTGCTTTAAAAGTAAAGTTAGTGCTTGTAGGCTCAGTGAGCTTAGTTTAGCGTTTCTGTGAACAGTGTCACTGTGTCAGTTCTCCTGAGTGAATGAATTGAACGAGACTTCTCACGTGCTGAAAAGCTTCTTTCCCTGTCAGTTTATGCAATGTTAAGAGCAAAGCTTGTTAAAATGAAAGAAGTTCTTTTCAAATGAAATAAAGCCTTATTTGACATGCAGAAAAGTGTTTCTTTAATGAATTAGATTTTTTCTGCTTTAAAAGTAAAGTTAGTGTTACTAGGCCCAGTGAGCTTAGTTTAGCGTTTCTGCGAACAGTGACACTGTGTCAGTGCTCCTGATTGAAAGAAGAAATCGAGGCTTCTCACGTGCTGAAAAGCTTCTTTCCCTGTCAGTTTATGCAATGTT
This sequence comes from Spinibarbus caldwelli, assembly GCA_039654775.1. Classification (NCBI taxonomy): domain Eukaryota; kingdom Metazoa; phylum Chordata; class Actinopteri; order Cypriniformes; family Cyprinidae; genus Spinibarbus; species Spinibarbus caldwelli. The sequence continues at coordinate 6,336,053 of CM077240.1, forward strand.
AAGAGCAAAGCTTGCCAAAACGACAGATGTTCATTTCAAATGACATACTGTCTTATTTACAATGCAGGAAAGCCTTTCTTTTAAAGTGTTATGCATTTTCTGCTCTAATAGTAAAGTTAGTTTTACTTGGACCAGAGAGCTTAGTTTAGCGTTTCTGTGAACAGTGATACTGTGCCAGTTCTCTTGAGTGAATGAAGAGGACAAGGCTTCTCAAGTGCTGAAAAGCTTCTTTCCCTGTAAGAGAAAGTCAGTCCATGCAATGTTTAGAGCAAAGCTTGCCAAAATAAAAGATATTCATGTCAAATGATATAAAGTCTTATTTGCAGTGCAGAAAAGCGTTTCTTTAATGGGTTAGATGTTTTCTACTTTAAAAGTAAAGTTAGTGTCACTAGACCCAGAGAGCTTAGTTGAGCGTTTCTGTAAACAGTGACACTTTGCTAGTGCTCCTGAGTGAATCAAGACAACGAGGCTTCTCAAGTGCTGAAACGCGTCCTTCCCTGTATGAGAATGTCAGGCCATGCAATGTTAAGAGCAAAATTTGCCAAAACGAAAGATGTTCGTCTCAAATAAAGTAAAGTCTTATTTGCATTGCAGAAATGCGTTTCTTTAATGGGTTAGGTGTTTTCTGCTTTAAAAGTAAAGTTAGTGTTTCTAGGCTCAGTGAGCTTAGTTTAGCGTTTCTGTGAACATTGACACTGTGTCAGTTCTCCTGCGTGAATGAATTGAACGAGGCTTCTCACGTGCTGAAAAGCTTCTTTCCCTGTCAGTTTATGCAATGTTAAGAGCAAAGCTTGTTAAAATGAAAGAAGTTTGTTTCAAATGAAATAAAGCCTTATTTGACATGCAGAAATATGTTTCTTTAATGGGCTAAATGTTTTCTGCTCTAATAGTAAAATTAGTGTTACTGGGCCCAGAGAGATTAGTTTAGCGATTCTGTGAACAGTGACCTGTGCCAGTTCTCTTGAGTGAATGAAGAGGACAAGGCTTCTCAAGTGCTGAAAAGCTTCTTTCCCTGTAAGAGAAAGTCAGTCCATGCAATGTTTAGAGCAAAGCTTGCCAAAATAAAAGATATTCATGTCAAATGAAACAAAGTCTTATTTGCAATGCAGAAATGCGTTTCTTTAATGGGTTAGATGTTTTCTGCTTTAAAAGTAAAGTTAGTGTTACTAGGCCCAGTGAACTTAGTTTAGCGTTTCTGTGAACAGTGATACTGTGCCAGTTCTCTTGAGTGAATGAAGAGAACAAGGCTTCTCAAGTGCTGAAAAGCTTCTTTCCCTGTAAGAGAATGTAAGTTCATGCAAAGTAAAGAGCACAGCATTCCAAAATGTAACATGTTCGTCTCAAATGAAATAAAGTCTTATTTGCATTGCAGAAATGCGTTTCTTTAATGGGTTAGGTGTTTTCTGCTTTAAAAGTAAAGTTAGTGCTTGTAGGCTCAGTGAGCTTAGTTTAGCGTTTCTGTGAACAGTGTCACTGTGTCAGTTCTCCTGAGTGAATGAATTGAACGAGACTTCTCACGTGCTGAAAAGCTTCTTTCCCTGTCAGTTCATGCAATGTTAAGAGCAAAGCTTGTTAAAATGAAAGAAGTTCTTTTCAAATGAAATAAAGCCTTATTTGACATGCAGAAAAGTGTTTCTTTAATGAATTAGATTTTTTCTGCTTTAAAAGTAAAGTTAGTGTTACTAGGCCCAGTGAGCTTAGTTTAGCGTTTCTGCGAACAGTGACACTGTGTCAGTGCTCCTGATTGAAAGAAGAAATCGAGGCTTCTCACGTGCTGAAAAGCTTCTTTCCCTGTCAGTTTATGCAATGTTAAGAGCAAAGCTTGTCAAAATGAAAGAAGTTTGTTTCAAATGAAATAAAGCCTTATTTGACATGCAGAAATGCGTTTCTTTAATGGGCTAAATGTTTTCTGCTCTAATAGTAAAATTAGTGTTACTGGGCCCAGAGAGCTTAGTTTAGCGATTCTGTGAACAGTGACCTGTGCCAGTTCTCTTGAGTGAATGAAGAGGACAAGGCTTCTCAAGTGCTGAAAAGCTTCTTTCCCTGTAAGAGAAAGTCAGTCCATGCAATGTTTAGAGCAAAGCTTGCCAAAATAAAAGATATTCATGTCAAATGAAATAAAGTCTTATTTGCAATGCAGAAATGCGTTTCTTTAATGGGTTAGATGTTTTCTGCTTTAAAAGTAAAGTTAGTGTTACTAGGCCCAGTGAGCTTAGTTTAGCGTTTCTGTGAACAGTGATACTGTGCCAGTTCTCTTGTGAATGAAGAGAACAAGGCTTCTCAAGTGCTGAAAAGCTTCTTTCCCTGTAAGAGAATGTAAGTTCATGCAAAGTAAAGAGCACAGCATTCCAAAATGTAACATGTTCGTCTCAAATGAAATAAAGTCTTATTTGCATTGCAGAAATGTGTTTCTTTAATTGGTTAGCTGTTTTCTGCTTTAAAAGAAAAGTTAGTGTTTCTAGGTCCAGTGAGCTTAGTTTAGCGTTTCTGTGAACAGTGACACTGTGTCAGTTCTCCTGAGTGAATGAATTGAACGAGACTTCTCACTTGCTGAAAAGCTTCTTTCCCTTTCAGTTTATGCAATGTTAAGAGCACAGCGTGTTAAAATGAAAGCTGTTCGTTTCAAATGAAACAAAGCCTTATTTGACATGCAGAGAAGCGTTTCTTTAATGGGTTAGATGTTTTCTGCTTTAAAAGTAAAGTTAGTGTTACTAGGCCCAGTGAGCTTAGTTTAGCATTTCTGTGAACAGTGACACTGTGTCAGTGCTCATGAGTGAAAGAAGAAATCGAGTCTTCTCAAGTGCTAAAAAGCTTCTATCCCTGTAAGAGAAAGTCAGTTCATGCAATGTTAAGAGCAAAGCTTGCCAAAACGAAAGATGTTCATTTCAAATGACATACTGTCTTATTTACAATGCAGGAAAGCCTTTCTTTAAAGTGTTATGCATTTTCTGCTCTAATAGTAAAGTTAGTGTTACTTGGCCCAGAGAGCTTAGTTTAGCGATTCTGTGAACAGTGACCTGTGCCAGTTCTCTTGAGTGAATGAAGAGGACAAGGCTTCTCAAGTGCTGAAAAGCTTCTTTCCCTGTAAGAGAAAGTCAGTCCCATGCAATGTTTAGAGCAAAGCTTGCCAAAATAAAAGATATTCATGTCAAATGATATAAAGTCTTATTTGCAGTGCAGAAAAGCGTTTCTTTAATGGGTTAGATGTTTTCTACTTTAACAGTAAAGTTAGTGTCACTAGACCCAGAGAGCTTAGTTGAGCGTTTCTGTAAACAGTGACACTTTGCTAGTGCTCCTGAGTGAATCAAGACAACGAGGCTTCTCAAGTGCTGAAACGCGTCCTTCCCTGTATGAGAATGTCAGGCCATGCAATGTTAAGAGCAAAATTTGCCAAAACGAAAGATGTTCGTCTCAAATAAAATAAAGTCTTATTTGCATTGCAGAAATGCGTTTCTTTAATGGGTTAGGTGTTTTCTGCTTTAAAAGTAAAGTTAGTGTTTCTAGGCTCAGTGAACTTAGTTTAGCGTTTCTGTGAACAGTGATACTGTGCCAGTTCTCTTGAGTGAATGAAGAGAACAAGGCTTCTCAAGTGCTGAAAAGCTTCTTTCCCTGTAAGAGAATGTAAGTTCATGCAAAGTAAAGAGCACAGCATTCCAAAATGTAACATGTTCGTCTCAAATGAAATAAAGTCTTATTTGCATTGCAGAAATGCGTTTCTTTAATGGGTTAGGTGTTTTCTGCTTTAAAAGTAAAGTTAGTGCTTGTAGGCTCAGTGAGCTTAGTTTAGCGTTTCTGTGAACAGTGTCACTGTGTCAGTTCTCCTGAGTGAATGAATTGAACGAGACTTCTCACGTGCTGAAAAGCTTCTTTCCCTGTCAGTTTATGCAATGTTAAGAGCAAAGCTTGTTAAAATGAAAGAAGTTCTTTTCAAATGAAATAAAGCCTTATTTGACATGCAGAAAAGTGTTTCTTTAATGAATTAGATTTTTTCTGCTTTAAAAGTAAAGTTAGTGTTACTAGGCCCAGTGAGCTTAGTTTAGCGTTTCTGCGAACAGTGACACTGTGTCAGTGCTCCTGATTGAAAGAAGAAATCGAGGCTTCTCACGTGCTGAAAAGCTTCTTTCCCTGTCAGTTTATGCAATGTTAAGAGCAAAGCTTGCCAAAACGACAGATGTTCATTTCAAATGACATACTGTCTTATTTACAATGCAGGAAAGCCTTTCTTTTAAAGTGTTATGCATTTTCTGCTCTAATAGTAAAGTTAGTTTTACTTGGACCAGAGAGCTTAGTTTAGCGTTTCTGTGAACAGTGATACTGTGCCAGTTCTCTTGAGTGAATGAAGAGGACAAGGCTTCTCAAGTGCTGAAAAGCTTCTTTCCCTGTAAGAGAAAGTCAGTCCATGCAATGTTTAGAGCAAAGCTTGCCAAAATAAAAGATATTCATGTCAAATGATATAAAGTCTTATTTGCAGTGCAGAAAAGCGTTTCTTTAATGGGTTAGATGTTTTCTACTTTAAAAGTAAAGTTAGTGTCACTAGACCCAGAGAGCTTAGTTGAGCGTTTCTGTAAACAGTGACACTTTGCTAGTGCTCCTGAGTGAATCAAGACAACGAGGCTTCTCAAGTGCTGAAACGCGTCCTTCCCTGTATGAGAATGTCAGGCCATGCAATGTTAAGAGCAAAATTTGCCAAAACGAAAGATGTTCGTCTCAAATAAAGTAAAGTCTTATTTGCATTGCAGAAATGCGTTTCTTTAATGGGTTAGGTGTTTTCTGCTTTAAAAGTAAAGTTAGTGTTTCTAGGCTCAGTGAGCTTAGTTTAGCGTTTCTGTGAACATTGACACTGTGTCAGTTCTCCTGCGTGAATGAATTGAACGAGGCTTCTCACGTGCTGAAAAGCTTCTTTCCCTGTCAGTTTATGCAATGTTAAGAGCAAAGCTTGTTAAAATGAAAGAAGTTTGTTTCAAATGAAATAAAGCCTTATTTGACATGCAGAAATATGTTTCTTTAATGGGCTAAATGTTTTCTGCTCTAATAGTAAAATTAGTGTTACTGGGCCCAGAGAGATTAGTTTAGCGATTCTGTGAACAGTGACCTGTGCCAGTTCTCTTGAGTGAATGAAGAGGACAAGGCTTCTCAAGTGCTGAAAAGCTTCTTTCCCTGTAAGAGAAAGTCAGTCCATGCAATGTTTAGAGCAAAGCTTGCCAAAATAAAAGATATTCATGTCAAATGAAACAAAGTCTTATTTGCAATGCAGAAATGCGTTTCTTTAATGGGTTAGATGTTTTCTGCTTTAAAAGTAAAGTTAGTGTTACTAGGCCCAGTGAACTTAGTTTAGCGTTTCTGTGAACAGTGATACTGTGCCAGTTCTCTTGAGTGAATGAAGAGAACAAGGCTTCTCAAGTGCTGAAAAGCTTCTTTCCCTGTAAGAGAATGTAAGTTCATGCAAAGTAAAGAGCACAGCATTCCAAAATGTAACATGTTCGTCTCAAATGAAATAAAGTCTTATTTGCATTGCAGAAATGCGTTTCTTTAATGGGTTAGGTGTTTTCTGCTTTAAAAGTAAAGTTAGTGCTTGTAGGCTCAGTGAGCTTAGTTTAGCGTTTCTGTGAACAGTGTCACTGTGTCAGTTCTCCTGAGTGAATGAATTGAACGAGACTTCTCACGTGCTGAAAAGCTTCTTTCCCTGTCAGTTCATGCAATGTTAAGAGCAAAGCTTGTTAAAATGAAAGAAGTTCTTTTCAAATGAAATAAAGCCTTATTTGACATGCAGAAAAGTGTTTCTTTAATGAATTAGATTTTTTCTGCTTTAAAAGTAAAGTTAGTGTTACTAGGCCCAGTGAGCTTAGTTTAGCGTTTCTGCGAACAGTGACACTGTGTCAGTGCTCCTGATTGAAAGAAGAAATCGAGGCTTCTCACGTGCTGAAAAGCTTCTTTCCCTGTCAGTTTATGCAATGTTAAGAGCAAAGCTTGTCAAAATGAAAGAAGTTTGTTTCAAATGAAATAAAGCCTTATTTGACATGCAGAAATGCGTTTCTTTAATGGGCTAAATGTTTTCTGCTCTAATAGTAAAATTAGTGTTACTGGGCCCAGAGAGCTTAGTTTAGCGATTCTGTGAACAGTGACCTGTGCCAGTTCTCTTGAGTGAATGAAGAGGACAAGGCTTCTCAAGTGCTGAAAAGCTTCTTTCCCTGTAAGAGAAAGTCAGTCCATGCAATGTTTAGAGCAAAGCTTGCCAAAATAAAAGATATTCATGTCAAATGAAATAAAGTCTTATTTGCAATGCAGAAATGCGTTTCTTTAATGGGTTAGATGTTTTCTGCTTTAAAAGTAAAGTTAGTGTTACTAGGCCCAGTGAGCTTAGTTTAGCGTTTCTGTGAACAGTGATACTGTGCCAGTTCTCTTGTGAATGAAGAGAACAAGGCTTCTCAAGTGCTGAAAAGCTTCTTTCCCTGTAAGAGAATGTAAGTTCATGCAAAGTAAAGAGCACAGCATTCCAAAATGTAACATGTTCGTCTCAAATGAAATAAAGTCTTATTTGCATTGCAGAAATGTGTTTCTTTAATTGGTTAGCTGTTTTCTGCTTTAAAAGAAAAGTTAGTGTTTCTAGGTCCAGTGAGCTTAGTTTAGCGTTTCTGTGAACAGTGACACTGTGTCAGTTCTCCTGAGTGAATGAATTGAACGAGACTTCTCACTTGCTGAAAAGCTTCTTTCCCTTTCAGTTTATGCAATGTTAAGAGCACAGCGTGTTAAAATGAAAGCTGTTCGTTTCAAATGAAACAAAGCCTTATTTGACATGCAGAGAAGCGTTTCTTTAATGGGTTAGATGTTTTCTGCTTTAAAAGTAAAGTTAGTGTTACTAGGCCCAGTGAGCTTAGTTTAGCATTTCTGTGAACAGTGACACTGTGTCAGTGCTCATGAGTGAAAGAAGAAATCGAGTCTTCTCAAGTGCTAAAAAGCTTCTATCCCTGTAAGAGAAAGTCAGTTCATGCAATGTTAAGAGCAAAGCTTGCCAAAACGAAAGATGTTCATTTCAAATGACATACTGTCTTATTTACAATGCAGGAAAGCCTTTCTTTAAAGTGTTATGCATTTTCTGCTCTAATAGTAAAGTTAGTGTTACTTGGCCCAGAGAGCTTAGTTTAGCGATTCTGTGAACAGTGACCTGTGCCAGTTCTCTTGAGTGAATGAAGAGGACAAGGCTTCTCAAGTGCTGAAAAGCTTCTTTCCCTGTAAGAGAAAGTCAGTCCCATGCAATGTTTAGAGCAAAGCTTGCCAAAATAAAAGATATTCATGTCAAATGATATAAAGTCTTATTTGCAGTGCAGAAAAGCGTTTCTTTAATGGGTTAGATGTTTTCTACTTTAACAGTAAAGTTAGTGTCACTAGACCCAGAGAGCTTAGTTGAGCGTTTCTGTAAACAGTGACACTTTGCTAGTGCTCCTGAGTGAATCAAGACAACGAGGCTTCTCAAGTGCTGAAACGCGTCCTTCCCTGTATGAGAATGTCAGGCCATGCAATGTTAAGAGCAAAATTTGCCAAAACGAAAGATGTTCGTCTCAAATAAAATAAAGTCTTATTTGCATTGCAGAAATGCGTTTCTTTAATGGGTTAGGTGTTTTCTGCTTTAAAAGTAAAGTTAGTGTTTCTAGGCTCAGTGAACTTAGTTTAGCGTTTCTGTGAACAGTGATACTGTGCCAGTTCTCTTGAGTGAATGAAGAGAACAAGGCTTCTCAAGTGCTGAAAAGCTTCTTTCCCTGTAAGAGAATGTAAGTTCATGCAAAGTAAAGAGCACAGCATTCCAAAATGTAACATGTTCGTCTCAAATGAAATAAAGTCTTATTTGCATTGCAGAAATGCGTTTCTTTAATGGGTTAGGTGTTTTCTGCTTTAAAAGTAAAGTTAGTGCTTGTAGGCTCAGTGAGCTTAGTTTAGCGTTTCTGTGAACAGTGTCACTGTGTCAGTTCTCCTGAGTGAATGAATTGAACGAGACTTCTCACGTGCTGAAAAGCTTCTTTCCCTGTCAGTTTATGCAATGTTAAGAGCAAAGCTTGTTAAAATGAAAGAAGTTCTTTTCAAATGAAATAAAGCCTTATTTGACATGCAGAAAAGTGTTTCTTTAATGAATTAGATTTTTTCTGCTTTAAAAGTAAAGTTAGTGTTACTAGGCCCAGTGAGCTTAGTTTAGCGTTTCTGCGAACAGTGACACTGTGTCAGTGCTCCTGATTGAAAGAAGAAATCGAGGCTTCTCACGTGCTGAAAAGCTTCTTTCCCTGTCAGTTTATGCAATGTTAAGAGCAAAGCTTGCCAAAACGACAGATGTTCATTTCAAATGACATACTGTCTTATTTACAATGCAGGAAAGCCTTTCTTTTAAAGTGTTATGCATTTTCTGCTCTAATAGTAAAGTTAGTTTTACTTGGACCAGAGAGCTTAGTTTAGCGTTTCTGTGAACAGTGATACTGTGCCAGTTCTCTTGAGTGAATGAAGAGGACAAGGCTTCTCAAGTGCTGAAAAGCTTCTTTCCCTGTAAGAGAAAGTCAGTCCATGCAATGTTTAGAGCAAAGCTTGCCAAAATAAAAGATATTCATGTCAAATGATATAAAGTCTTATTTGCAGTGCAGAAAAGCGTTTCTTTAATGGGTTAGATGTTTTCTACTTTAAAAGTAAAGTTAGTGTCACTAGACCCAGAGAGCTTAGTTGAGCGTTTCTGTAAACAGTGACACTTTGCTAGTGCTCCTGAGTGAATCAAGACAACGAGGCTTCTCAAGTGCTGAAACGCGTCCTTCCCTGTATGAGAATGTCAGGCCATGCAATGTTAAGAGCAAAATTTGCCAAAACGAAAGATGTTCGTCTCAAATAAAGTAAAGTCTTATTTGCATTGCAGAAATGCGTTTCTTTAATGGGTTAGGTGTTTTCTGCTTTAAAAGTAAAGTTAGTGTTTCTAGGCTCAGTGAGCTTAGTTTAGCGTTTCTGTGAACATTGACACTGTGTCAGTTCTCCTGCGTGAATGAATTGAACGAGGCTTCTCACGTGCTGAAAAGCTTCTTTCCCTGTCAGTTTATGCAATGTTAAGAGCAAAGCTTGTTAAAATGAAAGAAGTTTGTTTCAAATGAAATAAAGCCTTATTTGACATGCAGAAATATGTTTCTTTAATGGGCTAAATGTTTTCTGCTCTAATAGTAAAATTAGTGTTACTGGGCCCAGAGAGATTAGTTTAGCGATTCTGTGAACAGTGACCTGTGCCAGTTCTCTTGAGTGAATGAAGAGGACAAGGCTTCTCAAGTGCTGAAAAGCTTCTTTCCCTGTAAGAGAAAGTCAGTCCATGCAATGTTTAGAGCAAAGCTTGCCAAAATAAAAGATATTCATGTCAAATGAAACAAAGTCTTATTTGCAATGCAGAAATGCGTTTCTTTAATGGGTTAGATGTTTTCTGCTTTAAAAGTAAAGTTAGTGTTACTAGGCCCAGTGAACTTAGTTTAGCGTTTCTGTGAACAGTGATACTGTGCCAGTTCTCTTGAGTGAATGAAGAGAACAAGGCTTCTCAAGTGCTGAAAAGCTTCTTTCCCTGTAAGAGAATGTAAGTTCATGCAAAGTAAAGAGCACAGCATTCCAAAATGTAACATGTTCGTCTCAAATGAAATAAAGTCTTATTTGCATTGCAGAAATGCGTTTCTTTAATGGGTTAGGTGTTTTCTGCTTTAAAAGTAAAGTTAGTGCTTGTAGGCTCAGTGAGCTTAGTTTAGCGTTTCTGTGAACAGTGTCACTGTGTCAGTTCTCCTGAGTGAATGAATTGAACGAGACTTCTCACGTGCTGAAAAGCTTCTTTCCCTGTCAGTTCATGCAATGTTAAGAGCAAAGCTTGTTAAAATGAAAGAAGTTCTTTTCAAATGAAATAAAGCCTTATTTGACATGCAGAAAAGTGTTTCTTTAATGAATTAGATTTTTTCTGCTTTAAAAGTAAAGTTAGTGTTACTAGGCCCAGTGAGCTTAGTTTAGCGTTTCTGCGAACAGTGACACTGTGTCAGTGCTCCTGATTGAAAGAAGAAATCGAGGCTTCTCACGTGCTGAAAAGCTTCTTTCCCTGTCAGTTTATGCAATGTTAAGAGCAAAGCTTGTCAAAATGAAAGAAGTTTGTTTCAAATGAAATAAAGCCTTATTTGACATGCAGAAATGCGTTTCTTTAATGGGCTAAATGTTTTCTGCTCTAATAGTAAAATTAGTGTTACTGGGCCCAGAGAGCTTAGTTTAGCGATTCTGTGAACAGTGACCTGTGCCAGTTCTCTTGAGTGAATGAAGAGGACAAGGCTTCTCAAGTGCTGAAAAGCTTCTTTCCCTGTAAGAGAAAGTCAGTCCATGCAATGTTTAGAGCAAAGCTTGCCAAAATAAAAGATATTCATGTCAAATGAAATAAAGTCTTATTTGCAATGCAGAAATGCGTTTCTTTAATGGGTTAGATGTTTTCTGCTTTAAAAGTAAAGTTAGTGTTACTAGGCCCAGTGAGCTTAGTTTAGCGTTTCTGTGAACAGTGATACTGTGCCAGTTCTCTTGTGAATGAAGAGAACAAGGCTTCTCAAGTGCTGAAAAGCTTCTTTCCCTGTAAGAGAATGTAAGTTCATGCAAAGTAAAGAGCACAGCATTCCAAAATGTAACATGTTCGTCTCAAATGAAATAAAGTCTTATTTGCATTGCAGAAATGTGTTTCTTTAATTGGTTAGCTGTTTTCTGCTTTAAAAGAAAAGTTAGTGTTTCTAGGTCCAGTGAGCTTAGTTTAGCGTTTCTGTGAACAGTGACACTGTGTCAGTTCTCCTGAGTGAATGAATTGAACGAGACTTCTCACTTGCTGAAAAGCTTCTTTCCCTTTCAGTTTATGCAATGTTAAGAGCACAGCGTGTTAAAATGAAAGCTGTTCGTTTCAAATGAAACAAAGCCTTATTTGACATGCAGAGAAGCGTTTCTTTAATGGGTTAGATGTTTTCTGCTTTAAAAGTAAAGTTAGTGTTACTAGGCCCAGTGAGCTTAGTTTAGCATTTCTGTGAACAGTGACACTGTGTCAGTGCTCATGAGTGAAAGAAGAAATCGAGTCTTCTCAAGTGCTAAAAAGCTTCTATCCCTGTAAGAGAAAGTCAGTTCATGCAATGTTAAGAGCAAAGCTTGCCAAAACGAAAGATGTTCATTTCAAATGACATACTGTCTTATTTACAATGCAGGAAAGCCTTTCTTTAAAGTGTTATGCATTTTCTGCTCTAATAGTAAAGTTAGTGTTACTTGGCCCAGAGAGCTTAGTTTAGCGATTCTGTGAACAGTGACCTGTGCCAGTTCTCTTGAGTGAATGAAGAGGACAAGGCTTCTCAAGTGCTGAAAAGCTTCTTTCCCTGTAAGAGAAAGTCAGTCCATGCAATGTTTAGAGCAAAGCTTGCCAAAATAAAAGATATTCATGTCAAATGATATAAAGTCTTATTTGCAGTGCAGAAAAGCGTTTCTTTAATGGGTTAGATGTTTTCTACTTTAACAGTAAAGTTAATGTCACTAGACCCAGAGAGCTTAGTTGAGCGTTTCTGTAAACAGTGACACTTTGCTAGTGCTCCTGAGTGAATCAAGACAACGAGGCTTCTCAAGTGCTGAAACGCGTCCTTCCCTGTATGAGAATGTCAGGCCATGCAATGTTAAGAGCAAAATTTGCCAAAACGAAAGATGTTCGTCTCAAATAAAATAAAGTCTTATTTGCATTGCAGAAATGCGTTTCTTTAATGGGTTAGGTGTTTTCTGCTTTAAAAGTAAAGTTAGTGTTTCTAGGCTCAGTGAGCTTAGTTTAGCGTTTCTGTGAACATTGACACTGTGTCAGTTCTCCTGCGTGAATGAATTGAACGAGGCTTCTCACGTGCTGAAAAGCTTCTTTCCCTGTCAGTTTATGCAATGTTAAGAGCAAAGCTTGTTAAAATGAAAGAAGTTTGTTTCAAATGAAATAAAGCCTTATTTGACATGCAGAAATATGTTTCTTTAATGGGCTAAATGTTTTCTGCTCTAATAGTAAAATTAGTGTTACTGGGCCCAGAGAGATTAGTTTAGCGATTCTGTGAACAGTGACCTGTGCCAGTTCTCTTGAGTGAATGAAGAGGACAAGGCTTCTCAAGTGCTGAAAAGCTTCTTTCCCTGTAAGAGAAAGTCAGTCCATGCAATGTTTAGAGCAAAGCTTGCCAAAATAAAAGATATTCATGTCAAATGAAACAAAGTCTTATTTGCAATGCAGAAATGCGTTTCTTTAATGGGTTAGATGTTTTCTGCTTTAAAAGTAAAGTTAGTGTTACTAGGCCCAGTGAACTTAGTTTAGCGTTTCTGTGAACAGTGATACTGTGCCAGTTCTCTTGAGTGAATGAAGAGAACAAGGCTTCTCAAGTGCTGAAAAGCTTCTTTCCCTGTAAGAGAATGTAAGTTCATGCAAAGTAAAGAGCACAGCATTCCAAAATGTAACATGTTCGTCTCAAATGAAATAAAGTCTTATTTGCATTGCAGAAATGCGTTTCTTTAATGGGTTAGGTGTTTTCTGCTTTAAAAGTAAAGTTAGTGCTTGTAGGCTCAGTGAGCTTAGTTTAGCGTTTCTGTGAACAGTGTCACTGTGTCAGTTCTCCTGAGTGAATGAATTGAACGAGACTTCTCACGTGCTGAAAAGCTTCTTTCCCTGTCAGTTTATGCAATGTTAAGAGCAAAGCTTGTTAAAATGAAAGAAGTACTTTTCAAATGAAATAAAGCCTTATTTGACATGCAGAAAAGTGTTTCTTTAATGAATTAGATTTTTTCTGCTTTAAAAGTAAAGTTAGTGTTACTAGGCCCAGTGAGCTTAGTTTAGCGTTTCTGCGAACAGTGACACTGTGTCAGTGCTCCTGATTGAAAGAAGAAATCGAGGCTTCTCACGTGCTGAAAAGCTTCTTTCCCTGTCAGTTTATGCAATGTTAAGAGCAAAGCTTGTTAAAATGAAAGAAGTTTGTTTCAAATGAAATAAAGCCTTATTTGACATGCAGAAATGCGTTTCTTTAATGGGCTAAATGTTTTCTGCTCTAATAGTAAAATTAGTGTTACTGGGCCCAGAGAGCTTAGTTTAGCGATTCTGTGAACAGTGACCTGTGCCAGTTCTCTTGAGTGAATGAAGAGGACAAGGCTTCTCAAGTGCTGAAAAGCTTCTTTCCCTGTAAGAGAAAGTCAGTCCATGCAATGTTTAGAGCAAAGCTTGCCAAAATAAAAGATATTCATGTCAAATGATATAAAGTCTTATTTGCAATGCAGAAAAGCGTTTCCTTAATGGGTTAGATGTTTTCTACTTCAAAAGTAAAGTTAGTGTCACTAGACCCAGAGAGCTTAATTGAGCGTTTCTGTAAACAGTGACACTTTGCCAGTGCTCCCGAGTGAATCAAGACAACGAGGCTTCTCAAGTGCTGAAAAGCGTCTTTCCCTGTATGAGAATGTCAGTCCATGCAATGTTAAGAGCAAAATTTGCCAAAACCAAAGATGTTCGTTTCAAATGAAATAAAGTCTTATTTGCAATGCAGAAATGCGTTTCTTTAATGGCTTAGATGTTTTCTGCTTTAAAAGTAAAGTTAGTGTTTCTAGGCTCAGTGAGCTTAGTTTAGCGTTTCTGTGAACAGTGACACTGTGTCAGTTCTCCTGAGTGAATGAACAGAACGAGACTTCTCACGTGCTGAAAAGCTTCTTTCCCTGTCAGTTTATGCAATGTTAAGAGCAAAGCTTGTTAAAATGAAAGAAGTTCGTTTCAAATGAAATAAAGCCTTATTTAACATGCAGAAAAGCGTTTCTTTAATGAATTAGATTTTTTCTGCTTTAAAAGTAAAGTTAGTGTTACTAGGCCCAGTGAGCTTAGTTTAGCGTTTCTGTGAACAGTGACACTGTGTCAGTGCTCCTGAGTGAAAGAAGATATCGAGGCTTCTCAAGTGCTAAAAAGCTTCTATCCCTGTAAGAGAAAGTCAGTTCATGCAATGTTAAGAGCAAAGCTTGCCAAAACGACAGATGTTCATTTCAAATGACATACTGTCTTATTTACAATGCAGGAAAGCCTTTCTTTTAAAGTGTTATGCATTTTCTGCTCTAATAGTAAAGTTAGTTGTACTTGGACCAGAGAGCTTAGTTTAGCGTTTCTGTGAACAGTGATACTGTGCCAGTTCTCTTGAGTGAATGAAGAGAACAAGGCTTCTCAAGTGCTGAAAAGCTTCTTTCCCTTTAAGAGAAAGTCAGTCCATGCAATGTTTAGAGCAAAGCTTGCCAAAATAAAAGATATTCATGTCAAATGATATAAAGTCTTATTTGCAATGCAGAAAAGCGTTTCTTTAATGGGTTAGATGTTTTCTACTTCAAAAGTAAAGTTAGTGTCACTAGACCAGAGAGCTTAGTTGAGCGTTTCTGTAAACAGTGACACTTTGCCAGTGCTCCCGAGTGAATCAAGACAACGAGGCTTCTCAAGTGCTGAAAAGCGTCTTTCCCTGTATGAGAATGTCAGTCCATGCAATGTTAAGAGCAAAATTTGCCAAAACGAAAGATGTTCATTTCAAATGACATACTGTCTTATTTTACAATGCAGGAAAGCCTTTCTTTAAAGTGTTATACATTTTCTGCTCTAATAGTAAAGTTAGTGTTACTTGGCCCAGAGAGCTTAGTTTAGCGTTTCTGTGAACAGTGACACTGTGCCTGTTCTCTTGAGTGAATGAAGAGGACAAGGCTTCTCAAGTGCTGAAAAGCTTCTTTCCCTGTAAGAGAAAGTCAGTCCATGCAATGTTTAGAGCAAAGCTTGCCAAAATAAAAGATATTCATGTCAAATGATATAAAGTCTTATTTGCAATGCAGAAAAGCGTTTCTTTAATGGGTTAGATGTTTTCTACTTTAAAAGTAAAGTTAGTGTCACTAGACCCAGAGAGCTTAGCTGAGCGTTTCTGTAAACAGTGACACGTTGCTAGTGCTCCTGAGTGAATCAAGACAACGAGGCTTCTCAAGTGCTGAAACGCGTCCTTCCCTGTATGAGAATGTCAGGCCATGCAATGTTAAGAGCAAAATTTGCCAAAACGAAAGATGTTTGTTTTAAATGAAATAAAGTCTTATTTGCAATGCAGAAATGCGTTTCTTTAATGGGTTAGATGTTTTCTGCTTTAAAATTGAAGTTAGTGTTACTAGGCCCAGTGAGCTTAGTTTAGCGTTTCTGTGAACAGTGACACTGTGTCAGTTCTCCTGAGTGAATGAATTGAACGAGGCTTCTCACGTGCTGAAAAGCTTCTTTCCCTGTCAGTTTATGCAATGTTAAGAGCAAAGCTTGTTAAAATGAAAGAAGTTTGTTTCAAATGAAATAAAGCCTTATTTGACATGCAGAAATATGTTTCTTTAATGGGCTAAATGTTTTCTGCTCTAATAGTAAAATTAGTCTTACTGGGCCCAGAGAGATTAGTTTAGCGATTCTGTGAACAGTGACCTGTGCAAGTTCTCTTGAGTGAATGAAGAGGACAAGGCTTCTCAAGTGCTGAAAAGCTTCTTTCCCTGTAAGAGAAAGTCAGTCCATGCAATGTTTAGAGCAAAGCTTGCCAAAATAAAAGATATTCATGTCAAATGAAACAAAGTCTTATTTGCAATGCAGAAATGCGTTTCTTTAATGGGTTAGATGTTTTCTGCTTTAAAAGTAAAGTTAGTGTTACTAGGCCCAGTGAACTTAGTTTAGCGTTTCTGTGAACAGTGATACTGTGCCAGTTCTCTTGAGTGAATGAAGAGAACAAGGCTTCTCAAGTGCTGAAAAGCTTCTTTCCCTGTAAGAGAATGTAAGTTCATGCAAAGTAAAGAGCACAGCATTCCAAAATGTAACATGTTCGTCTCAAATGAAATAAAGTCTTATTTGCATTGCAGAAATGCGTTTCTTTAATGGGTTAGGTGTTTTCTGCTTTAAAAGTAAAGTTAGTGCTTGTAGGCTCAGTGAGCTTAGTTTAGCGTTTCTGTGAACAGTGTCACTGTGTCAGTTCTCCTGAGTGAATGAATTGAACGAGACTTCTCACGTGCTGAAAAGCTTCTTTCCCTGTCAGTTCATGCAATGTTAAGAGCAAAGCTTGTTAAAATGAAAGAAGTTCTTTTCAAATGAAATAAAGCCTTATTTGACATGCAGAAAAGTGTTTCTTTAATGAATTAGATTTTTTCTGCTTTAAAAGTAAAGTTAGTGTTACTAGGCCCAGTGAGCTTAGTTTAGCGTTTCTGCGAACAGTGACACTGTGTCAGTGCTCCTGATTGAAAGAAGAAATCGAGGCTTCTCACGTGCTGAAAAGCTTCTTTCCCTGTCAGTTTATGCAATGTTAAGAGAAAAGCTTGTTAAAATGAAAGAAGTTTGTTTCAAATGAAATAAAGCCTTATTTGACATGCAGAAATGCGTTTCTTTAATGGGCTAAATGTTTTCTGCTCTAATAGTAAAATTAGTGTTACTGGGCCCAGAGAGCTTAGTTTAGCGATTCTGTGAACAGTGACCTGTGCCAGTTCTCTTGAGTGAATGAAGAGGACAAGGCTTCTCAAGTGCTGAAAAGCTTCTTTCCCTGTAAGAGAAAGTCAGTCCATGCAATGTTTAGAGCAAAGCTTGCCAAAATAAAAGATATTCATGTCAAATGAAATAAAGTCTTATTTGCAATGCAGAAATGCGTTTCTTTAATGGGTTAGATGTTTTCTGCTTTAAAAGTAAAGTTAGTGTTACTAGGCCCAGTGAGCTTAGTTTAGCGTTTCTGTGAACAGTGATACTGTGCCAGTTCTCTTGTGAATGAAGAGAACAAGGCTTCTCAAGTGCTGAAAAGCTTCTTTCCCTGTAAGAGAATGTAAGTTCATGCAAAGTAAAGAGCACAGCATTCCAAAATGTAACATGTTCGTCTCAAATGAAATAAAGTCTTATTTGCATTGCAGAAATGTGTTTCTTTAATTGGTTAGCTGTTTTCTGCTTTAAAAGAAAAGTTAGTGTTTCTAGGTCCAGTGAGCTTAGTTTAGCGTTTCTGTGAACAGTGACACTGTGTCAGTTCTCCTGAGTGAATGAATTGAACGAGACTTCTCACTTGCTGAAAAGCTTCTTTCCCTTTCAGTTTATGCAATGTTAAGAGCACAGCGTGTTAAAATGAAAGCTGTTCGTTTCAAATGAAACAAAGCCTTATTTGACATGCAGAGAAGCGTTTCTTTAATGGGTTAGATGTTTTCTGCTTTAAAAGTAAAGTTAGTGTTACTAGGCCCAGTGAGCTTAGTTTAGCATTTCTGTGAACAGTGACACTGTGTCAGTGCTCATGAGTGAAAGAAGAAATCGAGTCTTCTCAAGTGCTAAAAAGCTTCTATCCCTGTAAGAGAAAGTCAGTTCATGCAATGTTAAGAGCAAAGCTTGCCAAAACGAAAGATGTTCATTTCAAATGACATACTGTCTTATTTACAATGCAGGAAAGCCTTTCTTTAAAGTGTTATGCATTTTCTGCTCTAATAGTAAAGTTAGTGTTACTTGGCCCAGAGAGCTTAGTTTAGCGATTCTGTGAACATTGACCTGTGCCAGTTCTCTTGAGTGAATGAAGAGGACAAGGCTTCTCAAGTGCTGAAAAGCTTCTTTCCCTGTAAGAGAAAGTCAGTCCCATGCAATGTTTAGAGCAAAGCTTGCCAAAATAAAAGATATTCATGTCAAATGATATAAAGTCTTATTTGCAGTGCAGAAAAGCGTTTCTTTAATGGGTTAGATGTTTTCTACTTTAACAGTAAAGTTAGTGTCACTAGACCCAGAGAGCTTAGTTGAGCGTTTCTGTAAACAGTGACACTTTGCTAGTGCTCCTGAGTGAATCAAGACAACGAGGCTTCTCAAGTGCTGAAACGCGTCCTTCCCTGTATGAGAATGTCAGGCCATGCAATGTTAAGAGCAAAATTTGCCAAAACGAAAGATGTTCGTCTCAAATAAAATAAAGTCTTATTTGCATTGCAGAAATGCGTTTCTTTAATGGGTTAGGTGTTTTCTGCTTTAAAAGTAAAGTTAGTGCTTGTAGGCTCAGTGAGCTTAGTTTAGCGTTTCTGTGAACAGTGTCACTGTGTCAGTTCTCCTGAGTGAATGAACTGAACGAGACTTCTCACGTGCTGAAAAGCTTCTTTCCCTGTCAGTTCATGCAATGTTAAGAGCAAAGCTTGTTAAAATGAAAGAAGTTCTTTTCAAATGAAATAAAGCCTTATTTGACATGCAGAAAAGTGTTTCTTTAATGAATTAGATTTTTTCTGCTTTAAAAGTAAAGTTAGTGTTACTAGGCCCAGTGAGCTTAGTTTAGCGTTTCTGCGAACAGTGACACTGTGTCAGTGCTCCTGATTGAAAGAAGAAATCGAGGCTTCTCACGTGCTGAAAAGCTTCTTTCCCTGTCAGTTTATGCAATGTTAAGAGCAAAGCTTGTCAAAATGAAAGAAGTTTGTTTCAAATGAAATAAAGCCTTATTTGACATGCAGAAATGCGTTTCTTTAATGGGCTAAATGTTTTCTGCTCTAATAGTAAAATTAGTGTTACTGGGCCCAGAGAGCTTAGTTTAGCGATTCTGTGAACAGTGACCTGTGCCAGTTCTCTTGAGTGAATGAAGAGGACAAGGCTTCTCAAGTGCTGAAAAGCTTCTTTCCCTGTAAGAGAAAGTCAGTCCATGCAATGTTTAGAGCAAAGCTTGCCAAAATAAAAGATATTCATGTCAAATGAAATAAAGTCTTATTTGCAATGCAGAAATGCGTTTCTTTAATGGGTTAGATGTTTTCTGCTTTAAAAGTAAAGTTAGTGTTACTAGGCCCAGTGAGCTTAGTTTAGCGTTTCTGTGAACAGTGATACTGTGCCAGTTCTCTTGTGAATGAAGAGAACAAGGCTTCTCAAGTGCTGAAAAGCTTCTTTCCCTGTAAGAGAATGTAAGTTCATGCAAAGTAAAGAGCACAGCATTCCAAAATGTAACATGTTCGTCTCAAATGAAATAAAGTCTTATTTGCATTGCAGAAATGTGTTTCTTTAATTGGTTAGCTGTTTTCTGCTTTAAAAGAAAAGTTAGTGTTTCTAGGTCCAGTGAGCTTAGTTTAGCGTTTCTGTGAACAGTGACACTGTGTCAGTTCTCCTGAGTGAATGAATTGAACGAGACTTCTCACTTGCTGAAAAGCTTCTTTCCCTTTCAGTTTATGCAATGTTAAGAGCACAGCGTGTTAAAATGAAAGCTGTTCGTTTCAAATGAAACAAAGCCTTATTTGACATGCAGAGAAGCGTTTCTTTAATGGGTTAGATGTTTTCTGCTTTAAAAGTAAAGTTAGTGTTACTAGGCCCAGTGAGCTTAGTTTAGCATTTCTGTGAACAGTGACACTGTGTCAGTGCTCATGAGTGAAAGAAGAAATCGAGTCTTCTCAAGTGCTAAAAAGCTTCTATCCCTGTAAGAGAAAGTCAGTTCATGCAATGTTAAGAGCAAAGCTTGCCAAAACGAAAGATGTTCATTTCAAATGACATACTGTCTTATTTACAATGCAGGAAAGCCTTTCTTTAAAGTGTTATGCATTTTCTGCTCTAATAGTAAAGTTAGTGTTACTTGGCCCAGAGAGCTTAGTTTAGCGATTCTGTGAACAGTGACCTGTGCCAGTTCTCTTGAGTGAATGAAGAGGACAAGGCTTCTCAAGTGCTGAAAAGCTTCTTTCCCTGTAAGAGAAAGTCAGTCCATGCAATGTTTAGAGCAAAGCTTGCCAAAATAAAAGATATTCATGTCAAATGATATAAAGTCTTATTTGCAGTGCAGAAAAGCGTTTCTTTAATGGGTTAGATGTTTTCTACTTTAACAGTAAAGTTAGTGTCACTAGACCCAGAGAGCTTAGTTGAGCGTTTCTGTAAACAGTGACACTTTGCTAGTGCTCCTGAGTGAATCAAGACAACGAGGCTTCTCAAGTGCTGAAACGCGTCCTTCCCTGTATGAGAATGTCAGGCCATGCAATGTTAAGAGCAAAATTTGCCAAAACGAAAGATGTTCGTCTCAAATAAAATAAAGTCTTATTTGCATTGCAGAAATGCGTTTCTTTAATGGGTTAGGTGTTTTCTGCTTTAAAAGTAAAGTTAGTGTTTCTAGGCTCAGTGAGCTTAGTTTAGCGTTTCTGTGAACATTGACACTGTGTCAGTTCTCCTGCGTGAATGAATTGAACGAGGCTTCTCACGTGCTGAAAAGCTTCTTTCCCTGTCAGTTTATGCAATGTTAAGAGCAAAGCTTGTTAAAATGAAAGAAGTTTGTTTCAAATGAAATAAAGCCTTATTTGACATGCAGAAATATGTTTCTTTAATGGGCTAAATGTTTTCTGCTTTAAAAGTAAAGTTAGTGTTACTAGGCCCAGTGAACTTAGTTTAGCGTTTCTGTGAACAGTGATACTGTGCCAGTTCTCTTGAGTGAATGAAGAGAACAAGGCTTCTCAAGTGCTGAAAAGCTTCTTTCCCTGTAAGAGAATGTAAGTTCATGCAAAGTAAAGAGCACAGCATTCCAAAATGTAACATGTTCGTCTCAAATGAAATAAAGTCTTATTTGCATTGCAGAAATGCGTTTCTTTAATGGGTTAGGTGTTTTCTGCTTTAAAAGTAAAGTTAGTGCTTGTAGGCTCAGTGAGCTTAGTTTAGCGTTTCTGTGAACAGTGTCACTGTGTCAGTTCTCCTGAGTGAATGAACTGAACGAGACTTCTCACGTGCTGAAAAGCTTCTTTCCCTGTCAGTTCATGCAATGTTAAGAGCAAAGCTTGTTAAAATGAAAGAAGTTCTTTTCAAATGAAATAAAGCCTTATTTGACATGCAGAAAAGTGTTTCTTTAATGAATTAGATTTTTTCTGCTTTAAAAGTAAAGTTAGTGTTACTAGGCCCAGTGAGCTTAGTTTAGCGTTTCTGCGAACAGTGACACTGTGTCAGTGCTCCTGATTGAAAGAAGAAATCGAGGCTTCTCACGTGCTGAAAAGCTTCTTTCCCTGTCAGTTTATGCAATGTTAAGAGCAAAGCTTGTCAAAATGAAAGAAGTTTGTTTCAAATGAAATAAAGCCTTATTTGACATGCAGAAATGCGTTTCTTTAATGGGCTAAATGTTTTCTGCTCTAATAGTAAAATTAGTGTTACTGGGCCCAGAGAGCTTAGTTTAGCGATTCTGTGAACAGTGACCTGTGCCAGTTCTCTTGAGTGAATGAAGAGGACAAGGCTTCTCAAGTGCTGAAAAGCTTCTTTCCCTGTAAGAGAAAGTCAGTCCATGCAATGTTTAGAGCAAAGCTTGCCAAAATAAAAGATATTCATGTCAAATGAAATAAAGTCTTATTTGCAATGCAGAAATGCGTTTCTTTAATGGGTTAGATGTTTTCTGCTTTAAAAGTAAAGTTAGTGTTACTAGGCCCAGTGAGCTTAGTTTAGCGTTTCTGTGAACAGTGATACTGTGCCAGTTCTCTTGTGAATGAAGAGAACAAGGCTTCTCAAGTGCTGAAAAGCTTCTTTCCCTGTAAGAGAATGTAAGTTCATGCAAAGTAAAGAGCACAGCATTCCAAAATGTAACATGTTCGTCTCAAATGAAATAAAGTCTTATTTGCATTGCAGAAATGTGTTTCTTTAATTGGTTAGCTGTTTTCTGCTTTAAAAGAAAAGTTAGTGTTTCTAGGTCCAGTGAGCTTAGTTTAGCGTTTCTGTGAACAGTGACACTGTGTCAGTTCTCCTGAGTGAATGAATTGAACGAGACTTCTCACTTGCTGAAAAGCTTCTTTCCCTTTCAGTTTATGCAATGTTAAGAGCACAGCGTGTTAAAATGAAAGCTGTTCGTTTCAAATGAAACAAAGCCTTATTTGACATGCAGAGAAGCGTTTCTTTAATGGGTTAGATGTTTTCTGCTTTAAAAGTAAAGTTAGTGTTACTAGGCCCAGTGAGCTTAGTTTAGCATTTCTGTGAACAGTGACACTGTGTCAGTGCTCATGAGTGAAAGAAGAAATCGAGTCTTCTCAAGTGCTAAAAAGCTTCTATCCCTGTAAGAGAAAGTCAGTTCATGCAATGTTAAGAGCAAAGCTTGCCAAAACGAAAGATGTTCATTTCAAATGACATACTGTCTTATTTACAATGCAGGAAAGCCTTTCTTTAAAGTGTTATGCATTTTCTGCTCTAATAGTAAAGTTAGTGTTACTTGGCCCAGAGAGCTTAGTTTAGCGATTCTGTGAACAGTGACCTGTGCCAGTTCTCTTGAGTGAATGAAGAGGACAAGGCTTCTCAAGTGCTGAAAAGCTTCTTTCCCTGTAAGAGAAAGTCAGTCCATGCAATGTTTAGAGCAAAGCTTGCCAAAATAAAAGATATTCATGTCAAATGATATAAAGTCTTATTTGCAGTGCAGAAAAGCGTTTCTTTAATGGGTTAGATGTTTTCTACTTTAACAGTAAAGTTAGTGTCACTAGACCCAGAGAGCTTAGTTGAGCGTTTCTGTAAACAGTGACACTTTGCTAGTGCTCCTGAGTGAATCAAGACAACGAGGCTTCTCAAGTGCTGAAACGCGTCCTTCCCTGTATGAGAATGTCAGGCCATGCAATGTTAAGAGCAAAATTTGCCAAAACGAAAGATGTTCGTCTCAAATAAAATAAAGTCTTATTTGCATTGCAGAAATGCGTTTCTTTAATGGGTTAGGTGTTTTCTGCTTTAAAAGTAAAGTTAGTGTTTCTAGGCTCAGTGAGCTTAGTTTAGCGTTTCTGTGAACATTGACACTGTGTCAGTTCTCCTGCGTGAATGAATTGAACGAGGCTTCTCACGTGCTGAAAAGCTTCTTTCCCTGTCAGTTTATGCAATGTTAAGAGCAAAGCTTGTTAAAATGAAAGAAGTTTGTTTCAAATGAAATAAAGCCTTATTTGACATGCAGAAATATGTTTCTTTAATGGGCTAAATGTTTTCTGCTCTAATAGTAAAATTAGTGTTACTGGGCCCAGAGAGATTAGTTTAGCGATTCTGTGAACAGTGACCTGTGCCAGTTCTCTTGAGTGAATGAAGAGGACAAGGCTTCTCAAGTGCTGAAAAGCTTCTTTCCCTGTAAGAGAAAGTCAGTCCATGCAATGTTTAGAGCAAAGCTTGCCAAAATAAAAGATATTCATGTCAAATGAAACAAAGTCTTATTTGCAATGCAGAAATGCGTTTCTTTAATGGGTTAGATGTTTTCTGCTTTAAAAGTAAAGTTAGTGTTACTAGGCCCAGTGAACTTAGTTTAGCGTTTCTGTGAACAGTGATACTGTGCCAGTTCTCTTGAGTGAATGAAGAGAACAAGGCTTCTCAAGTGCTGAAAAGCTTCTTTCCCTGTAAGAGAATGTAAGTTCATGCAAAGTAAAGAGCACAGCATTCCAAAATGTAACATGTTCGTCTCAAATGAAATAAAGTCTTATTTGCATTGCAGAAATGCGTTTCTTTAATGGGTTAGGTGTTTTCTGCTTTAAAAGTAAAGTTAGTGCTTGTAGGCTCAGTGAGCTTAGTTTAGCGTTTCTGTGAACAGTGTCACTGTGTCAGTTCTCCTGAGTGAATGAATTGAACGAGACTTCTCACGTGCTGAAAAGCTTCTTTCCCTGTCAGTTTATGCAATGTTAAGAGCAAAGCTTGTTAAAATGAAAGAAGTACTTTTCAAATGAAATAAAGCCTTATTTGACATGCAGAAAAGTGTTTCTTTAATGAATTAGATTTTTTCTGCTTTAAAAGTAAAGTTAGTGTTACTAGGCCCAGTGAGCTTAGTTTAGCGTTTCTGCGAACAGTGACACTGTGTCAGTGCTCCTGATTGAAAGAAGAAATCGAGGCTTCTCACGTGCTGAAAAGCTTCTTTCCCTGTCAGTTTATGCAATGTTAAGAGCAAAGCTTGTTAAAATGAAAGAAGTTTGTTTCAAATGAAATAAAGCCTTATTTGACATGCAGAAATGCGTTTCTTTAATGGGCTAAATGTTTTCTGCTCTAATAGTAAAATTAGTGTTACTGGGCCCAGAGAGCTTAGTTTAGCGATTCTGTGAACAGTGACCTGTGCCAGTTCTCTTGAGTGAATGAAGAGGACAAGGCTTCTCAAGTGCTGAAAAGCTTCTTTCCCTGTAAGAGAAAGTCAGTCCATGCAATGTTTAGAGCAAAGCTTGCCAAAATAAAAGATATTCATGTCAAATGATATAAAGTCTTATTTGCAATGCAGGAAAGCCTTTCTTTTAAAGTGTTATGCATTTTCTGCTCTAATAGTAAAGTTAGTTGTACTTGGACCAGAGAGCTTAGTTTAGCGTTTCTGTGAACAGTGATACTGTGCCAGTTCTCTTGAGTGAATGAAGAGAACAAGGCTTCTCAAGTGCTGAAAAGCTTCTTTCCCTTTAAGAGAAAGTCAGTCCATGCAATGTTTAGAGCAAAGCTTGCCAAAATAAAAGATATTCATGTCAAATGATATAAAGTCTTATTTGCAATGCAGAAAAGCGTTTCTTTAATGGGTTAGATGTTTTCTACTTCAAAAGTAAAGTTAGTGTCACTAGACCAGAGAGCTTAGTTGAGCGTTTCTGTAAACAGTGACACTTTGCCAGTGCTCCCGAGTGAATCAAGACAACGAGGCTTCTCAAGTGCTGAAAAGCGTCTTTCCCTGTATGAGAATGTCAGTCCATGCAATGTTAAGAGCAAAATTTGCCAAAACGAAAGATGTTCATTTCAAATGACATACTGTCTTATTTTACAATGCAGGAAAGCCTTTCTTTAAAGTGTTATACATTTTCTGCTCTAATAGTAAAGTTAGTGTTACTTGGCCCAGAGAGCTTAGTTTAGCGTTTCTGTGAACAGTGACACTGTGCCTGTTCTCTTGAGTGAATGAAGAGGACAAGGCTTCTCAAGTGCTGAAAAGCTTCTTTCCCTGTAAGAGAAAGTCAGTCCATGCAATGTTTATAGCAAAGCTTGCCAAAATAAAAGATATTCATGTCAAATGATATAAAGTCTTATTTGCAATGCAGAAAAGCGTTTCTTTAATGGGTTAGATGTTTGCTAAGTTCACTTTGCTCCTGAGTGAATCAAGACAACGAGGCTTCTCAAGTGCTGAAACGCGTCCTTCCCTGTATGAGAATGTCAGGCCATGCAATGTTAAGAGCATAATTTGCCAAAACGAAAGATGTTTGTTTTAAATGAAATAAAGTCTTATTTGCAATGCAGAAATGCGTTTCTTTAATGGGTTAGATGTTTTCTGCTTTAAAAGTAAAGTTAGTGTTACTAGGCCCAGTGAGCTTAGTTTAGCGTTTCTGTGAACAGTGACACTGTGTCAGTTCTCCTGAGTGAATGAATTGAACGAGGCTTCTCACGTGCTGAAAAGCTTCTTTCCCTGTCAATTTATGCAATGTTAAGAGCAAAGCTTGTTAAAATGAAAGAGATTCGTTTCAAATGAAATAAAGCCTTATTTGACATGCAGAAAAGCGTGTCTTTAATGAATTAGATGTTTTCTGCTTTAAAAGTAATGTTAGTGTTACTAGGCCCAGTGAGCTTAGTTTAGCGTTTCTGTGAACAGTGATACTGTGCCAGTTCTCTTGAGTGAATGAAGAGAACAAGGCTTCTCAAGTGCTGAAAAGCTTCTTTCCCTGTAAGAGAATGTAAGTTCATGCAAAGTAAAGAGCACAGCATTCCAAAATGTAACATGTTCGTCTCAAATGAAATAAAGTCTTATTTGCATTGCAGAAATGTGTTTCTTTAATTGGTTAGCTGTTTTCTGCTTTAAAAGTAAAGTTAGTGTTACTTGGCCCAGAGAGCTTAGTTTAGCGTTTCTGTGAACAGTGACACTGTGTCAGTGCTCCTGAGTGAAAGAAGAAATCGAGGCTTCTCAAGTGCTGAAAAGCGTCTTTCCCTGTATGAGAATGTCAGTCCATGCAATGTTAAGAGCAAAATTTGCCAAAACGAAAGATGTTCGTTTTAAATGAAATAAAGTCTTATTTGCAATGCAGAAATGCGTTTCTTTAATGGGTTAGATGTTTTCTGCTTTAAAAGTAAAGTTAGTGTTACTAGGCCCAGTGAGCTTAGTTTAGCGTTTCTGTGAACAGTGATACTGTGCCAGTTCTCTTGAGTGAATGAAGAGAACAAGGCTTCTCAAGTGCTGAAAAGCTTCTTTCCCTGTAAGAGAATGTAAGTTCATGCAAAGTAAAGAGCACAGCATTCCAAAATGTAACATGTTCGTCTCAAATGAAATAAAGTCTTATTTGCAATGCAGAAATGCGTGTCTTTAATGTCTTAGATGTTTTCTGCTTTAAAAGTAAAGTTAGTGTTACTAGGCCCAGTGAACTTAGTTTAGCGTTTCTATGAACAGTGATACTGTGCCAGTTCTCTTGAGTGAATGAATTGAACGAGACGTCTCACGTGTTGAAAAGCTTCTTTCCCTGTCAGTTCATGCAATGTTAAGAGCAAAGCTTGTTAAAACGAAAGAAGTTCGTTTCAAATGAAATAAAGCCTTATTTGACATGCAGAAAAGCGTTTCTTTAATGAATTAGATTTTTTCTGCTTTAAAAGTAAAGTTAGTGTTACTAGGCCCAGTGAGCTTAGTTTAGCGTTTCTGCGAACAGTGACACTGTGTCAGTGCTCCTGATTGAAAGAAGAAATCGAGGCTTCTCACGTGCTGAAAAGCTTCTTTCCCTGTCAGTTTATGCAATGTTAAGAGCAAAGCTTGTTAAAATGAAAGAAGTTTGTTTCAAATGAAATAAAGCCTTATTTGACATGCAGAAATGCGTTTCTTTAATGGGCTAAATGTTTTCTGCTCTAATAGTAAAATTAGTGTTACTGGGCCCAGAGAGCTTAGTTTAGCGATTCTGTGAACAGTGACCTGTGCCAGTTCTCTTGAGTGAATGAAGAGGACAAGGCTTCTCAAGTGCTGAAAAGCTTCTTTCCCTGTAAGAGAAAGTCAGTCCATGCAATGTTTAGAGCAAAGCTTGCCAAAATAAAAGATATTCATGTCAAATGATATAAAGTCTTATTTGCAATGCAGGAAAGCCTTTCTTTTAAAGTGTTATGCATTTTCTGCTCTAATAGTAAAGTTAGTTGTACTTGGACCAGAGAGCTTAGTTTAGCGTTTCTGTGAACAGTGATACTGTGCCAGTTCTCTTGAGTGAATGAAGAGAACAAGGCTTCTCAAGTGCTGAAAAGCTTCTTTCCCTTTAAGAGAAAGTCAGTCCATGCAATGTTTAGAGCAAAGCTTGCCAAAATAAAAGATATTCATGTCAAATGATATAAAGTCTTATTTGCAATGCAGAAAAGCGTTTCTTTAATGGGTTAGATGTTTTCTACTTCAAAAGTAAAGTTAGTGTCACTAGACCAGAGAGCTTAGTTGAGCGTTTCTGTAAACAGTGACACTTTGCCAGTGCTCCCGAGTGAATCAAGACAACGAGGCTTCTCAAGTGCTGAAAAGCGTCTTTCCCTGTATGAGAATGTCAGTCCATGCAATGTTAAGAGCAAAATTTGCCAAAACGAAAGATGTTCATTTCAAATGACATACTGTCTTATTTTACAATGCAGGAAAGCCTTTCTTTAAAGTGTTATACATTTTCTGCTCTAATAGTAAAGTTAGTGTTACTTGGCCCAGAGAGCTTAGTTTAGCGTTTCTGTGAACAGTGACACTGTGCCTGTTCTCTTGAGTGAATGAAGAGGACAAGGCTTCTCAAGTGCTGAAAAGCTTCTTTCCCTGTAAGAGAAAGTCAGTCCATGCAATGTTTATAGCAAAGCTTGCCAAAATAAAAGATATTCATGTCAAATGA
The DNA here is from genome assembly GCA_039654775.1 of Spinibarbus caldwelli. Taxonomy (NCBI): domain Eukaryota; kingdom Metazoa; phylum Chordata; class Actinopteri; order Cypriniformes; family Cyprinidae; genus Spinibarbus; species Spinibarbus caldwelli. The sequence goes on from CM077240.1 coordinate 6,363,776, forward strand.
TATAAAGTCTTATTTGCAATGCAGAAAAGCGTTTCTTTAATGGGTTAGATGTTTGCTAAGTTCACTTTGCTCCTGAGTGAATCAAGACAACGAGGCTTCTCAAGTGCTGAAACGCGTCCTTCCCTGTATGAGAATGTCAGGCCATGCAATGTTAAGAGCATAATTTGCCAAAACGAAAGATGTTTGTTTTAAATGAAATAAAGTCTTATTTGCAATGCAGAAATGCGTTTCTTTAATGGGTTAGATGTTTTCTGCTTTAAAAGTAAAGTTAGTGTTACTAGGCCCAGTGAGCTTAGTTTAGCGTTTCTGTGAACAGTGACACTGTGTCAGTTCTCCTGAGTGAATGAATTGAACGAGGCTTCTCACGTGCTGAAAAGCTTCTTTCCCTGTCAATTTATGCAATGTTAAGAGCAAAGCTTGTTAAAATGAAAGAGATTCGTTTCAAATGAAATAAAGCCTTATTTGACATGCAGAAAAGCGTGTCTTTAATGAATTAGATGTTTTCTGCTTTAAAAGTAATGTTAGTGTTACTAGGCCCAGTGAGCTTAGTTTAGCGTTTCTGTGAACAGTGATACTGTGCCAGTTCTCTTGAGTGAATGAAGAGAACAAGGCTTCTCAAGTGCTGAAAAGCTTCTTTCCCTGTAAGAGAATGTAAGTTCATGCAAAGTAAAGAGCACAGCATTCCAAAATGTAACATGTTCGTCTCAAATGAAATAAAGTCTTATTTGCATTGCAGAAATGTGTTTCTTTAATTGGTTAGCTGTTTTCTGCTTTAAAAGTAAAGTTAGTGTTACTTGGCCCAGAGAGCTTAGTTTAGCGTTTCTGTGAACAGTGACACTGTGTCAGTGCTCCTGAGTGAAAGAAGAAATCGAGGCTTCTCAAGTGCTGAAAAGCGTCTTTCCCTGTATGAGAATGTCAGTCCATGCAATGTTAAGAGCAAAATTTGCCAAAACGAAAGATGTTCGTTTTAAATGAAATAAAGTCTTATTTGCAATGCAGAAATGCGTTTCTTTAATGGGTTAGATGTTTTCTGCTTTAAAAGTAAAGTTAGTGTTACTAGGCCCAGTGAGCTTAGTTTAGCGTTTCTGTGAACAGTGATACTGTGCCAGTTCTCTTGAGTGAATGAAGAGAACAAGGCTTCTCAAGTGCTGAAAAGCTTCTTTCCCTGTAAGAGAATGTAAGTTCATGCAAAGTAAAGAGCACAGCATTCCAAAATGTAACATGTTCGTCTCAAATGAAATAAAGTCTTATTTGCAATGCAGAAATGCGTGTCTTTAATGTCTTAGATGTTTTCTGCTTTAAAAGTAAAGTTAGTGTTACTAGGCCCAGTGAACTTAGTTTAGCGTTTCTATGAACAGTGATACTGTGCCAGTTCTCTTGAGTGAATGAATTGAACGAGACGTCTCACGTGTTGAAAAGCTTCTTTCCCTGTCAGTTCATGCAATGTTAAGAGCAAAGCTTGTTAAAACGAAAGAAGTTCGTTTCAAATGAAATAAAGCCTTATTTGACATGCAGAAAAGCGTTTCTTTAATGAATTAGATTTTTTCTGCTTTAAAAGTAAAGTTAGTGTTACTAGGCCCAGTGAGCTTAGTTTAGCGTTTCTGCGAACAGTGACACTGTGTCAGTGCTCCTGATTGAAAGAAGAAATCGAGGCTTCTCACGTGCTGAAAAGCTTCTTTCCCTGTCAGTTTATGCAATGTTAAGAGCAAAGCTTGTTAAAATGAAAGAAGTTTGTTTCAAATGAAATAAAGCCTTATTTGACATGCAGAAATGCGTTTCTTTAATGGGCTAAATGTTTTCTGCTCTAATAGTAAAATTAGTGTTACTGGGCCCAGAGAGCTTAGTTTAGCGATTCTGTGAACAGTGACCTGTGCCAGTTCTCTTGAGTGAATGAAGAGGACAAGGCTTCTCAAGTGCTGAAAAGCTTCTTTCCCTGTAAGAGAAAGTCAGTCCATGCAATGTTTAGAGCAAAGCTTGCCAAAATAAAAGATATTCATGTCAAATGATATAAAGTCTTATTTGCAATGCAGGAAAGCCTTTCTTTTAAAGTGTTATGCATTTTCTGCTCTAATAGTAAAGTTAGTTGTACTTGGACCAGAGAGCTTAGTTTAGCGTTTCTGTGAACAGTGATACTGTGCCAGTTCTCTTGAGTGAATGAAGAGAACAAGGCTTCTCAAGTGCTGAAAAGCTTCTTTCCCTTTAAGAGAAAGTCAGTCCATGCAATGTTTAGAGCAAAGCTTGCCAAAATAAAAGATATTCATGTCAAATGATATAAAGTCTTATTTGCAATGCAGAAAAGCGTTTCTTTAATGGGTTAGATGTTTTCTACTTCAAAAGTAAAGTTAGTGTCACTAGACCAGAGAGCTTAGTTGAGCGTTTCTGTAAACAGTGACACTTTGCCAGTGCTCCCGAGTGAATCAAGACAACGAGGCTTCTCAAGTGCTGAAAAGCGTCTTTCCCTGTATGAGAATGTCAGTCCATGCAATGTTAAGAGCAAAATTTGCCAAAACGAAAGATGTTCATTTCAAATGACATACTGTCTTATTTTACAATGCAGGAAAGCCTTTCTTTAAAGTGTTATACATTTTCTGCTCTAATAGTAAAGTTAGTGTTACTTGGCCCAGAGAGCTTAGTTTAGCGTTTCTGTGAACAGTGACACTGTGCCTGTTCTCTTGAGTGAATGAAGAGGACAAGGCTTCTCAAGTGCTGAAAAGCTTCTTTCCCTGTAAGAGAAAGTCAGTCCATGCAATGTTTATAGCAAAGCTTGCCAAAATAAAAGATATTCATGTCAAATGATATAAAGTCTTATTTGCAATGCAGAAAAGCGTTTCTTTAATGGGTTAGATGTTTGCTAAGTTCACTTTGCTCCTGAGTGAATCAAGACAACGAGGCTTCTCAAGTGCTGAAACGCGTCCTTCCCTGTATGAGAATGTCAGGCCATGCAATGTTAAGAGCATAATTTGCCAAAACGAAAGATGTTTGTTTTAAATGAAATAAAGTCTTATTTGCAATGCAGAAATGCGTTTCTTTAATGGGTTAGATGTTTTCTGCTTTAAAAGTAAAGTTAGTGTTACTAGGCCCAGTGAGCTTAGTTTAGCGTTTCTGTGAACAGTGATACTGTGCCAGTTCTCTTGAGTGAATGAATTGAACGAGGCTTCTCACGTGCTGAAAAGCTTCTTTCCCTGTCAATTTATGCAATGTTAAGAGCAAAGCTTGTTAAAATGAAAGAGATTCGTTTCAAATGAAATAAAGCCTTATTTGACATGCAGAAAAGCGTGTCTTTAATGAATTAGATGTTTTCTGCTTTAAAAGTAATGTTAGTGTTACTAGGCCCAGTGAGCTTAGTTTAGCGTTTCTGTGAACAGTGATACTGTGCCAGTTCTCTTGAGTGAATGAAGAGAACAAGGCTTCTCAAGTGCTGAAAAGCTTCTTTCCCTGTAAGAGAATGTAAGTTCATGCAAAGTAAAGAGCACAGCATTCCAAAATGTAACATGTTCGTCTCAAATGAAATAAAGTCTTATTTGCATTGCAGAAATGTGTTTCTTTAATTGGTTAGCTGTTTTCTGCTTTAAAAGTAAAGTTAGTGTTACTTGGCCCAGAGAGCTTAGTTTAGCGTTTCTGTGAACAGTGACACTGTGTCAGTGCTCCTGAGTGAAAGAAGAAATCGAGGCTTCTCAAGTGCTGAAAAGCGTCTTTCCCTGTATGAGAATGTCAGTCCATGCAATGTTAAGAGCAAAATTTGCCAAAACGAAAGATGTTCGTTTTAAATGAAATAAAGTCTTATTTGCAATGCAGAAATGCGTTTCTTTAATGGGTTAGATGTTTTCTGCTTTAAAAGTAAAGTTAGTGTTACTAGGCCCAGTGAGCTTAGTTTAGCGTTTCTGTGAACAGTGATACTGTGCCAGTTCTCTTGAGTGAATGAAGAGAACAAGGCTTCTCAAGTGCTGAAAAGCTTCTTTCCCTGTAAGAGAATGTAAGTTCATGCAAAGTAAAGAGCACAGCATTCCAAAATGTAACATGTTCGTCTCAAATGAAATAAAGTCTTATTTGCAATGCAGAAATGCGTGTCTTTAATGTCTTAGATGTTTTCTGCTTTAAAAGTAAAGTTAGTGTTACTAGGCCCAGTGAACTTAGTTTAGCGTTTCTATGAACAGTGATACTGTGCCAGTTCTCTTGAGTGAATGAATTGAACGAGACGTCTCACGTGTTGAAAAGCTTCTTTCCCTGTCAGTTCATGCAATGTTAAGAGCAAAGCTTGTTAAAACGAAAGAAGTTCGTTTCAAATGAAATAAAGCCTTATTTGACATGCAGAAAAGCGTTTCTTTAATGAATTAGATTTTTTCTGCTTTAAAAGTAAAGTTAGTGTTACTAGGCCCAGTGAGCCAAGTTTAGCGTTTCTGTGAACAGTGACACTGTGTCAGTGCTCCTGAGTGAAAGAAGAAATCGAGGCTTCTCAAGTGCTAAAAAGCTTCCATCCCTGTAAGAGAAAGTCAGTTCATGCAATGTTAAGAGCAAAGCTTGCCAAAACGAAAGATGTTCATTTCAAATGAAATACTGTCTTATTTACAATGCAGGAAAGCCTTTCTTTAAAGTGTTATGCATTTTCTGCTCTAATAGTAAAGTTAGTGTTACTTGGCCCAGAGAGCTTAGTTTAGCGTTTCTGTGAACAGTGATACTGTGTCAGTGCTCCTGAGTGAAAGAAGAAATCGAGGCTTCTCAAGTGCTGAAAAGCGTCTTTCCCTGTATGAGAATGTCAGTCCATGCAATGTTAAGAGCAAAATTTGCCAAAACGAAAGATGTTCGTTTCAAATGAAATAAAGTCTTATTTGCAATGAAGAAAAGCGTTTCTTTAATGGGTTAGATGTTTTCTACTTTAAAAGTAAAGTTAGCGTCACTAGACCCAGAGAGCTTAGTTGAGCGTTTCTGTAAACAGTGACACTTTGCCAGTGCTCCCGAATGAATCAAGACAACGAGGCTTCTCAAGTGCTGAAAAGCGTCTTTCCCTGTATGAGAATGTCAGTCCATGCAATGTTAAGAGCAAAATTTGCCAAAACGAAAGATGTTCGTTTCAAATGAAATAAAGTCTTATTTGCAATGCAGAAATGCGTTTCTTTAATGGGTTAGATGTTTTTTGCTTTAAAAGTAAAGTTAGTGTTACTAGGCCCAGTGAGCTTAGTTTAGCGTTTCTGTGAACAGTGATACTGTGCCAGTTCTCTTGAGTGAATGAAGAGAACAAGGCTTCTCAAGTGCTGAAAAGCTTCTATCCCTGTAAGAGAAAGTCAGTTCATGCAGTGTTAAGAGCAAAGCTTGCCAAAACGAAAGATGTTCATTTCAAATGACATACTGTCTTATTTACAATGCAGGAAAGCCTTTCTTTAAAGTGTTATGCATTTTCTGCTCTAATAGTAAAGTTAGTTTTACTTGGACCAGAGAGCATAGTTTAGCGTTTCTGTGAACAGTGATACTGTGCCAGTTCTCTTGAGTGAATGAAGAGAACAAGGCTTCTCAAGTGCTGAAAAGCTTCTTTCCCTGTAAGAGAAAGTCAGTCAATGTTTAGAGCAAAGCTTGCCAAAATAAAAGATATTCATGTCAAATGATATAAAGTCTTATTTGCAATGCAGAAAAGCGTTTCTTTAATGGGTTAGATGTTTTCTACTTTAAAAGTAAAGTTAGTGTCACTAGACCCAGAGAGCTTAGTTGAGCGTTTCTGTAAACAGTGACACTTTGCCAGTGCTCCAGAGTGAATCAAGACAACGAGGCTTCTCAAGTGCTGAAAAGCGTCTTTCCCTGTATGAGAATGTCAGTCCATGCAATGTTAAGAGCAAAGCTTGCCAAAATAAAAGATATTCATGTCAAATGATATAAAGTCTTATTTGCAATGCAGAAAAGCGTTTCTTTAATGGGTTAGATGTTTTCTGCTTTAAAAGTAAAGTTAGTGTTACTAGGCCCAGTGAACTTAGTTTAGCGTTTCTGTGAACAGTGATACTGTGCCAGTTCTCTTGAGTGAATGAAGAGAACAAGGCTTCTCAAGTGCTGAAAAGCTTCTTTCCCTGTATGACAATGTCAGTTCATGCAAAGTAAAGAGCACAGCATTCCAAAATGTAACATGTTCGTCTCAAATGAAATAAAGTCTTATTTGCATTGCAGAAATGCGTTTCTTTAATGGGTTAGGTGTTTTCTGCTTTAAAAGTAAAGTTAGTGTTTCTAGGCTCAGTGAGCTTAGTTTAGCGTTTCTGTGAACAGTGACACTGTGTCAGTTCTCCTGAGTGAATGAATTGAACGAGACTTCTCACGTGCTGAAAAGCTTCTTTCCCTTTCAGTTTATGCAATGTTAAGAGCACAGCTTGTTAAAATGAAAGAAGTTCGTTTCAAATGAAATAAAGGCTTATTTTACATGCAGAAAAGCGTTTCGTTAATGGGTTAGATGTTTTCTGCTTTAAAAGTAAAGTTAGTGTTACTAGGCCCAGAGAGCTTAGTTTAGCATTTCTGTGAACAGTGACAATGTGTCAGTGCTCATGAGTAAAAGAAGAAATCGAGTCTTCTCAAGTGCTAAAAAGCTTCTATCCCTGTAAGAGAAAGTCAGTTCATGCAATGTTAAGAGCAAAGCTTGCCAAAACGAAAGATGTTCATTTCAAATGACATACTGTCTTATTTACAATGCAGGAAAGCCTTTCTTTAAAGTGTTATGCATTTTCTGCTCTAATAGTAAAGTTAGTGTTACTTGGCCCAGAGAGCTTAGTTTAGCGTTTCTGTGAACAGTGACACTGTGCCAGTTCTTTTGAGTGAATGAAGAGAACAAGGCTTCTCAAGTGCTGAAAAGATTCTTTCCCTGTAAGAGAATGTAAGTTCATGCAAAGTAAAGAGCACAGCATTCCAAAATGTAACATGTTCGTCTCAAATGAAATAAAGTCTTATTTGCATTGCAGAAATGTGTTTCTTTAATTGGTTAGGTGTTTTCTGCTTTAAAAGTAAAGTTAGTGTTACTAGGCCCAGTGAGCTTAGTTTAGCATTTCTGTGAACAGTGACACTGTGTCAGTGCTCATGAGTGAAAGAAGAAATCGAGTCTTCTCAAATGCTAAAAAGCTTCTATCCCTGTAAGAGAAAGTCAGTTCATGCAGTGTTAAGAGCAAAGCTTGCCAAAACGAAAGATGTTCATTTCAAATGACATACTGTCTTATTTACAATGCAGGAAAGCCTTTCTTTAAAGTGTTATGCATTTTCTGCTCTAATAGTAAAGTTAGTTTTACTTGGCCCAGAGAGCTTAGTTTAGCGTTTCTGTGAACAGTGATACTGTGCCAGTTCTCTTGAGTGAATGAAGAGAACAAGGCTTCTCAAGTGCTGAAAAGCGTCTTTCCCTGTATGAGAATGTCAGTCCATGCAATGTTAAGAGCAAAGCTTGCCAAAATAAAAGATATTCATGTCAAATGATATAAAGTCTTATTTGCAATGCAGAAAAGCGTTTCTTTAATGGGTTAGCTGTTTTCTGCTTGAAAAGTAAAGTTAGTGTTACTAGGCCCAGTGAACTTAGTTTAGCGTTTCTGTGAACAGTGATACTGTGCCAGTTCTCTTGAGTGAATGAAGAGGACAAGGCTTCTCAAGTGCTGAAAAGCTTCTTTCCCTGTAAGAGAATGTAAGTTCATGCAAAGTAAAGAGCACAGCATTCCAAAATGTAACATGTTCGTCTCAAATGAAATAAAGTCTTATTTGCATTGCAGAAATGCGTTTCTTTAATGGGTTAGGTGTTTTCTGCTTTAAAAGTAAAGTTAGTGTTTCTAGGCTCAGTGAGCTTAGTTTAGCGTTTCTGTGAACAGTGACACTGTGTCAGTTCTCCTGAGTGAATGAATTGAACGAGACTACTCACGTGCTGAAAAGCTTCTTTCCCTGTCAGTTTATGCAATGTTAAGAGCAAAGCTTGTTAAAATGAAAGAAGTTCGTTTCAAATGAAATAAAGCCTTATTTGACATGCAGAAAAGCGTTTCTTTAATGGTTTAGATGTTTTCTGCTTTAAAAGTAAAGTTAGTGTTACTTGGCCCAGAGAGCTTAGTTTAGCGTTTCTGTGAACAGTGACACTGTGCCAGTTCTCTTGAGTGAATGAAGAGGACAAGGCTTCTCAAGTGCTGAAAAGCTTCTTTCCCTGTAAGAGAAAGTCAGTCCATGCAATGTTTAGAGCAAAGCTTGCCAAAATAAAAGATATTCATGTCAAATGATACAAAGTCTTATTTGCAATGCAGAAAAGCGTTTCTTTAATGGGTTAGATGTTTTCTACTTTAAAAGTAAAGTTAGTGTCACTAGACCCAGAGAGCTTAGTTGAGCGTTTCTGTAAACAGTGACACTTTGCTAGTGCTCCTGAGTGAATCAAGACAACGAGGCTTCTCAAGTGCTGAAACGCGTCCTTCCCTGTATGAGAATGTCAGGCCATGCAATGTTAAGAGCAAAATTTGCCAAAACGAAAGATGTTCATTTCAAATGACATACTGTCTTATTTACAATGCAGGAAAGCCTTTCTTTAAAGTGTTATGCATTTTCTGCTTTAAACGTAAAGTTAGTGTTACTAGGCCCAGTGAACTTAGTTTAGCGTTTCTGTGAACAGTGATACTGTGCCAGTTCTCTTGAGTGAATGAAGAGAACAAGGCTTCTCAAGTGCTGAAAAGCTTCTTTCCCTGTAAGAGAATGTAAGTTCATGCAAAGTAAAGAGCACAGCATTCCAAAATGTAACATGTTCGTCTCAAATGAAATAAAGTCTTATTTGCATTGCAGAAATGCGTTTCTTTACTGGGTTAGGTGTTTTCTGCTTTAAAAGTAAAGTTAGTGTTTCTAGGCTCAGTGAGCTTAGTTTAGCGTTTCTGTGAACAGTGACACTGTGTCAGTTCTCCTGAGTGAATGAATTGAACGAGGCTTCTCACGTGCTGAAAAGCTTCTTTCCCTGTCAGTTTATGCTATGTTAAGAGCAAAGCTTGTTAAAATGAAAGAAGTTCGTTTCAAATGAAATAAAGCCTTATTTGACATGCAGAAAAGCGTTTCTTTAATGAATTAGATTTTTTCTGCTTTAAAAGTAAAGTTAGTGTTACTAGGCCCAGTGAGCCAAGTTTAGCGTTTCTGTGAACAGTGACACTGTGCCAGTTCTCTTGAGTGAATGAAGAGGACAAGGCTTCTCAAGTGCTGAAAAGCGTCTTTCCCTGTATGAGAATGTCAGTCCATGCAATGTTAAGAGCAAAATTTGCCAAAACGAAAGATGTTCGTTTCAAATGAAATAAAGTCTTATTTGCAATGCAGAAATGCGTTTCTTTAATGGGTTAGATGTTTTCTGCTTTAAAAGTAAAGTTAGTGTTACTAGGCCCAGTGAGCTTAGTTTAGCGTTTCTGTGAACAGTGACACTGTGTCAGTGCTCATGAGTGAAAGAAGAAATCGAGTCTTCTCAAGTGCTAAAAAGCTTCTATCCCTGTAAGAGAAAGTCAGTTCATGCAATGTTAAGAGCAAAATTTGCCAAAATGAAAGATGTTCATTTCAAATGACATACTGTCTTATTTACAATGCAGGAAAGCCTTTCTTTAAAGTGTTATGCATTTTCTGCTTTAAAAGTAAAGTTAGTGTTACTAGGCCCAGTGAACTTAGTTTAGCGTTTCTGTGAACAGTGATACTGTGCCAGTTCTCTTGAGTGAATGAAGAGAACAAGGCTTCTCAAGTGCTGAAAAGCTTCTTTCCCTGTAAGAGAATGTAAGTTCATGCAAAGTAAAGAGCACAGCATTCCAAAATGTAACATGTTCGTCTCAAATGAAATAAAGTCTTATTTGCATTGCAGAAATGCGTTTCTTTAATGGGTTAGGTGTTTTCTGCTTTAAAAGTAAAGTTAGTGTTTCTAGGCTCAGTGAGCTTAGTTTAGCGTTTCTGTGAACAGTGACACTGTGTCAGTTCTCCTGAGTGAATGAATTGAACGAGACTTCTCACGTGCTGAAAAGCTTCTTTCCCTGTCAGTTTATGCAATGTTAAGAGCAAAGCTTGTTAAAATGAAAGAAGTTCGTTTCAAATGAAATAAAGCCTTATTTGACATGCAGAAAAGCGTTTCTTTAATTGGTTAGATGTTTTCTGCTTTAAAAGTAAAGTTAGTGTTACTTGGCCCAGAGAGCTTAGTTTAGCGTTTCTGTGAACAGTGACACTGTGCCAGTTCTCTTGAGTGAATGAAGAGGACAAGGCTTCTCAAGTGCTGAAAAGCTTCTTTCCCTGTAAGAGAAAGTCAGTCCATGCAATGTTTATAGCAAAGCTTGCCAAAATAAAAGATATTCATGTCAAATGATACAAAGTCTTATTTGCAATGCAGAAAAGCGTTTCTTTAATGGGTTAGATGTTTTCTACTTTAAAAGTAAAGTTAGTGTCACTAGACCCAGAGAGCTTAATTGAGCGTTTCTGTAAACAGTGACACTTTGCTAATGCTCCTGAGTGAATCAAGACAACGAGGCTTCTCAAGTGCTGAAACGCGTCCTTCCCTGTATGAGAATGTCAGGCCATGCAATGTTAAGAGCAAAATTTGCCAAAACGAAAGATGTTCATTTCAAATGACATACTGTCTTATTTACAATGCAGGAAAGCCTTTCTTTAAAGTGTTATGTATTTTCTGCTTTAAAAGTAAAGTTAGTGTTACTAGGCCCAGTGAACTTAGTTTAGCGTTTCTGTGAACAGTGATACTGTGCCAGTTCTCTTGAGTGAATGAAGAGAACAAGGCTTCTCAAGTGCTGAAAAGCTTCTTTCCCTGTAAGAGAATGTAAGTTCATGCAAAGTAAAGAGCACAGCATTCCAAAATGTAACATGTTCGTCTCAAATGAAATAAAGTTTTATTTGCATTGCAGAAATGCGTTTCTTTAATGGGTTAGGTGTTTTCTGCTTTAAAAGTAAAGTTAGTGTTTCTAGGCTCAGTGAGCTTAGTTTAGCGTTTCTGTGAACAGTGTCACTGTGTCAGTTCTCCTGAGTGAATGAATTGAACGAGACTTCTCACGTGCTGAAAAGCTTCTTTCCCTGTCAGTTTATGCAATGTTAAGAGCAAAGCTTGTTAAAATGAAAGAAGTACTTTTCAAATGAAATAAAGCCTTATTTGACATGCAGAAAAGTGTTTCTTTAATGAATTAGATTTTTTCTGCTTTAAAAGTAAAGTTAGTGTTACTAGGCCCAGTGAGCTTAGTTTAGCGTTTCTGCGAACAGTGACACTGTGTCAGTGCTCCTGATTGAAAGAAGAAATCGAGGCTTCTCACGTGCTGAAAAGCTTCTTTCCCTGTCAGTTTATGCAATGTTAAGAGCAAAGCTTGTTAAAATGAAAGAAGTTTGTTTCAAATGACATAAAGCCTTATTTGACATGCAGAAATGCGTTTCTTTAATGGGCTAAATGTTTTCTGCTCTAATAGTAAAATTAGTGTTACTGGGCCCAGAGAGCTTAGTTTAGCGATTCTGTGAACAGTGACCTGTGCCAGTTCTCTTGAGTGAATGAAGAGGACAAGGCTTCTCAAGTGCTGAAAAGCTTCTTTCCCTGTAAGAGAAAGTCAGTCCATGCAATGTTTATAGCAAAGCTTGCCAAAATAAAAGATATTCATGTCAAATGATACAAAGTCTTATTTGCAATGCAGAAAAGCGTTTCTTTAATGGGTTAGATGTTTTCTACTTTAAAAGTAAAGTTAGTGTCACTAGACCCAGAGAGCTTAATTGAGCGTTTCTGTAAACAGTGACACTTTGCTAATGCTCCTGAGTGAATCAAGACAACGAGGCTTCTCAAGTGCTGAAACGCGTCCTTCCCTGTATGAGAATGTCAGGCCATGCAATGTTAAGAGCAAAATTTGCCAAAACGAAAGATGTTCATTTCAAATGACATACTGTCTTATTTACAATGCAGGAAAGCCTTTCTTTAAAGTGTTATGTATTTTCTGCTTTAAAAGTAAAGTTAGTGTTACTAGGCCCAGTGAACTTAGTTTAGCGTTTCTGTGAACAGTGATACTGTGCCAGTTCTCTTGAGTGAATGAAGAGAACAAGGCTTCTCAAGTGCTGAAAAGCTTCTTTCCCTGTAAGAGAATGTAAGTTCATGCAAAGTAAAGAGCACAGCATTCCAAAATGTAACATGTTCGTCTCAAATGAAATAAAGTTTTATTTGCATTGCAGAAATGCGTTTCTTTAATGGGTTAGGTGTTTTCTGCTTTAAAAGTAAAGTTAGTGTTTCTAGGCTCAGTGAGCTTAGTTTAGCGTTTCTGTGAACAGTGTCACTGTGTCAGTTCTCCTGAGTGAATGAATTGAACGAGACTTCTCACGTGCTGAAAAGCTTCTTTCCCTGTCAGTTTATGCAATGTTAAGAGCAAAGCTTGTTAAAATGAAAGAAGTACTTTTCAAATGAAATAAAGCCTTATTTGACATGCAGAAAAGTGTTTCTTTAATGAATTAGATTTTTTCTGCTTTAAAAGTAAAGTTAGTGTTACTAGGCCCAGTGAGCTTAGTTTAGCGTTTCTGCGAACAGTGACACTGTGTCAGTGCTCCTGATTGAAAGAAGAAATCGAGGCTTCTCACGTGCTGAAAAGCTTCTTTCCCTGTCAGTTTATGCAATGTTAAGAGCAAAGCTTGTTAAAATGAAAGAAGTTTGTTTCAAATGAAATAAAGCCTTATTTGACATGCAGAAATGCGTTTCTTTAATGGGCTAAATGTTTTCTGCTCTAATAGTAAAATTAGTGTTACTGGGCCCAGAGAGCTTAGTTTAGCGATTCTGTGAACAGTGACCTGTGCCAGTTCTCTTGAGTGAATGAAGAGGACAAGGCTTCTCAAGTGCTGAAAAGCTTCTTTCCCTGTAAGAGAAAGTCAGTCCATGCAATGTTTAGAGCAAAGCTTGCCAAAATAAAAGATATTCATGTCAAATGATATAAAGTCTTATTTGCAATGCAGAAAAGCGTTTCTTTAATGGGTTAGATGTTTTCTACTTCAAAAGTAAAGTTAGTGTCACTAGACCCAGAGAGCTTAATTGAGCGTTTCTGTAAACAGTGACACTTTGCCAGTGCTCCCGAGTGAATCAAGACAACGAGGCTTCTCAAGTGCTGAAAAGCGTCTTTCCCTGTATGAGAATGTCAGTCCATGCAATGTTAAGAGCAAAATTTGCCAAAACGAAAGATGTTCGTTTCAAATGAAATAAAGTCTTATTTGCAATGCAGAAATGCGTTTCTTTAATGGCTTAGATGTTTTCTGCTTTAAAAGTAAAGTTAGTGTTTCTAGGCTCAGTGAGCTTAGTTTAGCGTTTCTGTGAACAGTGACACTGTGTCAGTTCTCCTGAGTGAATGAACTGAACGAGACTTCTCACGTGCTGAAAAGCTTCTTTCCCTGTCAGTTTATGCAATGTTAAGAGCAAAGCTTGTTAAAATGAAAGAAGTTCGTTTCAAATGAAATAAAGCCTTATTTAACATGCAGAAAAGCGTTTCTTTAATGAATTAGATTTTTTCTGCTTTAAAAGTAAAGTTAGTGTTACTAGGCCCAGTGAGCTTAGTTTAGCGTTTCTGTGAACAGTGACACTGTGTCAGTGCTCCTGAGTGAAAGAAGATATCGAGGCTTCTCAAGTGCTAAAAAGCTTCTATCCCTGTAAGAGAAAGTCAGTTCATGCAATGTTAAGAGCAAAGCTTGCCAAAACGACAGATGTTCATTTCAAATGACATACTGTCTTATTTACAATGCAGGAAAGCCTTTCTTTTAAAGTGTTATGCATTTTCTGCTCTAATAGTAAAGTTAGTTGTACTTGGACCAGAGAGCTTAGTTTAGCGTTTCTGTGAACAGTGATACTGTGCCAGTTCTCTTGAGTGAATGAAGAGAACAAGGCTTCTCAAGTGCTGAAAAGCTTCTTTCCCTTTAAGAGAAAGTCAGTCCATGCAATGTTTAGAGCAAAGCTTGCCAAAATAAAAGATATTCATGTCAAATGATATAAAGTCTTATTTGCAATGCAGAAAAGCGTTTCTTTAATGGGTTAGATGTTTTCTACTTCAAAAGTAAAGTTAGTGTCACTAGACCAGAGAGCTTAGTTGAGCGTTTCTGTAAACAGTGACACTTTGCCAGTGCTCCCGAGTGAATCAAGACAACGAGGCTTCTCAAGTGCTGAAAAGCGTCTTTCCCTGTATGAGAATGTCAGTCCATGCAATGTTAAGAGCAAAATTTGCCAAAACGAAAGATGTTCATTTCAAATGACATACTGTCTTATTTTACAATGCAGGAAAGCCTTTCTTTAAAGTGTTATACATTTTCTGCTCTAATAGTAAAGTTAGTGTTACTTGGCCCAGAGAGCTTAGTTTAGCGTTTCTGTGAACAGTGACACTGTGCCTGTTCTCTTGAGTGAATGAAGAGGACAAGGCTTCTCAAGTGCTGAAAAGCTTCTTTCCCTGTAAGAGAAAGTCAGTCCATGCAATGTTTATAGCAAAGCTTGCCAAAATAAAAGATATTCATGTCAAATGATATAAAGTCTTATTTGCAATGCAGAAAAGCGTTTCTTTAATGGGTTAGATGTTTGCTAAGTTCACTTTGCTCCTGAGTGAATCAAGACAACGAGGCTTCTCAAGTGCTGAAACGCGTCCTTCCCTGTATGAGAATGTCAGGCCATGCAATGTTAAGAGCATAATTTGCCAAAACGAAAGATGTTTGTTTTAAATGAAATAAAGTCTTATTTGCAATGCAGAAATGCGTTTCTTTAATGGGTTAGATGTTTTCTGCTTTAAAAGTAAAGTTAGTGTTACTAGGCCCAGTGAGCTTAGTTTAGCGTTTCTGTGAACAGTGACACTGTGTCAGTTCTCCTGAGTGAATGAATTGAACGAGGCTTCTCACGTGCTGAAAAGCTTCTTTCCCTGTCAGTTTATGCAATGTTAAGAGCAAAGCTTGTTAAAATGAAAGAGATTCGTTTCAAATGAAATAAAGCCTTATTTGACATGCAGAAAAGCGTGTCTTTAATGAATTAGATGTTTTCTGCTTTAAAAGTAATGTTAGTGTTACTAGGCCCAGTGAGCTTAGTTTAGCGTTTCTGTGAACAGTGATACTGTGCCAGTTCTCTTGAGTGAATGAAGAGAACAAGGCTTCTCAAGTGCTGAAAAGCTTCTTTCCCTGTAAGAGAATGTAAGTTCATGCAAAGTAAAGAGCACAGCATTCCAAAATGTAACATGTTCGTCTCAAATGAAATAAAGTCTTATTTGCATTGCAGAAATGTGTTTCTTTAATTGGTTAGCTGTTTTCTGCTTTAAAAGTAAAGTTAGTGTTACTTGGCCCAGAGAGCTTAGTTTAGCGTTTCTGTGAACAGTGACACTGTGTCAGTGCTCCTGAGTGAAAGAAGAAATCGAGGCTTCTCAAGTGCTGAAAAGCGTCTTTCCCTGTATGAGAATGTCAGTCCATGCAATGTTAAGAGCAAAATTTGCCAAAACGAAAGATGTTCGTTTTAAATGAAATAAAGTCTTATTTGCAATGCAGAAATGCGTTTCTTTAATGGGTTAGATGTTTTCTGCTTTAAAAGTAAAGTTAGTGTTACTAGGCCCAGTGAGCTTAGTTTAGCGTTTCTGTGAACAGTGATACTGTGCCAGTTCTCTTGAGTGAATGAAGAGAACAAGGCTTCTCAAGTGCTGAAAAGCTTCTTTCCCTGTAAGAGAATGTAAGTTCATGCAAAGTAAAGAGCACAGCATTCCAAAATGTAACATGTTCGTCTCAAATGAAATAAAGTCTTATTTGCAATGCAGAAATGCGTGTCTTTAATGTCTTAGATGTTTTCTGCTTTAAAAGTAAAGTTAGTGTTACTAGGCCCAGTGAACTTAGTTTAGCGTTTCTATGAACAGTGATACTGTGCCAGTTCTCTTGAGTGAATGAATTGAACGAGACGTCTCACGTGTTGAAAAGCTTCTTTCCCTGTCAGTTCATGCAATGTTAAGAGCAAAGCTTGTTAAAACGAAAGAAGTTCGTTTCAAATGAAATAAAGCCTTATTTGACATGCAGAAAAGCGTTTCTTTAATGAATTAGATTTTTTCTGCTTTAAAAGTAAAGTTAGTGTTACTAGGCCCAGTGAGCCAAGTTTAGCGTTTCTGTGAACAGTGACACTGTGTCAGTGCTCCTGAGTGAAAGAAGAAATCGAGGCTTCTCAAGTGCTAAAAAGCTTCTATCCCTGTAAGAGAAAGTCAGTTCATGCAATGTTAAGAGCAAAGCTTGCCAAAACGAAAGATGTTCATTTCAAATGAAATACTGTTTTATTTACAATGCAGGAAAGCCTTTCTTTAAAGTGTTATGCATTTTCTGCTCTAATAGTAAAGTTAGTGTTACTTGGCCCAGAGAGCTTAGTTTAGCGTTTCTGTGAACAGTGATACTGTGTCAGTGCTCCTGAGTGAAAGACGAAATCGAGGCTTCTCAAGTGCTGAAAAGCGTCTTTCCCTGTATGAGAATGTCAGTCCATGCAATGTTAAGAGCAAAATTTGCCAAAACGAAAGATGTTCGTTTCAAATGAAATAAAGTCTTATTTGCAATGAAGAAAAGCGTTTCTTTAATGGGTTAGATGTTTTCTACTTTAAAAGTAAAGTTAGCGTCACTAGACCCAGAGAGCTTAGTTGAGCGTTTCTGTAAACAGTGACACTTTGCCAGTGCTCCCGAATGAATCAAGACAACGAGGCTTCTCAAGTGCTGAAAAGCGTCTTTCCCTGTATGAGAATGTCAGTCCATGCAATGTTAAGAGCAAAATTTGCCAAAACGAAAGATGTTCGTTTCAAATGAAATAAAGTCTTATTTGCAATGCAGAAATGCGTTTCTTTAATGGGTTAGATGTTTTTTGCTTTAAAAGTAAAGTTAGTGTTACTAGGCCCAGTGAGCTTAGTTTAGCGTTTCTGTGAACAGTGATACTGTGCCAGTTCTCTTGAGTGAATGAAGAGAACAAGGCTTCTCAAGTGCTGAAAAGCTTCTATCCCTGTAAGAGAAAGTCAGTTCATGCAGTGTTAAGAGCAAAGCTTGCCAAAACGAAAGATGTTCATTTCAAATGACATACTGTCTTATTTACAATGCAGGAAAGCCTTTCTTTAAAGTGTTATGCATTTTCTGCTCTAATAGTAAAGTTAGTTTTACTTGGACCAGAGAGCATAGTTTAGCGTTTCTGTGAACAGTGATACTGTGCCAGTTCTCTTGAGTGAATGAAGAGAACAAGGCTTCTCAAGTGCTGAAAAGCTTCTTTCCCTGTAAGAGAAAGTCAGTCAATGTTTAGAGCAAAGCTTGCCAAAATAAAAGATATTCATGTCAAATGATATAAAGTCTTATTTGCAATGCAGAAAAGCGTTTCTTTAATGGGTTAGATGTTTTCTACTTTAAAAGTAAAGTTAGTGTCACTAGACCCAGAGAGCTTAGTTGAGCGTTTCTGTAAACAGTGACACTTTGCCAGTGCTCCAGAGTGAATCAAGACAACGAGGCTTCTCAAGTGCTGAAAAGCGTCTTTCCCTGTATGAGAATGTCAGTCCATGCAATGTTAAGAGCAAAGCTTGCCAAAATAAAAGATATTCATGTCAAATGATATAAAGTCTTATTTGCAATGCAGAAAAGCGTTTCTTTAATGGGTTAGATGTTTTCTGCTTTAAAAGTAAAGTTAGTGTTACTAGGCCCAGTGAACTTAGTTTAGCGTTTCTGTGAACAGTGATACTGTGCCAGTTCTCTTGAGTGAATGAAGAGAACAAGGCTTCTCAAGTGCTGAAAAGCTTCTTTCCCTGTATGACAATGTCAGTTCATGCAAAGTAAAGAGCACAGCATTCCAAAATGTAACATGTTCGTCTCAAATGAAATAAAGTCTCATTTGCATTGCAGAAATGCGTTTCTTTAATGGGTTAGGTGTTTTCTGCTTTAAAAGTAAAGTTAGTGTTTCTAGGCTCAGTGAGCTTAGTTTAGCGTTTCTGTGAACAGTGACACTGTGTCAGTTCTCCTGAGTGAATGAATTGAACGAGACTTCTCACGTGCTGAAAAGCTTCTTTCCCTTTCAGTTTATGCAATGTTAAGAGCACAGCTTGTTAAAATGAAAGAAGTTCGTTTCAAATGAAATAAAGGCTTATTTTACATGCAGAAAAGCGTTTCGTTAATGGGTTAGATGTTTTCTGCTTTAAAAGTAAAGTTAGTGTTACTAGGCCCAGAGAGCTTAGTTTAGCATTTCTGTGAACAGTGACAATGTGTCAGTGCTCATGAGTAAAAGAAGAAATCGAGTCTTCTCAAGTGCTAAAAAGCTTCTATCCCTGTAAGAGAAAGTCAGTTCATGCAATGTTAAGAGCAAAGCTTGCCAAAACGAAAGATGTTCATTTCAAATGACATACTGTCTTATTTACAATGCAGGAAAGCCTTTCTTTAAAGTGTTATGCATTTTCTGCTCTAATAGTAAAGTTAGTGTTACTTGGCCCAGAGAGCTTAGTTTAGCGTTTCTGTGAACAGTGACACTGTGCCAGTTCTTTTGAGTGAATGAAGAGAACAAGGCTTCTCAAGTGCTGAAAAGATTCTTTCCCTGTAAGAGAATGTAAGTTCATGCAAAGTAAAGAGCACAGCATTCCAAAATGTAACATGTTCGTCTCAAATGAAATAAAGTCTTATTTGCATTGCAGAAATGTGTTTCTTTAATTGGTTAGGTGTTTTCTGCTTTAAAAGTAAAGTTAGTGTTACTAGGCCCAGTGAGCTTAGTTTAGCATTTCTGTGAACAGTGACACTGTGTCAGTGCTCATGAGTGAAAGAAGAAATCGAGTCTTCTCAAGTGCTAAAAAGCTTCTATCCCTGTAAGAGAAAGTCAGTTCATGCAGTGTTAAGAGCAAAGCTTGCCAAAACGAAAGATGTTCATTTCAAATGACATACTGTCTTATTTACAATGCAGGAAAGCCTTTCTTTAAAGTGTTATGCATTTTCTGCTCTAATAGTAAAGTTAGTTTTACTTGGCCCAGAGAGCTTAGTTTAGCGTTTCTGTGAACAGTGATACTGTGCCAGTTCTCTTGAGTGAATGAAGAGAACAAGGCTTCTCAAGTGCTGAAAAGCGTCTTTCCCTGTATGAGAATGTCAGTCCATGCAATGTTAAGAGCAAAGCTTGCCAAAATAAAAGATATTCATGTCAAATGATATAAAGTCTTATTTGCAATGCAGAAAAGCGTTTCTTTAATGGGTTAGCTGTTTTCTGCTTGAAAAGTAAAGTTAGTGTTACTAGGCCCAGTGAACTTAGTTTAGCGTTTCTGTGAACAGTGACACTGTGTCAGTTCTCCTGAGTGAATGAATTGAACGAGACTACTCACGTGCTGAAAAGCTTCTTTCCCTGTCAGTTTATGCAATGTTAAGAGCAAAGCTTGTTAAAATGAAAGAAGTTCGTTTCAAATGAAATAAAGCCTTATTTGACATGCAGAAAAGCGTTTCTTTAATGGTTTAGATGTTTTCTGCTTTAAAAGTAAAGTTAGTGTTACTTGGCCCAGAGAGCTTAGTTTAGCGTTTCTGTGAACAGTGACACTGTGCCAGTTCTCTTGAGTGAATGAAGAGGACAAGGCTTCTCAAGTGCTGAAAAGCTTCTTTCCCTGTAAGAGAAAGTCAGTCCATGCAATGTTTAGAGCAAAGCTTGCCAAAATAAAAGATATTCATGTCAAATGATACAAAGTCTTATTTGACATGCAGAAAAGCGTTTCTTTAATGGTTTAGATGTTTTCTGCTTTAAAAGTAAAGTTAGTGTTACTTGGCCCAGAGAGCTTAGTTTAGCGTTTCTGTGAACAGTGACACTGTGCCAGTTCTCTTGAGTGAATGAAGAGGACAAGGCTTCTCAAGTGCTGAAACGCGTCCTTCCCTGTATGAGAATGTCAGGCCATGCAATGTTAAGAGCAAAATTTGCCAAAACGAAAGATGTTCATTTCAAATGACATACTGTCTTATTTACAATGCAGGAAAGCCTTTCTTTAAAGTGTTATGCATTTTCTGCTTTAAACGTAAAGTTAGTGTTACTAGGCCCAGTGAACTTAGTTTAGCGTTTCTGTGAACAGTGATACTGTGCCAGTTCTCTTGAGTGAATGAAGAGAACAAGGCTTCTCAAGTGCTGAAAAGCTTCTTTCCCTGTAAGAGAATGTAAGTTCATGCAAAGTAAAGAGCACAGCATTCCAAAATGTAACATGTTCGTCTCAAATGAAATAAAGTCTTATTTGCATTGCAGAAATGCGTTTCTTTACTGGGTTAGGTGTTTTCTGCTTTAAAAGTAAAGTTAGTGTTTCTAGGCTCAGTGAGCTTAGTTTAGCGTTTCTGTGAACAGTGACACTGTGTCAGTTCTCCTGAGTGAATGAATTGAACGAGGCTTCTCACGTGCTGAAAAGCTTCTTTCCCTGTCAGTTTATGCTATGTTAAGAGCAAAGCTTGTTAAAATGAAAGAAGTTCGTTTCAAATGAAATAAAGCCTTATTTGACATGCAGAAAAGCGTTTCTTTAATGAATTAGATTTTTTCTGCTTTAAAAGTAAAGTTAGTGTTACTAGGCCCAGTGAGCTTAGTTTAGCGTTTCTGTGAACAGTGACACTGTGTCAGTGCTCATGAGTGAAAGAAGAAATCGAGTCTTCTCAAGTGCTAAAAAGCTTCTATCCCTGTAAGAGAAAGTCAGTTCATGCAATGTTAAGAGCAAAATTTGCCAAAATGAAAGATGTTCATTTCAAATGACATACTGTCTTATTTACAATGCAGGAAAGCCTTTCTTTAAAGTGTTATGCATTTTCTGCTTTAAAAGTAAAGTTAGTGTTACTAGGCCCAGTGAACTTAGTTTAGCGTTTCTGTGAACAGTGATACTGTGCCAGTTCTCTTGAGTGAATGAAGAGAACAAGGCTTCTCAAGTGCTGAAAAGCTTCTTTCCCTGTAAGAGAATGTAAGTTCATGCAAAGTAAAGAGCACAGCATTCCAAAATGTAACATGTTCGTCTCAAATGAAATAAAGTCTTATTTGCATTGCAGAAATGCGTTTCTTTAATGGGTTAGGTGTTTTCTGCTTTAAAAGTAAAGTTAGTGTTTCTAGGCTCAGTGAGCTTAGTTTAGCGTTTCTGTGAACAGTGACACTGTGTCAGTTCTCCTGAGTGAATGAATTGAACGAGACTTCTCACGTGCTGAAAAGCTTCTTTCCCTGTCAGTTTATGCAATGTTAAGAGCAAAGCTTGTTAAAATGAAAGAAGTTCGTTTCAAATGAAATAAAGCCTTATTTGACATGCAGAAAAGCGTTTCTTTAATTGGTTAGATGTTTTCTGCTTTAAAAGTAAAGTTAGTGTTACTTGGCCCAGAGAGCTTAGTTTAGCGTTTCTGTGAACAGTGACACTGTGCCAGTTCTCTTGAGTGAATGAAGAGGACAAGGCTTCTCAAGTGCTGAAAAGCTTCTTTCCCTGTAAGAGAAAGTCAGTCCATGCAATGTTTATAGCAAAGCTTGCCAAAATAAAAGATATTCATGTCAAATGATACAAAGTCTTATTTGCAATGCAGAAAAGCCTTTCTTTAAAGTGTTATGCATTTTCTGCTCTAATAGTAAAGTTAGTTTTACTTGGACCAGAGAGCATAGTTTAGCGTTTCTGTGAACAGTGATACTGTGCCAGTTCTCTTGAGTGAATGAAGAGAACAAGGCTTCTCAAGTGCTGAAAAGCTTCTTTCCCTGTAAGAGAAAGTCAGTCAATGTTTAGAGCAAAGCTTGCCAAAATAAAAGATATTCATGTCAAATGATATAAAGTCTTATTTGCAATGCAGAAAAGCGTTTCTTTAATGGGTTAGATGTTTTCTACTTTAAAAGTAAAGTTAGTGTCACTAGACCCAGAGAGCTTAGTTGAGCGTTTCTGTAAACAGTGACACTTTGCCAGTGCTCCAGAGTGAATCAAGACAACGAGGCTTCTCAAGTGCTGAAAAGCGTCTTTCCCTGTATGAGAATGTCAGTCCATGCAATGTTAAGAGCAAAGCTTGCCAAAATAAAAGATATTCATGTCAAATGATATAAAGTCTTATTTGCAATGCAGAAAAGCGTTTCTTTAATGGGTTAGATGTTTTCTGCTTTAAAAGTAAAGTTAGTGTTACTAGGCCCAGTGAACTTAGTTTAGCGTTTCTGTGAACAGTGATACTGTGCCAGTTCTCTTGAGTGAATGAAGAGAACAAGGCTTCTCAAGTGCTGAAAAGCTTCTTTCCCTGTATGACAATGTCAGTTCATGCAAAGTAAAGAGCACAGCATTCCAAAATGTAACATGTTCGTCTCAAATGAAATAAAGTCTCATTTGCATTGCAGAAATGCGTTTCTTTAATGGGTTAGGTGTTTTCTGCTTTAAAAGTAAAGTTAGTGTTTCTAGGCTCAGTGAGCTTAGTTTAGCGTTTCTGTGAACAGTGACACTGTGTCAGTTCTCCTGAGTGAATGAATTGAACGAGACTTCTCACGTGCTGAAAAGCTTCTTTCCCTTTCAGTTTATGCAATGTTAAGAGCACAGCTTGTTAAAATGAAAGAAGTTCGTTTCAAATGAAATAAAGGCTTATTTTACATGCAGAAAAGCGTTTCGTTAATGGGTTAGATGTTTTCTGCTTTAAAAGTAAAGTTAGTGTTACTAGGCCCAGAGAGCTTAGTTTAGCATTTCTGTGAACAGTGACAATGTGTCAGTGCTCATGAGTAAAAGAAGAAATCGAGTCTTCTCAAGTGCTAAAAAGCTTCTATCCCTGTAAGAGAAAGTCAGTTCATGCAATGTTAAGAGCAAAGCTTGCCAAAACGAAAGATGTTCATTTCAAATGACATACTGTCTTATTTACAATGCAGGAAAGCCTTTCTTTAAAGTGTTATGCATTTTCTGCTCTAATAGTAAAGTTAGTGTTACTTGGCCCAGAGAGCTTAGTTTAGCGTTTCTGTGAACAGTGACACTGTGCCAGTTCTTTTGAGTGAATGAAGAGAACAAGGCTTCTCAAGTGCTGAAAAGATTCTTTCCCTGTAAGAGAATGTAAGTTCATGCAAAGTAAAGAGCACAGCATTCCAAAATGTAACATGTTCGTCTCAAATGAAATAAAGTCTTATTTGCATTGCAGAAATGTGTTTCTTTAATTGGTTAGGTGTTTTCTGCTTTAAAAGTAAAGTTAGTGTTACTAGGCCCAGTGAGCTTAGTTTAGCATTTCTGTGAACAGTGACACTGTGTCAGTGCTCATGAGTGAAAGAAGAAATCGAGTCTTCTCAAGTGCTAAAAAGCTTCTATCCCTGTAAGAGAAAGTCAGTTCATGCAGTGTTAAGAGCAAAGCTTGCCAAAACGAAAGATGTTCATTTCAAATGACATACTGTCTTATTTACAATGCAGGAAAGCCTTTCTTTAAAGTGTTATGCATTTTCTGCTCTAATAGTAAAGTTAGTTTTACTTGGCCCAGAGAGCTTAGTTTAGCGTTTCTGTGAACAGTGATACTGTGCCAGTTCTCTTGAGTGAATGAAGAGAACAAGGCTTCTCAAGTGCTGAAAAGCGTCTTTCCCTGTATGAGAATGTCAGTCCATGCAATGTTAAGAGCAAAGCTTGCCAAAATAAAAGATATTCATGTCAAATGATATAAAGTCTTATTTGCAATGCAGAAAAGCGTTTCTTTAATGGGTTAGCTGTTTTCTGCTTGAAAAGTAAAGTTAGTGTTACTAGGCCCAGTGAACTTAGTTTAGCGTTTCTGTGAACAGTGACACTGTGTCAGTTCTCCTGAGTGAATGAATTGAACGAGACTACTCACGTGCTGAAAAGCTTCTTTCCCTGTCAGTTTATGCAATGTTAAGAGCAAAGCTTGTTAAAATGAAAGAAGTTCGTTTCAAATGAAATAAAGCCTTATTTGACATGCAGAAAAGCGTTTCTTTAATGGTTTAGATGTTTTCTGCTTTAAAAGTAAAGTTAGTGTTACTTGGCCCAGAGAGCTTAGTTTAGCGTTTCTGTGAACAGTGACACTGTGCCAGTTCTCTTGAGTGAATGAAGAGGACAAGGCTTCTCAAGTGCTGAAAAGCTTCTTTCCCTGTAAGAGAAAGTCAGTCCATGCAATGTTTAGAGCAAAGCTTGCCAAAATAAAAGATATTCATGTCAAATGATACAAAGTCTTATTTGACATGCAGAAAAGCGTTTCTTTAATGGTTTAGATGTTTTCTGCTTTAAAAGTAAAGTTAGTGTTACTTGGCCCAGAGAGCTTAGTTTAGCGTTTCTGTGAACAGTGACACTGTGCCAGTTCTCTTGAGTGAATGAAGAGGACAAGGCTTCTCAAGTGCTGAAACGCGTCCTTCCCTGTATGAGAATGTCAGGCCATGCAATGTTAAGAGCAAAATTTGCCAAAACGAAAGATGTTCATTTCAAATGACATACTGTCTTATTTACAATGCAGGAAAGCCTTTCTTTAAAGTGTTATGCATTTTCTGCTTTAAACGTAAAGTTAGTGTTACTAGGCCCAGTGAACTTAGTTTAGCGTTTCTGTGAACAGTGATACTGTGCCAGTTCTCTTGAGTGAATGAAGAGAACAAGGCTTCTCAAGTGCTGAAAAGCTTCTTTCCCTGTAAGAGAATGTAAGTTCATGCAAAGTAAAGAGCACAGCATTCCAAAATGTAACATGTTCGTCTCAAATGAAATAAAGTCTTATTTGCATTGCAGAAATGCGTTTCTTTACTGGGTTAGGTGTTTTCTGCTTTAAAAGTAAAGTTAGTGTTTCTAGGCTCAGTGAGCTTAGTTTAGCGTTTCTGTGAACAGTGACACTGTGTCAGTTCTCCTGAGTGAATGAATTGAACGAGGCTTCTCACGTGCTGAAAAGCTTCTTTCCCTGTCAGTTTATGCTATGTTAAGAGCAAAGCTTGTTAAAATGAAAGAAGTTCGTTTCAAATGAAATAAAGCCTTATTTGACATGCAGAAAAGCGTTTCTTTAATGAATTAGATTTTTTCTGCTTTAAAAGTAAAGTTAGTGTTACTAGGCCCAGTGAGCTTAGTTTAGCGTTTCTGTGAACAGTGACACTGTGTCAGTGCTCATGAGTGAAAGAAGAAATCGAGTCTTCTCAAGTGCTAAAAAGCTTCTATCCCTGTAAGAGAAAGTCAGTTCATGCAATGTTAAGAGCAAAATTTGCCAAAATGAAAGATGTTCATTTCAAATGACATACTGTCTTATTTACAATGCAGGAAAGCCTTTCTTTAAAGTGTTATGCATTTTCTGCTTTAAAAGTAAAGTTAGTGTTACTAGGCCCAGTGAACTTAGTTTAGCGTTTCTGTGAACAGTGATACTGTGCCAGTTCTCTTGAGTGAATGAAGAGAACAAGGCTTCTCAAGTGCTGAAAAGCTTCTTTCCCTGTAAGAGAATGTAAGTTCATGCAAAGTAAAGAGCACAGCATTCCAAAATGTAACATGTTCGTCTCAAATGAAATAAAGTCTTATTTGCATTGCAGAAATGCGTTTCTTTAATGGGTTAGGTGTTTTCTGCTTTAAAAGTAAAGTTAGTGTTTCTAGGCTCAGTGAGCTTAGTTTAGCGTTTCTGTGAACAGTGACACTGTGTCAGTTCTCCTGAGTGAATGAATTGAACGAGACTTCTCACGTGCTGAAAAGCTTCTTTCCCTGTCAGTTTATGCAATGTTAAGAGCAAAGCTTGTTAAAATGAAAGAAGTTCGTTTCAAATGAAATAAAGCCTTATTTGACATGCAGAAAAGCGTTTCTTTAATTGGTTAGATGTTTTCTGCTTTAAAAGTAAAGTTAGTGTTACTTGGCCCAGAGAGCTTAGTTTAGCGTTTCTGTGAACAGTGACACTGTGCCAGTTCTCTTGAGTGAATGAAGAGGACAAGGCTTCTCAAGTGCTGAAAAGCTTCTTTCCCTGTAAGAGAAAGTCAGTCCATGCAATGTTTATAGCAAAGCTTGCCAAAATAAAAGATATTCATGTCAAATGATACAAAGTCTTATTTGCAATGCAGAAAAGCGTTTCTTTAATGGGTTAGATGTTTTCTACTTTAAAAGTAAAGTTAGTGTCACTAGACCCAGAGAGCTTAATTGAGCGTTTCTGTAAACAGTGACACTTTGCTAATGCTCCTGAGTGAATCAAGACAACGAGGCTTCTCAAGTGCTGAAACGCGTCCTTCCCTGTATGAGAATGTCAGGCCATGCAATGTTAAGAGCAAAATTTGCCAAAACGAAAGATGTTCATTTCAAATGACATACTGTCTTATTTACAATGCAGGAAAGCCTTTCTTTAAAGTGTTATGTATTTTCTGCTTTAAAAGTAAAGTTAGTGTTACTAGGCCCAGTGAACTTAGTTTAGCGTTTCTGTGAACAGTGATACTGTGCCAGTTCTCTTGAGTGAATGAAGAGAACAAGGCTTCTCAAGTGCTGAAAAGCTTCTTTCCCTGTAAGAGAATGTAAGTTCATGCAAAGTAAAGAGCACAGCATTCCAAAATGTAACATGTTCGTCTCAAATGAAATAAAGTTTTATTTGCATTGCAGAAATGCGTTTCTTTAATGGGTTAGGTGTTTTCTGCTTTAAAAGTAAAGTTAGTGTTTCTAGGCTCAGTGAGCTTAGTTTAGCGTTTCTGTGAACAGTGATACTGTGTCAGTTCTCCTGAGTGAATGAATTGAACGAGGCTTCTCACGTGCTGACAAGCTTCTTTCCCTGTCAGTTTATGCAATGTTAAGAGCAAAGCTTGTTAAAATGAAAGAAGTTTGTTTCAAATGAAATAAAGCCTTATTTGACATACAGAAATGCGTTTCTTTAATGGGCTAAATGTTTTCTGCTCTAATAGTAAAATTAGTGTTAATGGGCCCAGAGAGCTTAGTTTAGCGATTCTGTGAACAGTGACCTGTGCCAGTTCTCTTGAGTGAATGAAGAGGACAAGTCTTCTCAAGTGCTGAAAAGCTTCTATCCCTGTAAGAGAAAGTCAGTCCATGCAATGTTTAGAGCAAAGCTTGCCAAAATAAAAGATATTCATGTCAAATGATATAAAGTCTTATTTGCAATGCAGAAAAGCGTTTCTTTAATGGGTTAGATGTTTTCTACTTTAAAAGTAAAGTTAGTGTCACTAGACCCAGAGAGTTTAGTTGAGCGTTTCTGTAAACAGTGACACTTTGCCAGTTCTCTTGAGTGAATGAAGAGAACAAGGCTTCTCAAGTGCTGAAAAGCTTCTTTCCCTGTAAGAGAAAGTCAGTCCATGCAATGTTTAGAGCAAAGCTTGCCAAAATAAAAGATATTCATGTCAAATGATATAAAGTCTTATTTGCAATGCAGAAAAGCGTTTATTTAATTAGTTAGATGTTTTCTACTTCAAAAGTAAAGTTAGTGTCACTAGACCCAGAGAGCTTAGTTGAGCGTTTCTGTAAACAGTGACACTTTGCCAGTGCTCCCGAGTGAATCAAGACAACGAGGCTTCTCAAGTGCTGAAAAGCGTCTTTCCCTGTATGAGAATGTCAGTCCATGCAATGTTAAGAGCAAAATTTGCCAAAACGAAAGATGTTCGTTTCAAATGAAATAAAGTCTTATTTGCAATGCAGAAATGCGTTTCTTTAATGGCTTAGATGTTTTCTGCTTTAAAAGTAAAGTTAGTGTTACTAGGCCCAGTGAACTTAATTTAGCGTTTCTGTGAACAGTGATACTGTGCCAGTTCTCTTGAGTGAATGAATTGAACGAGACGTCTCACGTGTTGAAAAGCTTCTTTCCCTGTCAGTTTATGCTATGTTAAGAGCAAAGCTTGTTAAAATGAAAGAAGTTCGTTTCAAATGAAATAAAGCCTTATTTGACATGCAGAAAAGCGTTTCTTTAATGAATTAGATTTTTTCTGCTTTAAAAGTAAAGTTAGTGTTACTAGGCCCAGTGAGCCAAGTTTAGCGTTTCTGTGAACAGTGACACTGTGTCAGTGCTCCTGAGTGAAAGCAGAAATCGAGGCTTCTCAAGTGCTAAAAAGCTTCTATCCCTGTAAGAGAAAGTCAGTTCATGCAATGTTAAGAGCAAAGCTTGCCAAAACGAAAGATGTTCATTTCAAATGACATACTGTCTTATTTCCAATGCAGGAAAGCCTTTCTTTAAAGTGTTATGCATTTTCTGCTCTAATAGTAAAGTTAGTGTTACTTGGCCCAGAGAGCTTAGTTTAGCGTTTCTGTGAACAGTGACACTGTGCCAGTTCTCTTGAGTGAATGAAGAGGACAAGGCTTCTCAAGTGCTGAAAAGCGTCTTTCCCTGTATGAGAATGTCAGTCCATGCAATGTTCAGAGCAAAATTTGCCAAAACGAAAGATGTTCGTTTCAAATGAAATAAAGTCTTATTTCCAATGCAGAAATGCGTGTCTTTAATGGGTTAGATGTTTTCTGCTTTAAAAGTAAAGTTAGTGTTACAAGGCCCAGTGAACTTAGTTTAGCGTTTCTGTGAACAGTGATACTGTGCCAGTTCTCTTGAGTGAATGAAGAGCACAAGGCTTCTCAAGTGCTGAAAAGCTTCTTTCCCTGTAAGAGAATGTAAGTTCATGCAAAGTAAAGAGCACAGCATTCCAAAATGTAACATGTTCGTCTCAAATGATATAAAGTCTTATTTGCATTGCAGAAATGTGTTTCTTTAATTGGTTGGCTGTTTTCTGCTTTAAAAGTAAAGATAGTGTTTCTAGGTCCAGTGAGCTTAGTTTAGCGTTTCTGTGAACAGTGATACTGTGCCAGTTCTCTTTAGTGAATGCAGAGAACAAGGCTTCTCAAGTGCTGAAAAGCTTCTTTCCCTGTAAGAGAATGTAAGTTCATGCAAAGTAAATAGCACAGCATTCCAAAATGTAACATGTTCGTCTCAAATGAAATAAAGTCTTATTTGCATTGCAGAAATGCGTTTCTTTAATTGGTTAGCTGTTTTCTGCTTTAAAAGTAAAGTTAGTGTTTCTAGGTCCAGTGAGCTTAGTTTAGCGTTTCTGTGAACAGTGATACTGTGCCAGTTCTCTTGAGTGAATGCAGAGAACAAGCCTTCTCAAGTGCTGAAAAGCTTCTTTCCATGTCAGTTTATGCAATTCTAAGAGAAAAGCTTGTTAAAATGAAAGATGTTCGTTTCAAATGAAATAAAGTCTAATTTGTAATGCAGAAATGCGTTTCTTTAATGGGCTAAATGTTTTCTGCTCTAATAGTAAAGTTAGTGTTACTGGGCCCAGAGAGCTTAGTTTAGCGTTTCTGTGAACAGTGTCATTGTGTCAGTGCTCCTGAGTGAAAGAAGAAATCGAGTCTTCTCAAGTGCTAAAAAGCTTCTATCCCTGTAAGAGAAAGTCAGTTCATGCAATGTTAAGAGCAAAGCTTGTTAAAATGAAAGAAGTTCGTTTCAAATTAAATAAAGCCTTATTTGACATGCAGAAAAGCGTTTCTTTAAAGAATTAGATTTTTTCTGCTTTAAAAGTAAAGTTAGTGTTACTTGGCCCAGAGAGCTTAGTTTAGCGTTTCTGTGAACAGTGTCATTGTGTCAGTGCTCCTGAGTGAAAGAAGAAATCGAGGCTTCTCAAGTGCTGAAAAGCTTCTTTCCCTGTAAGAGAATGTAAGTTAAGGCAAAGTTAAGAGCACAGCATTCCAAAATGTAACATGATCGTCTCAAATGAAATAAAGTCTTATTTGCAATACAGAAATGCCTTTCTTTAATGGGTTAGGTGTTTTCTGATTTTAAAGTAAAAGTGTTTCTAGGCTCAGTGAGCTTAGTTTAGCGTTTCTGTGATCAGTGACACTGTGTCAGTTCTCCTGATTGAATGAATTGAACGAGGCTTCTCACGTGCTGAAAAGCTTCTTTCCCTGTCAGTTTATGCAATGTTAAGAGCAAAGCTTGTTAAAATGAAAGAAGTTCGTTTCAAATGAAATAAAGCCTTATTTGACATGCAGAAAAGCGTTTCTTTAATGAATTAGATTTTTTCTGCTTTAAAAGTAAAGTTAGTGTTACTAGGCCCAGTGAGCTTAGTTTAGCGTTTCTGTGAACAGTGACACTGTGTCAGTGCTCATGAGTGAAAGAAGAAATCGAGTCTTCTCAAGTGCTAAAAAGCTTCTATCCCTGTAAGAGAAAGTCAGTTCATGCAATGTTAAGAGCAAAATTTGCCAAAATGAAAGATGTTCATTTCAAATGACATACTGTCTTATTTACAATGCAGGAAAGCCTTTCTTTAAAGTGTTATGCATTTTCTGCTTTAAAAGTAAAGTTAGTGTTACTAGGCCCAGTGAACTTAGTTTAGCGTTTCTGTGAACAGTGATACTGTGCCAGTTCTCTTGAGTGAATGAAGAGAACAAGGCTTCTCAAGTGCTGAAAAGCTTCTTTCCCTGTAAGAGAATGTAAGTTCATGCAAAGTAAAGAGCACAGCATTCCAAAATGTAACATGTTCGTCTCAAATGAAATAAAGTCTTATTTGCATTGCAGAAATGCGTTTCTTTAATGGGTTAGGTGTTTTCTGCTTTAAAAGTAAAGTTAGTGTTTCTAGGCTCAGTGAGCTTAGTTTAGCGTTTCTGTGAACAGTGACACTGTGTCAGTTCTCCTGAGTGAATGAATTGAACGAGACTTCTCACGTGCTGAAAAGCTTCTTTCCCTGTCAGTTTATGCAATGTTAAGAGCAAAGCTTGTTAAAATGAAAGAAGTTCGTTTCAAATGAAATAAAGCCTTATTTGACATGCAGAAAAGCGTTTCTTTAATTGGTTAGATGTTTTCTGCTTTAAAAGTAAAGTTAGTGTTACTTGGCCCAGAGAGCTTAGTTTAGCGTTTCTGTGAACAGTGACACTGTGCCAGTTCTCTTGAGTGAATGAAGAGGACAAGGCTTCTCAAGTGCTGAAAAGCTTCTTTCCCTGTAAGAGAAAGTCAGTCCATGCAATGTTTATAGCAAAGCTTGCCAAAATAAAAGATATTCATGTCAAATGATACAAAGTCTTATTTGCAATGCAGAAAAGCGTTTCTTTAATGGGTTAGATGTTTTCTACTTTAAAAGTAAAGTTAGTGTCACTAGACCCAGAGAGCTTAATTGAGCGTTTCTGTAAACAGTGACACTTTGCTAATGCTCCTGAGTGAATCAAGACAACGAGGCTTCTCAAGTGCTGAAACGCGTCCTTCCCTGTATGAGAATGTCAGGCCATGCAATGTTAAGAGCAAAATTTGCCAAAACGAAAGATGTTCATTTCAAATGACATACTGTCTTATTTACAATGCAGGAAAGCCTTTCTTTAAAGTGTTATGTATTTTCTGCTTTAAAAGTAAAGTTAGTGTTACTAGGCCCAGTGAACTTAGTTTAGCGTTTCTGTGAACAGTGATACTGTGCCAGTTCTCTTGAGTGAATGAAGAGAACAAGGCTTCTCAAGTGCTGAAAAGCTTCTTTCCCTGTAAGAGAATGTAAGTTCATGCAAAGTAAAGAGCACAGCATTCCAAAATGTAACATGTTCGTCTCAAATGAAATAAAGTTTTATTTGCATTGCAGAAATGCGTTTCTTTAATGGGTTAGGTGTTTTCTGCTTTAAAAGTAAAGTTAGTGTTTCTAGGCTCAGTGAGCTTAGTTTAGCGTTTCTGTGAACAGTGATACTGTGTCAGTTCTCCTGAGTGAATGAATTGAACGAGGCTTCTCACGTGCTGACAAGCTTCTTTCCCTGTCAGTTTATGCAATGTTAAGAGCAAAGCTTGTTAAAATGAAAGAAGTTTGTTTCAAATGAAATAAAGCCTTATTTGACATACAGAAATGCGTTTCTTTAATGGGCTAAATGTTTTCTGCTCTAATAGTAAAATTAGTGTTAATGGGCCCAGAGAGCTTAGTTTAGCGATTCTGTGAACAGTGACCTGTGCCAGTTCTCTTGAGTGAATGAAGAGGACAAGTCTTCTCAAGTGCTGAAAAGCTTCTATCCCTGTAAGAGAAAGTCAGTCCATGCAATGTTTAGAGCAAAGCTTGCCAAAATAAAAGATATTCATGTCAAATGATATAAAGTCTTATTTGCAATGCAGAAAAGCGTTTCTTTAATGGGTTAGATGTTTTCTACTTTAAAAGTAAAGTTAGTGTCACTAGACCCAGAGAGTTTAGTTGAGCGTTTCTGTAAACAGTGACACTTTGCCAGTTCTCTTGAGTGAATGAAGAGAACAAGGCTTCTCAAGTGCTGAAAAGCTTCTTTCCCTGTAAGAGAAAGTCAGTCCATGCAATGTTTAGAGCAAAGCTTGCCAAAATAAAAGATATTCATGTCAAATGATATAAAGTCTTATTTGCAATGCAGAAAAGCGTTTATTTAATTAGTTAGATGTTTTCTACTTCAAAAGTAAAGTTAGTGTCACTAGACCCAGAGAGCTTAGTTGAGCGTTTCTGTAAACAGTGACACTTTGCCAGTGCTCCCGAGTGAATCAAGACAACGAGGCTTCTCAAGTGCTGAAAAGCGTCTTTCCCTGTATGAGAATGTCAGTCCATGCAATGTTAAGAGCAAAATTTGCCAAAACGAAAGATGTTCGTTTCAAATGAAATAAAGTCTTATTTGCAATGCAGAAATGCGTTTCTTTAATGGCTTAGATGTTTTCTGCTTTAAAAGTAAAGTTAGTGTTACTAGGCCCAGTGAACTTAATTTAGCGTTTCTGTGAACAGTGATACTGTGCCAGTTCTCTTGAGTGAATGAATTGAACGAGACGTCTCACGTGTTGAAAAGCTTCTTTCCCTGTCAGTTTATGCTATGTTAAGAGCAAAGCTTGTTAAAATGAAAGAAGTTCGTTTCAAATGAAATAAAGCCTTATTTGACATGCAGAAAAGCGTTTCTTTAATGAATTAGATTTTTTCTGCTTTAAAAGTAAAGTTAGTGTTACTAGGCCCAGTGAGCCAAGTTTAGCGTTTCTGTGAACAGTGACACTGTGTCAGTGCTCCTGAGTGAAAGCAGAAATCGAGGCTTCTCAAGTGCTAAAAAGCTTCTATCCCTGTAAGAGAAAGTCAGTTCATGCAATGTTAAGAGCAAAGCTTGCCAAAACGAAAGATGTTCATTTCAAATGACATACTGTCTTATTTCCAATGCAGGAAAGCCTTTCTTTAAAGTGTTATGCATTTTCTGCTCTAATAGTAAAGTTAGTGTTACTTGGCCCAGAGAGCTTAGTTTAGCGTTTCTGTGAACAGTGACACTGTGCCAGTTCTCTTGAGTGAATGAAGAGGACAAGGCTTCTCAAGTGCTGAAAAGCGTCTTTCCCTGTATGAGAATGTCAGTCCATGCAATGTTCAGAGCAAAATTTGCCAAAACGAAAGATGTTCGTTTCAAATGAAATAAAGTCTTATTTCCAATGCAGAAATGCGTGTCTTTAATGGGTTAGATGTTTTCTGCTTTAAAAGTAAAGTTAGTGTTACAAGGCCCAGTGAACTTAGTTTAGCGTTTCTGTGAACAGTGATACTGTGCCAGTTCTCTTGAGTGAATGAAGAGCACAAGGCTTCTCAAGTGCTGAAAAGCTTCTTTCCCTGTAAGAGAATGTAAGTTCATGCAAAGTAAAGAGCACAGCATTCCAAAATGTAACATGTTCGTCTCAAATGATATAAAGTCTTATTTGCATTGCAGAAATGTGTTTCTTTAATTGGTTGGCTGTTTTCTGCTTTAAAAGTAAAGATAGTGTTTCTAGGTCCAGTGAGCTTAGTTTAGCGTTTCTGTGAACAGTGATACTGTGCCAGTTCTCTTTAGTGAATGCAGAGAACAAGGCTTCTCAAGTGCTGAAAAGCTTCTTTCCCTGTAAGAGAATGTAAGTTCATGCAAAGTAAATAGCACAGCATTCCAAAATGTAACATGTTCGTCTCAAATGAAATAAAGTCTTATTTGCATTGCAGAAATGCGTTTCTTTAATTGGTTAGCTGTTTTCTGCTTTAAAAGTAAAGTTAGTGTTTCTAGGTCCAGTGAGCTTAGTTTAGCGTTTCTGTGAACAGTGATACTGTGCCAGTTCTCTTGAGTGAATGCAGAGAACAAGCCTTCTCAAGTGCTGAAAAGCTTCTTTCCATGTCAGTTTATGCAATTCTAAGAGAAAAGCTTGTTAAAATGAAAGATGTTCGTTTCAAATGAAATAAAGTCTAATTTGTAATGCAGAAATGCGTTTCTTTAATGGGCTAAATGTTTTCTGCTCTAATAGTAAAGTTAGTGTTACTGGGCCCAGAGAGCTTAGTTTAGCGTTTCTGTGAACAGTGTCATTGTGTCAGTGCTCCTGAGTGAAAGAAGAAATCGAGTCTTCTCAAGTGCTAAAAAGCTTCTATCCCTGTAAGAGAAAGTCAGTTCATGCAATGTTAAGAGCAAAGCTTGTTAAAATGAAAGAAGTTCGTTTCAAATTAAATAAAGCCTTATTTGACATGCAGAAAAGCGTTTCTTTAAAGAATTAGATTTTTTCTGCTTTAAAAGTAAAGTTAGTGTTACTTGGCCCAGAGAGCTTAGTTTAGCGTTTCTGTGAACAGTGTCATTGTGTCAGTGCTCCTGAGTGAAAGAAGAAATCGAGGCTTCTCAAGTGCTGAAAAGCTTCTTTCCCTGTAAGAGAATGTAAGTTAAGGCAAAGTTAAGAGCACAGCATTCCAAAATGTAACATGATCGTCTCAAATGAAATAAAGTCTTATTTGCAATACAGAAATGCCTTTCTTTAATGGGTTAGGTGTTTTCTGATTTTAAAGTAAAAGTGTTTCTAGGCTCAGTGAGCTTAGTTTAGCGTTTCTGTGATCAGTGACACTGTGTCAGTTCTCCTGATTGAATGAATTGAACGAGGCTTCTCACGTGCTGAAAAGCTTCTTTCCCTGTCAGTTTATGCAATGTTAAGAGCAAAGCTTGTTAAAATGAAAGAAGTTCGTTTCAAATGAAATAAAGCCTTATTTGACATGCAGAAAAGCGTTTCTTTAATGAATTAGATTTTTTCTGCTTTAAAAGTAAAGTTAGTGTTACTAGGCCCAGTGAGCTTAGTTTAGCATTTCTGTGAGCAGTGACACTGTGCCAGTTCTCTTGGGTGAATGAAGAGGACACGGCTTCTCAAGTGCTGAAAAGCTTCTTTCCCTGTCAGTTTATGCAATGTTTAGAGCAAAGCTTGCAAAAATAAAAGATATTCATGTCAAATGATATAAAGTCTTATTTGCAATGTAGAAAAGCGTTTCTTTAATGGGTTAGATGTTTTCTGCTTTAAAAGTGAAGTTAGTGTTACTTGGCCCAGTGAGCTTAGTTTAGCGTTTCTGTGAACAGTGATACTGTGCCAGTTCTCTTGAGTGAATGAAGAGAACAAGGCTTCTCAAGTGCTGAAAAGCATCTTTCCCTGTAAGAGAATGTAAGTTCAGGCAAAGTTCAGAGCACAGCATTCCAAAATGTAACATGTTCGTCTCAAATGAAATAAAGCCTTATTTGACATGCAGAAAAGCGTTTCTTTAATGAATTAGATTTTTTCTGCTTTAAAAGTAAAGTTAGTGTTACTAGGCCCAGTGAGCCAAGTTTAGCGTTTCTGTGAACAGTGACACTGTGTCAGTGCTCCTGAGTGAAAGAAGAAATCGAGGCTTCTCAAGTGCTAAAAAGCTTCTATCCCTGTAAGAGAAAGTCAGTTCATGCAATGTTAAGAGCAAAGCTTGCCAAAACGAAAGATGTTCATTTCAAATGACATACTGTCTTATTTCCAATGCAGGAAAGCCTTTCTTTAAAGTGTTATGCATTTTCTGCTCTAATAGGAAAGTTAGTGTTACTTGGCCCAGAGAGCTTAGTTTAGCGTTTCTGTGAACAGTGACACTGTGCCAGTTCTCTTGAGTGAATGAAGAGGACAAGGCTTCTCAAGTGCTGAAAAGCGTCTTTCCCTGTATGAGAATGTCAGTCCATGCAATGTTAAGAGCAAAATTTGCCAAAACGAAAGATGTTCGTTTCAAAT
Source organism: Spinibarbus caldwelli (assembly GCA_039654775.1). Lineage (NCBI taxonomy): Eukaryota > Metazoa > Chordata > Actinopteri > Cypriniformes > Cyprinidae > Spinibarbus > Spinibarbus caldwelli. The sequence goes on from CM077240.1 coordinate 6,399,503, forward strand.
GAAATAAAGTCTTATTTCCAATGCAGAAATGCGTGTCTTTAATGGGTTAGATGTTTTCTGCTTTAAAAGTAAAGTTAGTGTTACAAGGCCCAGTGAACTTAGTTTAGCGTTTCTGTGAACAGTGATACTGTGCCAGTTCTCTTGAGTGAATGAAGAGCACAAGGCTTCTCAAGTGCTGAAAAGCTTCTTTCCCTGTAAGAGAATGTAAGTTCATGCAAAGTAAAGAGCACAGCATTCCAAAATGTAACATGTTCGTCTCAAATGATATAAAGTCTTATTTGCATTGCAGAAATGTGTTTCTTTAATTGGTTGGCTGTTTTCTGCTTTAAAAGTAAAGATAGTGTTTCTAGGTCCAGTGAGCTTAGTTTAGCGTTTCTGTGAACAGTGATACTGTGCCAGTTCTCTTTAGTGAATGCAGAGAACAAGGCTTCTCAAGTGCTGAAAAGCTTCTTTCCCTGTAAGAGAATGTAAGTTCATGCAAAGTAAATAGCACAGCATTCCAAAATGTAACATGTTCGTCTCAAATGAAATAAAGTCTTATTTGCATTGCAGAAATGCGTTTCTTTAATTGGTTAGCTGTTTTCTGCTTTAAAAGTAAAGTTAGTGTTTCTAGGTCCAGTGAGCTTAGTTTAGCGTTTCTGTGAACAGTGATACTGTGCCAGTTCTCTTGAGTGAATGCAGAGAACAAGCCTTCTCAAGTGCTGAAAAGCTTCTTTCCATGTCAGTTTATGCAATTCTAAGAGAAAAGCTTGTTAAAATGAAAGATGTTCGTTTCAAATGAAATAAAGTCTAATTTGTAATGCAGAAATGCGTTTCTTTAATGGGCTAAATGTTTTCTGCTCTAATAGTAAAGTTAGTGTTACTGGGCCCAGAGAGCTTAGTTTAGCGTTTCTGTGAACAGTGTCATTGTGTCAGTGCTCCTGAGTGAAAGAAGAAATCGAGTCTTCTCAAGTGCTAAAAAGCTTCTATCCCTGTAAGAGAAAGTCAGTTCATGCAATGTTAAGAGCAAAGCTTGTTAAAATGAAAGAAGTTCGTTTCAAATTAAATAAAGCCTTATTTGACATGCAGAAAAGCGTTTCTTTAAAGAATTAGATTTTTTCTGCTTTAAAAGTAAAGTTAGTGTTACTTGGCCCAGAGAGCTTAGTTTAGCGTTTCTGTGAACAGTGTCATTGTGTCAGTGCTCCTGAGTGAAAGAAGAAATCGAGGCTTCTCAAGTGCTGAAAAGCTTCTTTCCCTGTAAGAGAATGTAAGTTAAGGCAAAGTTAAGAGCACAGCATTCCAAAATGTAACATGATCGTCTCAAATGAAATAAAGTCTTATTTGCAATACAGAAATGCCTTTCTTTAATGGGTTAGGTGTTTTCTGATTTTAAAGTAAAAGTGTTTCTAGGCTCAGTGAGCTTACTTTAGCGTTTCTGTGATCAGTGACACTGTGTCAGTTCTCCTGATTGAATGAATTGAACGAGGCTTCTCACGTGCTGAAAAGCTTCTTTCCCTGTCAGTTTATGCAATGTTTAGAGCAAAGCTTGCAAAAATAAAAGATATTCATGTCAAATGATATAAAGTCTTATTTGCAATGCAGAAAAGCGTTTCTTTAATGGGTTAGATGTTTTCTGCTTTAAAAGTGAAGTTAGTGTTACTTGGCCCAGTGAGCTTAGTTTAGCGTTTCTGTGAACAGTGATACTGTGCCAGTTCTCTTGAGTGAATGAAGAGAACAAGGCTTCTCAAGTGCTGAAAAGCATCTTTCCCTGTAAGAGAATGTAAGTTCAGGCAAAGTTCAGAGCACAGCATTCCAAAATGTAACATGTTCGTCTCAAATGAAATAAAGTCTTATTTGCAATACAGAAATGCGTTTCTTTAATGGGTTAGGTGTTTTCTGCTTTACAAGTAAAGTTAGTGTTTCTAGGCTCAGTGAGCTTAGTTTAGCGTTTCTGTGAACAGTGTCACTGTGTCAGTGTTCCTGAGTGAAAGAAGAAATCGAGTCTTCTCAAGTGCTAAAAAGCTTCTATCCCTGTAAGAGAATGTAAGGTCAGGCAAAGTTAAGAGCAAAGCTTGCCAAAACGAAAGATGTTCATTTCAAATGACATACTGTCTTATTTCCAATGCAGGAAAGCCTTTCTTTAAAGTGTTGTGCATTTTCTGCTCTAATAGTAAAGTTAGTGTTACTTGGCCCAGACAGCTTAATTTAGCGTTTCTGTGAACAGTGACACTGTGCCAGTTCTCTTGAGTGAATGAAGAGGACAAGGCTTCTCAAGTGCTGAAATGCTTCTTTCCCTGTAAGAGAATGTAAGGTCAGGCAAAGTTAAGAGCACAGCATTCCAAAATAATAGATGTTCATGTCAAATGATATGAAGTCTTATCTGCAATGCAGAAAAGCGTTTCTTTAATGAATTAGATTTTTTCTGGTTTAAAAGTAAAGTTAATGTTAATAGGCCCAGTGAGCTTAGTTTAGCGTTTCTGTGAGCAGTGATACTGTGCCAGTTCTCTTGGGTGAATGAAGAGGACACGGCTTCTCAAGTGCTGAAAAGCTTCTTTCCCTGTCAGTTTATGCAATGTTTAGAGCAAAGCTTGCAAAAATAAAAGATATTCATGTCAAATGATATACATTCTTATTTGCAATGCAGAAAAGCGTTTCTTTAATGGGTTAGATGTTTTCTGCTTTAAAAGTAAAGTTAGTGTTACTTTGCCCAGTGAGCTTAGTTTAGCGTTTCTGTGAACAGTGATACTGTGCCAGTTCTCTTGAGTGAATGAAGAGAACAAGGCTTTCAAGTGCTGAAAAGCATCTTTCCTTGTAAGAGAGAGTCAGTCCATGCAATTATTAGAGCAAAGCTTGCCAAAATAAAAGATATTCATGTCAAGTGATATACATTCTTATTTGCAATGCAGAAAAGCGTTTCTTTAATGGGTTAGATGTTTTCTACTTTAAAAGTAAAGTTAGTGTCACTAGACCCAGAGAGCTTAGTTGAGCGTTTCTGTAAACAGTGACACTTTGCCAGTGTTCCTGAGTGAATGAAGACAACGAGGCTTCTCAAGTGCTGAAACGCGTCCTTCCCTGTATGACAATGTCAGGCCATGCAATGTTAAGAGCAAAATTTGCCAAAACGAAAGATGTTTGTTTTAAATGAAATAAAGTCTTATTTGCAAAGCAGAAATGCGTTTCTTTAATGGGTTAGATGTTTTCTGCTTTAAAAGTAAAGATAGTGTTTCTAGGTCCAGTGAGCTTAGGTTAGCGTTTCTGTGAACAGTGAAACTGTGTCAGTTCTCCTGAGTGAATGAATTGAACGAGGCTTCTCAAGTGCTGAAAAGCTTCTTTCCATGTCAGTTTATGCAATTCTAAGAGCAAAGCTTGTTAAAATGAAAGATGTTCGTTTCAAATGAAATAAAGTCTAATTTGTAATGCAGAAATGCGTTTCTTTAATGGGCTAAATGTTTTCTGCTCTAATAGTAAGGTTAGTGTTACTGGGCCCAGAGAGCTTAGTTTAGCGTTTCTGTGAACAGTGTCATTGTGTCAGTGCTCCTGAGTGAAAGAAGAAATCGAGTCTTCTCAAGTGCTAAAAATCTTCTATCCCTGTAAGAGAAAGTCAGTTCATGCAATGTTAAGAGCAAAGCTTGCCAAAACGAAAGATGTTCATTTCAAATAACATACTGTCTTATTTCCAATGCAGGAAAGCCTTTCTTTAAAGTGTTCTGCATTTTCTGCTCTAATAGTAAAGTTAGTGTTACTTGGCCCAGAGAGCTTAGTTTAGCGTTTCTGTGAACAGTGACACTGTGCCAGTTCTCTTGAGTGAATGAAGAGGACAAGGCTTCTCAAGTGCTGAAAAGCTTCTTTCCCTGTAAGAGAATGTACGTTCAGGCAAAGTTAAGAGCACAGCATTCCAAAATGTAACATGTTCGTCTCAAATGAAATTAAGTCTTATTTGCAATACAGAAATGCGTTTCTTTAATGGGTTAGGTGTTTTCTGCTTTAAAAGTAAAGTTAGTGTTTCTAGGCTCAGTGAGCTTAGTTTAGCGTTTCTGTGAACAGTGACACTGTGTCTGTTCTCCTGAGTGAATGAATTGAACGAGGCTTCTCACGTGCTGAAAAGCTTCTTTCCCTGTCAGTTTATGCAATGTTAAGAGCAAAGCTTGTTAAAATGAAAGAAGTTCGTTTCAAATGAAATAAAGCCTTATTTGACATGCAGAAAAGCGTTTCTTTAATGAATTAGATTTTTTCTGCTTTAAAAGTAAAGTTAGTGTTACTAGGCCCAGAGAGCTTAGTTTAGCGTTTCTGTGAACAGTTACACTGTGCCAGTTCTCTTGAGTGAATGAAGAGGACAAGGCTTCTCAAGTGCTGAAAAGCTTCTTTCCCTGTAAGAGAAAGTCAGTCCATGCAATGTTAAGAGCAAAATTTGACAAAAAGAAAGATGTTCGTTTCAAATGAAATAAAGTCTTATTTGCAATGCAGAAATGCGTTTCTTTAATTGGTTAGCTGTTTTCTGCTTTAAAAGTAAAGTTAGTATTACTAGGCCCAGTGAACTTAGTTTAGCGTTTCTGTGAACAGTGATACTGTGCCAGTTCTCTTGAGTGAATGAAGAGAACAAGGCTTCTCAAGTGCTGAAAAGCTTCTTTCCCTGTAAGAGAATGTAAGTTCATGCAAAGTAAAGAGCACAGCATTCCAAAATGTAACATGTTCGTCTCAAATGAATTAAAGTCTTATTTGCATTGCAGAAATGCGTTTCTTTAATTGGTTAGCTGTTTTCTGCTTTAAAAGTAAAGTTAGTGTTTCTAGGTCCAGTGAGCTTAGTTTAGCGTTTCTGTGAACAGTGAATGAATTGAGTGAATGAATTGAACGAGGCTTCTCACGTGCTGAAAAGCTTCTTTCCATGTCAGTTTATGCAATTCTAAGAGCAAAGCTTGTTAAAATGAAAGATGTTCGTTTCAAATGAAATAAAGTCTAATTTGTAATGCAGAAATGCGTTTCTTTAATGGGCTAAATGTTTTCTGCTCTAATAGTAAAATTAGTGTTACTGGGCCCAGAGAGCTTAGTTTAGCGTTTCTCTGAACAGTGACACTGTGCCAGTTCTCTTGAGTGAATGAAGAGGACAAGGTTTCTCAAGTGCTGAAAAGCTTCTTTCCCTGTAAGAGAAAGTCAGTTCATGCAATGTTAAGAGCAAAGCTTGTTAAAATGAAAGAAGTTCGTTTCAAATGAAATAAAGCCTTATTTGACATGCAGAAAAGCGTTTCTTTAAAGAATTAGATTTTTTCTGCTTTAAAAGTAAAGTTAGTGTTACTTGGCCCAGAGAGCTTAGTTTAGCGTTTCTGTGAACAGTGACACTGTGCCAGTTCTCTTGAGTGAATGAAGAGGACAAGGTTTCTCAAGTGCTGAAAAGCTTCTTTCCCTGTAAGAGAAAGTCAGTCTTTGAAATGTTAAGAGCAAAGCTTGCCAAAACGAAAGATGTTCATTTCAAATGACATACTCTCTTATTTACAATGCAGGAAAGCCTTTCTTTAAAGTGTTATGCATTTTCTGCTCTAATAGTAAAGTTAGTGTTCCTTGGCCCAGAGAGCTTAGTTTAGCGTTTCTGTGAACAGTGACACTGTGCCAGTTCTCTTGAGTGAATGAAGAGGACAAGGCTTCTCAAGTGCTGAAAGATTCTTTTCCTGTAAGAGAAAGTCAGTCCATGCAATGTTTAGAGCAAAGCTAGCCAAAATAAAAAGATATTCATGTCAAATGATATAAAGTCTTATTGCAAAGCAGAAAAGCGTTTCTTTAATGGTTAGATGTTTTCTACTTTAAAAGTAAAAGTTAGTGTTACTTGGCCCAGTGAGCTTAGTTTATCATTTTCTGTAAACAGTGATACTGTGCCAGTTCTCTTGAGTGAATGAAGAGAAGAAGGCTTCTCAAGTGCAGAAAAGCTTCTTTCCCTGTAAGAGAAAGTCAATCCATGCAATGTTTAGAGCAAAGCTTGCCAAAATAAAGATATTCATGTCAAATGATATACATTTTTATTTGCAATGCAGAAAAGCCTTTCTTTAATGGGTTAGTAGTTTTCTACTTTAAAAGTAAAGTAGTGTCACTATACCCAGAGAGCTTAGTTGAGCGTTTCTGTAAACAGTGGACACTATGCCAGTTCTCTTGAGTGAATGAAGAGAACAAGGCTTCTGAAGTGCTGAAAGCGTCTTTCCATGTATGAGAATGTCAGTCCATGCAATGATAAGAGCAAAATTTGCCAAAACGAAAGATGTTCTTTTCAAATGAAATTAAGTCTTATTTGCAATGCAGAAATGCGTTTCTTTAATGGGTAGATGTTTTCTGCTTTAAAAGTAAAGTTAGTGTTACTTGGTCCAGTGAGCTTAGTTTAGCGTTTCTGTAAACAGTGATACTGTGCCAGTTCTCTTGAGTGAATGAAGAGAAACAAGGCTTCTCAAGTGCTGAAAAGCTTCTTTCCCCTGTAAGAGATGTAAGTTAAGGCAAAGTTAAGAGCACAGCATTCCAAAATGTAACATGATCGTCTCAAATGAAATAAAGTCTTATTGCAATACAGAAATGCCTTTCTTTAATGGGTTAGGTGTTTTCTGCTTTAAAAGTAAAGTTAGTGTTTCTAGGCTCAGTGAGCTTAGTTTAGCGTTTCTGTGAACAGTGACACTGTGTCAGTTCTCCTGAGTGATGAATTGAACGAGGCTTCTCACGTGCTGAAAGCTTCTTTCCCTGTCAGTTTATGCAATGTTAAGAGCAAAGCTTGTTAAAATGAAAGATGTTCGTTTCAAATGAAATAAAGCCTTATTTCACATGCAGAAAAGCGTTTCTTTAATGAATTAGATTTTTTCTGCTTTAAAAGTAAAGTAGTAGTGTTACTAGGCCCAGTGAGCTTAGTTTAGCATTTCTGTGAGCAGTGACACTGTGCCAGTTCTCTTGGGTGAATGAAGCGGACACGGCTTCTCACGTGCTGAAAAGCTTCTTTCCATGTCAGTTTATGCAATTCTAAGAGCAAAGCTTGTTAAAATGAAAGATGTTCGTTTCAAATGAAATAAAGTCTAATTTGTAATGCAGAAATGCGTTACTTTAATGGGCTAAATGTTTTCCTGCTCTAAATAGTAAAGTTAGTGTTACTGGGCCCAGAGAGCTTAGTTTAGCGTTTCTGTGAACAGTGTCACTGTGTCAGTGCTCCTGAGTGAAAGAAGAAATCGAGTCTTCTCAAGTGCTAAAAAGCTTCTATCCCTGTAAGAGAAAAGTCAGTTCATGCAATGTTAAGAGCAAAGCTTGCCAAACGAAAGATGTTTCATTTCAAATGACATACTGTCTTATTTCCAATGCAGGAAAGCCTTTCTTTAAAGTGTTGTGCATTTTCTGCTCTAATAGTAAAGTTAGTGTTACTTTGGCCCAGAGAGCTTAGTGTTAGCGTTTCTGTAACTTCGGTGTGAACTATGACACTGTGCCAGTTTCACTTGAGTGAATGAAGAGGACAAGGCTTCTCAAGTGCTGAAAACCTTCTTTCCTGTAAGAGAAAGTCAGTCTATGCAATGTTAAGAGCAAAGCTTGTTAAAATGAAAGATATTCCATGTCAAATGATATAAAGTCTTATTTGCCAGTGCAGAAAAGCGTTTCTTTAATGGGTTAGATGTTTTCTACTTTAAAGTAAAGGTAGTGTCACTAGACCCAGAGAGCTTAGTTGAGCGTTTCTGTAAACAGTGACACTTTGCCAGTGCTCCCGAGTGAATCAAGACAATGAGGCTTCTCAAGTGCTGAAAAGAGTCTTTCCCTGTATGAGAATGTCAGTTCATTGCAATGTTAAGAGCAAAGCTTGCCAAACGAAAGATGTTCATTTCAAATGACATACTGTCTTATTTTCAATGCAGGAAAGCCTTTCTTTAAAGTGTTGTGCATTTTCTGCTCTAATAGTAAGTTAGTGTTACTTGGCCCAGACAGCTTAGTTTAGCGTTTCTGTGAACAGTGACACTGTGCCAGTTCTCTTGATGAATGAAGAGGACAAGGCTTCTCAAGTGCTGAAAAGCTTCTTTCCTTGTAAGAGAATGTAAGGTCAGGCAAAGTTAAGAGCACAGCATTCCAAAATAAAAGATGTCATGTCAAATGATATAAAGTCTTATCTGCAATGCAGAAAGCGTTTCTTTAATGATTAGATTTTTTCTGGTTTAAAAGTAAAGTTAATGTTAATAGGCCCAGTGAGCTTAGTTTAGCGTTTCTGTGAGCAAGTGATACTGTGCCAGTTCTCTTGAGTGAATGAAGAGAACAAGGCTTTTCAAGTGCTGAAATGCTTCTTTCCCGTAAGGAGAATGTAAGTTCATGCAAAGTTAAGGGCACAGCATTCCAAAATGTAACATGTTCGTCTCAAATGATATAAGTATTATTTGCAATACAGAAATGCGTTTCTTTAATGCATTAGGTGTTTTCTGCTTTAAAACTAAGTTAGTGTTTCTAGCTCAGTGAGCTTAGTTTAACGATTCTGTGAACAGTGACACTGTGTCAGTTCTCCTGAGTGAATGAATTGAACGAGGCTTCTCACCTGCTGAAAAGCTTCTTTCCCTGTAAGAGAATGTAGTTCATGCAAAGTTAAGAGCACAGCATTCCAAAATGTAACATGTTCGTCTCAAATGATATAAAGTATTATTTGCAATACAGAAATGCGTTTCTTTAATGTCAGGTGTTTTCTGCTTTAAAACTAAAGTTAGTGTTTCTAGGCTCAGTGAGCTTAGTTTAACGATTCTGTGAACAGTGACACTATGTCAGTTCTCCTGAGTGAATGAATTGAACGAGGCTCTCACGTGCTGAAAAGCTTCTTTCCCTGTCAGTTTATTGCATATTTAAGAGCAAAGCTTGTTAAAATGAAAGAAGTTTGTTTCAAATGAAATAAAGCCTTATTTGACATGCAGAAATGCGTTTCTTAATGGGCTAAATGTTTTCTGCTCTAACAGTAAAATTAGTGTTACTGGCCCAGAGAGCTTAGTTTAGCGTTTCTGTGAACAGTGTCACTGTGTCAGTGCTCCTGAGTGAAAGTCGAGTCTTCTCAAGTGCTAAAAAGCTTCTATCCCTGTAAGAGAAAGTCAGTTCATGCAATGTTAAGAGCAAAGCTTGCCAAAACGAAAGATGTTCATTTCAAATGACATACTGTCTTATTTCCAATGCAGGAAAGCCTTTCTTTAAAGTGTTATGCATTTTCTGCTCTAATAGTAAAGTTAGTGTTACTTGGCCCAGAGAGCTTAGTTTAGCGTTTCTGTGAACAGTGACCTGTGCCAGTTCTCTTAAGTGAATGAAGAGGACAAGGCATCTCAAGTGCTGACAAGCTTCTTTCCCTGTAAGAGAAAGTCAGTCCATTCAATGTTTAGAGCAAAGCTTGCCAAAATATAAGATATTCATGTCAAATGATATAAAGTCTTATTTGCAATGCAGAAAAGCCTTTCTTTAAAGTGTTATGCATTTTCTGCTCTAATAGTAAAGTTAGTGTTACTTGGCCCAGAGAGCTTAGTTTAGCGTTTCTGTGAACAGTGACACTGTGTCAGTGCTCCTGAGTGAAAGAAGAAATCGAGTCTTCTCAAGTGCTAAAAAGCTTCTATCCATGTAAGAGAAAGTCAGTTCATGCAATGTTAAGAGCAAAGCTTGCCAAAACGAAAGATGTTCATTTCAAATGACATACTGTCTTATTTCCAATGCAGGAAATCCTTTCTTTAAAGTGTTATGCATTTTCTGCTCTAATAGTAAAGCTAGTGTTACAGAGAGCTTAGTTTAGCGTTTCTGTGAACAGTGACACTGTGCCAGTTCTCTTGAGTGAATGAAGAGGACAAGGCTTGTCAAGTGCTGAAAAGCTTCTTTCCCTGTAAGAGAAAGACAATCCATGCAATGTTTAGAGCAAAGCTTGCTAAAATAAAAGATATTCATGTCATATGATATAAAGTCTTATTTGCAATGCAGAAAAGCCTTTCTTTAAAGTGTTATGCATTTTCTGCTCTAATAGTAAAGTTAGTGTTACTTGGCCCAGAGAGCTTAGTTTAGCGTTTCTGTGAACAGTGACACTGTGTCAGTGCTCCTGAGTGAAAGAAGAAATCGAGTCTTCTCAAGTGCTAAAAAGCTTCTATCCATGTAAGAGAAAGTCAGTTCATGCAATGTTAAGAGCAAAGCTTGCCAAAACGAAAGATGTTCATTTCAAATGACATACTGTCTTATTTCCAATGCAGGAAAGCCTTTCTTTAAAGTGTTATGCATTTTCTGCTCTAATAGTAAAGCTAGTGTTACAGAGAGCTTAGTTTAGCGTTTCTGTGAACAGTGATACTGTGCCAGTTCTTTTGAGTGAATGAAGAGAACAAGGCTTCTCAAGTGCTGAAAAGCTTCTTTCCCTGTAAGAGAATGTAAGTTCATGCAAAGTAAAGAGCACAGCATTCCAAAATGTAACATGTTCGTCTCAAATGACATAAAGTCTTATTTGCATTGCAGAAATGCGTTTCTTTAATTGGTTAGCTGTTTTCTGCTTTAAAAGTAAAGTTTGTGTTTCTAGGTCCAGTGAGCTTAGTTTAGCGTTTCTGTGAACAGTGACACTGTGTCAGTTCTCCTGAGTGAATGAATTGAACGAGGCTTCTCACGTGCTGAAAAGCTTCTTTCCCTGTCAGTTTATGCAATGTTAAGAGCAAAGCTTGTTAAAATGAAAGAAGTTCGTTTCAAATGAAATAAAGCCTTATTTGACATGCAGAAAAGCGTTTCTTTAATGAATTAGATTTTTTCTGCTTTAAAAGTAAAGTTAGTGTTACTAGGCCCAGTGAGCTTAGTTTAGCATTTCTGTGAGCAGTGACACTGTGCCAGTTCTCTTGGGTGAATGAAGAGGACACGGCTTCTCAAGTGCTGAAAAGCTTCTTTCCCTGTCAGTTTATGCAATGTTTAGAGCAAAGCTTGCAAAAATAAAAGATATTCATGTCAAATGATATAAAGTCTTATTTGCAATGCAGAAAAGCGTTTCTTTAATGGGTTAGATGTTTTCTGCTTTAAAAGTGAAGTTAGTGTTACTTGGCCCAGTGAGCTTAGTTTAGCGTTTCTGTGAACAGTGATACTGTGCCAGTTCTCTTGAGTGAATGAAGAGAACAAGGCTTCTCAAGTGCTGAAAAGCATCTTTCCCTGTAAGAGAATGTAAGTTCAGGCAAAGTTCAGAGCACAGCATTCCAAAATGTAACATGTTCGTCTCAAATGAAATAAAGTCTTATTTGCAATACAGAAATGCGTTTCTTTAATGGGTTAGGTGTTTTCTGCTTTACAAGTAAAGTTAGTGTTTCTAGGCTCAGTGAGCTTAGTTTAGCGTTTCTGTGAACAGTGTCACTGTGTCAGTGTTCCTGAGTGAAAGAAGAAATCGAGTCTTCTCAAGTGCTAAAAAGCTTCTATCCCTGTAAGAGAATGTAAGGTCAGGCAAAGTTAAGAGCAAAGCTTGCCAAAACGAAAGATGTTCATTTCAAATGACATACTGTCTTATTTCCAATGCAGGAAAGCCTTTCTTTAAAGTGTTTTGCATTTTCTGCTCTAATAGTAAAGTTAGTGTTACTTGGCCCAGACAGCTTAGTTTAGCGTTTCTGTGAACAGTGACACTGTGCCAGTTCTCTTGAGTGAATGAAGAGGACAAGGCTTCTCAAGTGCTGAAATGCTTCTTTCCCTGTAAGAGAATGTAAGGTCAGGCAAAGTTAAGAGCACAGCATTCCAAAATAATAGATGTTCATGTCAAATGATATGAAGTCTTATCTGCAATGCAGAAAAGCGTTTCTTTAATGAATTAGATTTTTTCTGGTTTAAAAGTAAAGTTAATGTTAATAGGCCCAGTGAGCTTAGTTTAGCGTTTCTGTGAGCAGTGATACTGTGCCAGTTCTCTTGGGTGAATGAAGAGGACACGGCTTCTCAAGTGCTGAAAAGCTTCTTTCCCTGTCAGTTTATGCAATGTTTAGAGCAAAGCTTGCAAAAATAAAAGATATTCATGTCAAATGATATACATTCTTATTTGCAATGCAGAAAAGCGTTTCTTTAATGGGTTAGATGTTTTCTGCTTTAAAAGTAAAGTTAGTGTTACTTTGCCCAGTGAGCTTAGTTTAGCGTTTCTGTGAACAGTGATACTGTGCCAGTTCTCTTGAGTGAATGAAGAGAACAAGGCTTTCAAGTGCTGAAAAGCATCTTTCCTTGTAAGAGAGAGTCAGTCCATGCAATTATTAGAGCAAAGCTTGCCAAAATAAAAGATATTCATGTCAAGTGATATACATTCTTATTTGCAATGCAGAAAAGCGTTTCTTTAATGGGTTAGATGTTTTCTACTTTAAAAGTAAAGTTAGTGTCACTAGACCCAGAGAGCTTAGTTGAGCGTTTCTGTAAACAGTGACACTTTGCCAGTGTTCCTGAGTGAATGAAGACAACGAGGCTTCTCAAGTGCTGAAACGCGTCCTTCCCTGTATGACAATGTCAGGCCATGCAATGTTAAGAGCAAAATTTGCCAAAACGAAAGATGTTTGTTTTAAATGAAATAAAGTCTTATTTGCAAAGCAGAAATGCGTTTCTTTAATGGGTTAGATGTTTTCTGCTTTAAAAGTAAAGATAGTGTTTCTAGGTCCAGTGAGCTTAGGTTAGCGTTTCTGTGAACAGTGAAACTGTGTCAGTTCTCCTGAGTGAATGAATTGAACGAGGCTTCTCAAGTGCTGAAAAGCTTCTTTCCATGTCAGTTTATGCAATTCTAAGAGCAAAGCTTGTTAAAATGAAAGATGTTCGTTTCAAATGAAATAAAGTCTAATTTGTAATGCAGAAATGCGTTTCTTTAATGGGCTAAATGTTTTCTGCTCTAATAGTAAAGTTAGTGTTACTGGGCCCAGAGAGCTTAGTTTAGCGTTTCTGTGAACAGTGTCATTGTGTCAGTGCTCCTGAGTGAAAGAAGAAATCGAGTCTTCTCAAGTGCTAAAAATCTTCTATCCCTGTAAGAGAAAGTCAGTTCATGCAATGTTAAGAGCAAAGCTTGCCAAAACGAAAGATGTTCATTTCAAATAACATACTGTCTTATTTCCAATGCAGGAAAGCCTTTCTTTAAAGTGTTCTGCATTTTCTGCTCTAATAGTAAAGTTAGTGTTACTTGGCCCAGAGAGCTTAGTTTAGCGTTTCTGTGAACAGTGACACTGTGCCAGTTCTCTTGAGTGAATGAAGAGGACAAGGCTTCTCAAGTGCTGAAAAGCTTCTTTCCCTGTAAGAGAATGTACGTTCAGGCAAAGTTAAGAGCACAGCATTCCAAAATGTAACATGTTCGTCTCAAATGAAATTAAGTCTTATTTGCAATACAGAAATGCGTTTCTTTAATGGGTTAGGTGTTTTCTGCTTTAAAAGTAAAGTTAGTGTTTCTAGGCTCAGTGAGCTTAGTTTAGCGTTTCTGTGAACAGTGACACTGTGTCTGTTCTCCTGAGTGAATGAATTGAACGAGGCTTCTCACGTGCTGAAAAGCTTCTTTCCCTGTCAGTTTATGCAATGTTAAGAGCAAAGCTTGTTAAAATGAAAGAAGTTCGTTTCAAATGAAATAAAGCCTTATTTGACATGCAGAAAAGCGTTTCTTTAATGAATTAGATTTTTTCTGCTTTAAAAGTAAAGTTAGTGTTACTAGGCCCAGAGAGCTTAGTTTAGCGTTTCTGTGAACAGTTACACTGTGCCAGTTCTCTTGAGTGAATGAAGAGGACAAGGCTTCTCAAGTGCTGAAAAGCTTCTTTCCCTGTAAGAGAAAGTCAGTCCATGCAATGTTAAGAGCAAAATTTGACAAAAAGAAAGATGTTCGTTTCAAATGAAATAAAGTCTTATTTGCAATGCAGAAATGCGTTTCTTTAATTGGTTAGCTGTTTTCTGCTTTAAAAGTAAAGTTAGTATTACTAGGCCCAGTGAACTTAGTTTAGCGTTTCTGTGAACAGTGATACTGTGCCAGTTCTCTTGAGTGAATGAAGAGAACAAGGCTTCTCAAGTGCTGAAAAGCTTCTTTCCCTGTAAGAGAATGTAAGTTCATGCAAAGTAAAGAGCACAGCATTCCAAAATGTAACATGTTCGTCTCAAATGAATTAAAGTCTTATTTGCATTGCAGAAATGCGTTTCTTTAATTGGTTAGCTGTTTTCTGCTTTAAAAGTAAAGTTAGTGTTTCTAGGTCCAGTGAGCTTAGTTTAGCGTTTCTGTGAACAGTGAATGAATTGAGTGAATGAATTGAACGAGGCTTCTCACGTGCTGAAAAGCTTCTTTCCATGTCAGTTTATGCAATTCTAAGAGCAAAGCTTGTTAAAATGAAAGATGTTCGTTTCAAATGAAATAAAGTCTAATTTGTAATGCAGAAATGCGTTTCTTTAATGGGCTAAATGTTTTCTGCTCTAATAGTAAAATTAGTGTTACTGGGCCCAGAGAGCTTAGTTTAGCGTTTCTCTGAACAGTATCACTGTGTCAGTACTCCTGAGTGAAAGAAGAAATCGAGTCTTCTCAAGTGCTAAAAAGCTTCTATCCCTGTAAGAGAAAGTCAGTTCATGCAATGTTAAGAGCAAAGCTTGTTAAAATGAAAGAAGTTCGTTTCAAATGAAATAAAGCCTTATTTGACATGCAGAAAAGCGTTTCTTTAAAGAATTAGATTTTTTCTGCTTTAAAAGTAAAGTTAGTGTTACTTGGCCCAGAGAGCTTAGTTTAGCGTTTCTGTGAACAGTGACACTGTGCCAGTTCTCTTGAGTGAATGAAGAGGACAAGGTTTCTCAAGTGCTGAAAAGCTTCTTTCCCTGTAAGAGAAAGTCAGTCTTTGTAATGTTAAGAGCAAAGCTTGCCAAAACGAAAGATGTTCATTTCAAATGACATACTCTCTTATTTACAATGCAGGAAAGCCTTTCTTTAAAGTGTTATGCATTTTCTGCTCTAATAGTAAAGTTAGTGTTCCTTGGCCCAGAGAGCTTAGTTTAGCGTTTCTGTGAACAGTGACACTGTGCCAGTTCTCTTGAGTGAATGAAGAGGACAAGGCTTCTCAAGTGCTGAAAAGATTCTTTTCCTGTAAGAGAAAGTCAGTCCATGCAATGTTTAGAGCAAAGCTAGCCAAAATAAAAGATATTCATGTCAAATGATATAAAGTCTTATTTGCAAAGCAGAAAAGCGTTTCTTTAATGGGTTAGATGTTTTCTACTTTAAAAGTAAAGTTAGTGTTACTTGGCCCAGTGAGCTTAGTTTATCATTTCTGTAAACAGTGATACTGTGCCAGTTCTCTTGAGTGAATGAAGAGAAGAAGGCTTCTCAAGTGCAGAAAAGCTTCTTTCCCTGTAAGAGAAAGTCAATCCATGCAATGTTTAGAGCAAAGCTTGCCAAAATAAAAGATATTCATGTCAAATGATATACATTTTTATTTGCAATGCAGAAAAGCCTTTCTTTAATGGGTTAGATGTTTTCTACTTTAAAAGTAAAGTTAGTGTCACTATACCCAGAGAGCTTAGTTGAGCGTTTCTGTAAACAGTGACACTATGCCAGTTCTCTTGAGTGAATGAAGAGAACAAGGCTTCTGAAGTGCTGAAAAGCGTCTTTCCATGTATGAGAATGTCAGTCCATGCAATGATAAGAGCAAAATTTGCCAAAACGAAAGATGTTCTTTTCAAATGAAATTAAGTCTTATTTGCAATGCAGAAATGCGTTTCTTTAATGGGTTAGATGTTTTCTGCTTTAAAAGTAAAGTTAGTGTTACTTGGTCCAGTGAGCTTAGTTTAGCGTTTCTGTAAACAGTGATACTGTGCCAGTTCTCTTGAGTGAATGAAGAGAACAAGGCTTCTCAAGTGCTGAAAAGCTTCTTTCCCTGTAAGAGAATGTAAGTTAAGGCAAAGTTAAGAGCACAGCATTCCAAAATGTAACATGATCGTCTCAAATGAAATAAAGTCTTATTTGCAATACAGAAATGCCTTTCTTTAATGGGTTAGGTGTTTTCTGCTTTAAAAGTAAAGTTAGTGTTTCTAGGCTCAGTGAGCTTAGTTTAGCGTTTCTGTGAACAGTGACACTGTGTCAGTTCTCCTGAGTGAATGAATTGAACGAGGCTTCTCACGTGCTGAAAAGCTTCTTTCCCTGTCAGTTTATGCAATGTTAAGAGCAAAGCTTGTTAAAATGAAAGAAGTTCGTTTCAAATGAAATAAAGCCTTATTTCACATGCAGAAAAGCGTTTCTTTAATGAATTAGATTTTTTCTGCTTTAAAAGTAAAGTTAGTGTTACTAGGCCCAGTGAGCTTAGTTTAGCATTTCTGTGAGCAGTGACACTGTGCCAGTTCTCTTGGGTGAATGAAGCGGACACGGCTTCTCACGTGCTGAAAAGCTTCTTTCCATGTCAGTTTATGCAATTCTAAGAGCAAAGCTTGTTAAAATGAAAGATGTTCGTTTCAAATGAAATAAAGTCTAATTTGTAATGCAGAAATGCGTTACTTTAATGGGCTAAATGTTTTCTGCTCTAATAGTAAAGTTAGTGTTACTGGGCCCAGAGAGCTTAGTTTAGCGTTTCTGTGAACAGTGTCACTGTGTCAGTGCTCCTGAGTGAAAGAAGAAATCGAGTCTTCTCAAGTGCTAAAAAGCTTCTATCCCTGTAAGAGAAAGTCAGTTCATGCAATGTTAAGAGCAAAGCTTGCCAAAACGAAAGATGTTCATTTCAAATGACATACTGTCTTATTTCCAATGCAGGAAAGCCTTTCTTTAAAGTGTTGTGCATTTTCTGCTCTAATAGTAAAGTTAGTGTTGCTTGGCCCAGAGAGCTTAGTTTAGCGTTTCTGTGAACAGTGACACTGTGCCAGTTCACTTGAGTGAATGAAGAGGACAAGGCTTCTCAAGTGCTGAAAACCTTCTTTCCCTGTAAGAGAAAGTCAGTCTATGCAATGTTAAGAGCAAAGCTTGTTAAAATGAAAGATATTCATGTCAAATGATATAAAGTCTTATTTGCAGTGCAGAAAAGCGTTTCTTTAATGGGTTAGATGTTTTCTACTTTAAAAGTAAAGGTAGTGTCACTAGACCCAGAGAGCTTAGTTGAGCGTTTCTGTAAACAGTGACACTTTGCCAGTGCTCCCGAGTGAATCAAGACAATGAGGCTTCTCAAGTGCTGAAAAGAGTCTTTCCCTGTATGAGAATGTCAGTTCATGCAATGTTAAGAGCAAAGCTTGCCAAAACGAAAGATGTTCATTTCAAATGACATACTGTCTTATTTTCAATGCAGGAAAGCCTTTCTTTAAAGTGTTGTGCATTTTCTGCTCTAATAGTAAAGTTAGTGTTACTTGGCCCAGACAGCTTAGTTTAGCGTTTCTGTGAACAGTGACACTGTGCCAGTTCTCTTGAGTGAATGAAGAGGACAAGGCTTCTCAAGTGCTGAAAAGCTTCTTTCCCTGTAAGAGAATGTAAGGTCAGGCAAAGTTAAGAGCACAGCATTCCAAAATAAAAGATGTTCATGTCAAATGATATAAAGTCTTATCTGCAATGCAGAAAAGCGTTTCTTTAATGAATTAGATTTTTTCTGGTTTAAAAGTAAAGTTAATGTTAATAGGCCCAGTGAGCTTAGTTTAGCGTTTCTGTGAGCAGTGATACTGTGCCAGTTCTCTTGAGTGAATGAAGAGAACAAGGCTTTTCAAGTGCTGAAATGCTTCTTTCCCTGTAAGAGAATGTAAGTTCATGCAAAGTTAAGGGCACAGCATTCCAAAATGTAACATGTTCGTCTCAAATGATATAAAGTATTATTTGCAATACAGAAATGCGTTTCTTTAATGCATTAGGTGTTTTCTGCTTTAAAACTAAAGTTAGTGTTTCTAGGCTCAGTGAGCTTAGTTTAACGATTCTGTGAACAGTGACACTATGTCAGTTCTCCTGAGTGAATGAATTGAACGAGGCTTCTCACGTGCTGAAAAGCTTCTTTCCCTGTCAGTTTATGCAATTTAAGAGCAAAGCTTGTTAAAATGAAAGAAGTTTGTTTCAAATGAAATAAAGCCTTATTTGACATGCAGAAATGCGTTTCTTTAATGGGCTAAATGTTTTCTGCTCTAACAGTAAAATTAGTGTTACTGGGCCCAGAGAGCTTAGTTTAGCGTTTCTGTGAACAGTGTCACTGTGTCAGTGCTCCTGAGTGAAAGAAGAAATCGAGTCTTCTCAAGTGCTAAAAAGCTTCTATCCCTGTAAGAGAAAGTCAGTTCATGCAATGTTAAGAGCAAAGCTTGCCAAAACGAAAGATGTTCATTTCAAATGACATACTGTCTTATTTCCAATGCAGGAAAGCCTTTCTTTAAAGTGTTATGCATTTTCTGCTCTAATAGTAAAGTTAGTGTTACTTGGCCCAGAGAGCTTAGTTTAGCGTTTCTGTGAACAGTGACCTGTGCCAGTTCTCTTAAGTGAATGAAGAGGACAAGGCATCTCAAGTGCTGACAAGCTTCTTTCCCTGTAAGAGAAAGTCAGTCCATTCAATGTTTAGAGCAAAGCTTGCCAAAATATAAGATATTCATGTCAAATGATATAAAGTCTTATTTGCAATGCAGAAAAGCCTTTCTTTAAAGTGTTATGCATTTTCTGCTCTAATAGTAAAGTTAGTGTTACTTGGCCCAGAGAGCTTAGTTTAGCGTTTCTGTGAACAGTGACACTGTGTCAGTGCTCCTGAGTGAAAGAAGAAATCGAGTCTTCTCAAGTGCTAAAAAGCTTCTATCCATGTAAGAGAAAGTCAGTTCATGCAATGTTAAGAGCAAAGCTTGCCAAAACGAAAGATGTTCATTTCAAATGACATACTGTCTTATTTCCAATGCAGGAAATCCTTTCTTTAAAGTGTTATGCATTTTCTGCTCTAATAGTAAAGCTAGTGTTACAGAGAGCTTAGTTTAGCGTTTCTGTGAACAGTGACACTGTGCCAGTTCTCTTGAGTGAATGAAGAGGACAAGGCTTGTCAAGTGCTGAAAAGCTTCTTTCCCTGTAAGAGAAAGACAATCCATGCAATGTTTAGAGCAAAGCTTGCTAAAATAAAAGATATTCATGTCATATGATATAAAGTCTTATTTGCAATGCAGAAAAGCCTTTCTTTAAAGTGTTATGCATTTTCTGCTCTAATAGTAAAGTTAGTGTTACTTGGCCCAGAGAGCTTAGTTTAGCGTTTCTGTGAACAGTGACACTGTGTCAGTGCTCCTGAGTGAAAGAAGAAATCGAGTCTTCTCAAGTGCTAAAAAGCTTCTATCCATGTAAGAGAAAGTCAGTTCATGCAATGTTAAGAGCAAAGCTTGCCAAAACGAAAGATGTTCATTTCAAATGACATACTGTCTTATTTCCAATGCAGGAAAGCCTTTCTTTAAAGTGTTATGCATTTTCTGCTCTAATAGTAAAGCTAGTGTTACAGAGAGCTTAGTTTAGCGTTTCTGTGAACAGTGATACTGTGCCAGTTCTTTTGAGTGAATGAAGAGAACAAGGCTTCTCAAGTGCTGAAAAGCTTCTTTCCCTGTAAGAGAATGTAAGTTCATGCAAAGTAAAGAGCACAGCATTCCAAAATGTAACATGTTCGTCTCAAATGACATAAAGTCTTATTTGCATTGCAGAAATGCGTTTCTTTAATTGGTTAGCTGTTTTCTGCTTTAAAAGTAAAGTTTGTGTTTCTAGGTCCAGTGAGCTTAGTTTAGCGTTTCTGTGAACAGTGACACTGTGTCAGTTCTCCTGAGTGAATGAATTGAACGAGGCTTCTCACGTGCTGAAAAGCTTCTTTCCATGTCAGTTCATGCAATGCTAAGAGCAAAGCTTGTTAAAATGAAAGAAGTTCGTTTCAAATGAAATAAAGCCTTATAATGGGCTAAATGTTTTCTGCTCTAATAGTAAAGTTAGTGTTACTGGGCCCAGAGAGCTTAGTTTAGCGTTTCTGTGAACAGTGTCACTGTGTCAGTGCTCCTGAGTGAAAGAAGAAATCGAGGCTTCTCAAGTGCTAAAAAGCTTCTATCCCTGTAAGAGAAAGTCAGTTCATGCAATGTTAAGAGCAAAGCTTGCCAAAACGAAAGATGTTCATTTCAAATGATATACTGTCTTATTTGCAATGCGGGAAAGCCTTTCTTTACAGTGTTGCGCATTTTCTGCTCTAATAGTAAAGTTAGTTACTTGGCCCCGAGAGCTTAGTTTAGCGTTTCTGTGAACAGTGACGCTGTGCCAGTGCTCCCGAGTGAATCAAGACAACGAGGCTTCTTAAGTGCTGAAAAGCGTCTTTCCCTGTATGAGAATGTCAGTCCATGCAATGTTTAGAGCAAAGCTTGCCACAATAAAAGATATTCATGTCAAATGATATACATTCTTATTTGCAATACAGAAATGCGTTTCTTTAATGGGTTAGATGTTTTCTGCATTAAAAGTAAAGTTAGTGTTACTAGGCCCAGTGAGCTTAGTTTAGCGTTTCTGTGAACAGTGATACTGTGCGAGTTCTCTTGAGTGAATGCAGAGAACAAGGCTTCTCAAGTGCTGAAAAGCTTCTTTCCCTGTATGAGAATGTCAGTCCATGCAATGTTTAGAGCAAAGCTTGCCAAAATAAAAGATATTCATGTCATATGATATAAAGTCTTATTTGCAATGCAGAAAAGCGTTTCTTTAATGGGTTAGATGTTTTCTACTTTAAAAGTAAAGTTAGTATCACTAGACCCAGAGAGCTTAGCTGAGCGTTTCTGTAAACAGTGACACTTTGCCAGTGCTCCCGAGTGAATCAAGACAACGAGGCTTCTCAAGTGCTGAAAAGCTTCTTTCCCTGTCAGTTTATGCAATTTAAGAGCAAAGCTTGTTAAAATGAAAGAAGTTTGTTTCAAATGAAATAAAGCCTTATTTGACATGCAGAAATGCGTTTCTTTAATGGGCTAAATGTTTTCTGCTCTAATAGTAAAATTAGTGTTACTGGGCCCAGAGAGCTTAATTTAGCGTTTCTGTGAACAGTGTCACTGTGTCAGTGCTCCTGAGTGAATCAAGACAACGAGGCTTCTCAAGTGCTGAAAAGCGTCCTTCCCTGTATGAGAATGTCAGTCCATGCAATGTTAAGAGCAAAGCTTGTTAAAATGAAAGAAGTTCGTTTCAAATGAAATAAAGTCTTATTTGCAATGCAGGAAAGCCTTTCTTTAAAGTGTTATGCATTTTCTACTCTAATAGTAAAGTTAGTGTTACTAGGCCCAGTGAGCTTAGTTTAGCGTTTCTGTGAACAGTGATACTGTGCCAGTTCTCTTGAGTGAATGCAGAGAACAAGGCTTCTCAAGTGCTGAAAAGCTTCTTTCCCTGTAAGAGAAAGTCAGTCCATACAATGTTTAGAGCAAAGCTTGCCAAAATAAAAGATGTTCATGTCAAATGATATAAAGTCTTATCTCCAATGCAGAAAAGCGTTTCTTTAATGAATTAGATTTTTTCTGCTTTAAAAGTAAAGTTAGTGTTACTAGGCCCAGTGAGCTTAGTTTAGCGTTTCTGTGAACAGTGATACTGTGCCAGTTCTCTTGAGTGAATGAAGAGAACAAGGCTTTTCAAGTGCTGAAAAGCTTCTTTCCCTGTAAGAGAATGTAAGTTAATGCAAAGTTAAGAGCACAGCATTCCAAAATGTAACATGTTCGTCTCAAATGAAATAAAGTATTATTTGCAATACAGAAATGCGTGTCTTTAATGGGTTAGATGTTTTCTGCTTTAAAAGTAAAGTTAGTGTTTCTAGGCTCAGTGAGCTTAGTTTAGCGTTTCTGTGAACAGTGACACTGTGTCAGTTCTCCTGAGTGAATGAATTGAACGAGGCTTCTCACGTGCTGAAAAGCTTCTTTCCCTGTCAGTTTATGCAATGTTAACAGCAAAGCTTGTTAAAATGAAAGAAGTTCGTTTCAAATTAAATAAAGCCTTATTTGACATGCAGAAAAGCGTTTCTTTAATGAATTAGATTTTTTACTGCTTTAAAAGTAAAGTTAGTGTTACTAGGCCCAGTGAGCTTAGTTTAGTATTTCTGTGAACAGTGACACTGTGTCAGTGCTCCTGAGTGAAAGAAGAAATCGAGGCTTCTCAAGTGCTGAAAAGCTTCTATCCCTGTAAGAGAAAGTCAGTCCATGCAATGTTTAGAGCAAAGCTTGCCAAAATAAAAGATATTCATGTCAAATGATATAAAGTCTTATTTGCAATGCAGAAAAGCCTTTCTTTAAAGTGTTATGCATTTTCTGCTCTAATAGTAAAGTTAGTGTTACTTGGCCCAGAGAGCTTAGTTTAGCGTTTCTGTAAACAGTGACACTTTGCCAGTGCTCCCGAGTGAATCAAGACAACGAGGCTTCTCAAGTGCTGAAAAGCTTCTTTCCCTGTAAGAGAAAGTCAGTCCATGCAATGTTTAGAGCAAAGCTTGCCAAAATAAAAGATATTCATGTCAAATGATATAAAGTCTTATTTGCAATGCAGAAAAGCGTTTCTTTAATGGGTTAGATGTTTTCTACTTTAAAAGTAAAGTTAGTGTCACTAGACCCAGAGAGCTTAGTTGAGCGTTTTTGTAAACAGTGACACTTTGCCAGTGCTCCCGAGTGAATCAAGACAACGAGGCTTCTCAAGTGCTGAAAAGCTTCTTTCCCTGTATAAGAATGTCAGTCCATGCAAAGTAAAGAGCACAGCATTCCAAAATGTAACATGTTCGTCTCAAATGAAATAAAGTCTTATTTGCATTGCAGAAATGCGTTTCTTTAATTGGTTAGCTGTTTTCTGCTTTAGAAGTAAAGTTAGTGTTTCTAGGTCCAGTGAGCTTAGTTTAGCGTTTCTGTGAACAGTGATACTGTGCCAGTTCTCTTGAGTGAATGAAGAGAACAAGGCTTCTCAAGTGCTGAAAAGCTTCTTTCCCTGTAAGAGAATGTAAGTTCATGCAAAGTAAAGAGCACAGCATTCCAAAATGTAACATGTTCGTCTCAAATGATATAAAGTATTATTTGCAATACAGAAATGCGTTTCTTTAATGGATTAGGTGTTTTCTGCTTTAAAAGTAAAGTTAGTGTTTCTAGGCTCAGAGAGCTTAGTTTAGCGTTTCTGTGAACAGTGACACTGTGTCAGTTCTCCTGATTGAATGAATTGAAAGAGCCTTCTCACCTGCTGAAAAGCTTCTTTCCCTGTAAGAGAATGTAAGTTCATGCAAAGTTAAGAGCACAGCATTCCAAAATGTAACATGTTCGTCTCAAATGATATAAAGTATTATTTGCAATACAGAAATGCGTTTCTTTAATGGATTAGGTGTTTTCTACTTTAAAAGTAAAGTTAGTGTCACTAGACCCAGAGAGCTTAGTTGAGCGTTTCTGTAAACAGTGACACTTTGCCAGTGCTCCCGAGTGAAAGAAGAAATCGAGGCTTCTCAAGTGCTGAAAAGCTTCTTTCCATGTCAGTTTATGCAATTCTAAGAGCAAAGCTTGTTAAAATGAAAGATGTTCGTTTCAAATGAAATAAAGTCTAATTTGTAATGCAGAAATGCGTTTCTTTAATGGGCTAAATGTTTTCTGCTCTAATAGTAAAGTTAGTGTTACTTGGCCCAGAGAGCTTAGTTTGGCGTTTCTGTGAACAGTGACACTGTGCCAGTTCTCTTGAGTGAATGAAGAGGACAAGGCTTCTCAAGTGCTGGAAAGCTTCTTTCCCTGTAAGAGAAAGTCAGTCCATGCAATGTTTAGAGCAAAGCTTGCCAAAATAAAAGATATTCATGTCAAATGATATAAAGTCTTACTTGCAATGCAGAAATGCGTTTCTTTAATGGGTTAGATGTTTTCCGCTTTAAAAGTAAAGTTAGTGTTACTAGGCCCAGTGAACTTAGTTTAGCGTTTCTGTGAACAGTGATACTGTGGCAGTTCTTTTGAGTGAAAGAAGAAATCGAGTCTTCTCAAGTGCTAAAAAGCTTCTATCCATGTAAGAGAAAGTCAGTTCATGCAATGTTAAGAGCAAAGCTTGCCAAAACGAAAGATGTTCATTTCAAATGACATACTGTCTTATTTCCAATGCAGGAAAGCATTTCTTTAAAGTGTTATGCATTTTCTGCTCTAATAGTAAAGCTAGTGTTACAGAGAGCTTAGTTTAGCGTTTCTGTGAACAGTGTCACTGTGTCAGTGCTCCTGAGTGAAAGAAGAAATCGAGTCTTCTCAAGTGCTAAAAAGCTTCTATCCCTGTAAGAGAAAGTCAGTTCATGCAATGTTAAGAGCAAAGCTTGCCAAAACGAAAGATGTTCATTTCAAATGACATACTGTCTTATTTCCAATGCAGGAAAGCCTTTCTTTAAAGTGTTATGCATTTTCTGCTCTAATAGTAAAGTTAGTGTTACTTGGCCCAGAGAGCTTAGTTTAGCGTTTCTGTGAACAGTGACCTGTGCCAGTTCTTTTAAGTGAATGAAGAGGACAAGGCTTCTCAAGTGCTGAAAAGCTTCTTTCCCTGTAAGAGAAAGTCAGTCCATGCAATGTTTAGAGCAAAGCTTGCCAAAATAAAAGATATTCATGTCAAATGATATAAAGTCTTATTTGCAATGCAGAAAAGCGTTTCTTTAATGGGTTAGATGTTTTCTACTTCAAAAGTAAAGTTAGTGTCACTAGGCCAGTGAACTTAGTTTAGCGTTTCTGTGAACAGTGATACTGTGCCAGTTCTTTTGAGTGAATGAAGAGAACAAGGCTTCTCAAGTGCTGAAAAGCTTCTTTCCCTGTAAGAGAATGTAAGTTCATGCAAAGTAAAGAGCACAGCATTCCAAAATGTAACATGTTCGTCTCAAATGAAATAAAGTCTTATTTGCATTGCAGAAATGCGTTTCTTTAATTGGTTAGCTGTTTTCTGCTTTAAAAGTAAAGTTTGTGTTTCTAGGTCCAGTGAGCTTAGTTTAGCGTTTCTGTGAACAGTGACACTGTGTCAGTTCTCCTGAGTGAATGAATTGAACGAGGCTTCTCACGTGCTGAAAAGCTTCTTTCCATGTCAGTTCATGCAATGCTAAGAGCAAAGCTTGTTAAAATGAAAGAAGTTCGTTTCAAATGAAATAAAGCCTTATAATGGGCTAAATGTTTTCTGCTCTAATAGTAAAGTTAGTGTTACTGGGCCCAGAGAGCTTAGTTTAGCGTTTCTGTGAACAGTGTCACTGTGTCAGTGCTCCTGAGTGAAAGAAGAAATCGAGGCTTCTCAAGTGCTAAAAAGCTTCTATCCCTGTAAGAGAAAGTCAGTTCATGCAATGTTAAGAGCAAAGCTTGCCAAAACGAAAGATGTTCATTTCAAATGATATACTGTCTTATTTGCAATGCAGGAAAGCCTTTCTTTACAGTGTTGCGCATTTTCTGCTCTAATAGTAAAGTTAGTTACTTGGCCCCGAGAGATTAGTTTAGCGTTTCTGTGAACAGTGACGCTGTGCCAGTGCTCCCGAGTGAATCAAGACAACGAGGCTTCTTAAGTGCTGAAAAGCGTCTTTCCCTGTATGAGAATGTCAGTCCATGCAATGTTTAGAGCAAAGCTTGCCAAAATAAAAGATATTCATGTCAAATGATATACATTCTTATTTGCAATACAGAAATGCGTTTCTTTAATGGGTTAGATGTTTTCTGCATTAAAAGTAAAGTTAGTGTTACTAGGCCCAGTGAGCTTAGTTTAGCGTTTCTGTGAACAGTGATACTGTGCGAGTTCTCTTGAGTGAATGCAGAGAACAAGGCTTCTCAAGTGCTGAAAAGCTTCTTTCCCTGTAAGAGAAAGTCAGTCCATGCAATGTTTAGAGCAAAGCTTGCCAAAATAAAAGATGTTCATGTCAAATGATATAAAGTCTTTTCTGCAATGCAGAAAAGCGTTTCTTTAATGAATAAGATTTTTTCTGCTTTAAAAGTAAAGTTAGTGTTACTAGTCCCAGTGAGCTTAGTTTAGCATTTCTGTGAACAGTGACACTGTGTCAGTTCTCTTGAGTGAATGAAGAGAACAAGGCTTCTCAAGTGCTTAAAAGCTTCTTTCCCTGTAAGAGAAAGTCAGTCCATGCAATGTTTAGAGCAAAGCTTGCTAAAATAAAAGATATTCATGTCAAATGATATAAAGTCTTATTTGCAATGCAGAAATGCGTTTCTTTAATGGGTTAGATGTTTTCTGCTTTAAAATTAAAGTTAGTGTTTCTAGGCCCAGTGAGCTTAGTTTAGCGTTTTTGTGAACAGTGACACTGTGTCAGTTCGCCTGAGTGAATGAACTGAACAAGGATTCTCAAGTATTGAAAAGCTTCTTTCTCTGTAAGAGAATGTCAGTTCATGCAATGTTAAGAGCAAAGCCTGCCAATATGTAAGATGTTCTTCTCAAATGAAATAAAGTCTTAGTTGCATTGCAGAAATGCGTTTCTTTAATGGGTTAGCTGTTTTCTGCTTTAAAAGTAAAGTTAATTTTTCTAGGCCCAGTGAGCTTAGTTTAGCGTTTCTATGAACAGTGATACTGTGCCAGTTGTCTTGAGTGAATGAAGAGAACAAGGCTTCTCAAGTGCTGAAAAGCTTCTTTCCCTGTAAGAGAAAGTCAGTCCATGCAATGTTTAGAGCAAAGCTTGCCATTATAAAAGATATTCATGTCATATGATATACATTCTTATTTGCAATACAGAAATGCGTTTCTTTAATGGGTTAGATGTTTTCTGCATTAAAAGTAAAGTTAATGTTTCTAGGCCCAGTGAGCTTAGTTTAGCGTTTCTGTGAACAGTGATACTGTGTCAGTGCTCCTGAGTGAAAAAAGAAAACGAGGCTTCTCAAGTGCTGAAAAGCTTCTTTCCCTGTAAGAGAAAGTCAGTCCATGCAATGTTTAGAGCAAAGCTTGCTAAAATGAAAGAAGTTCGTTTCAAATGAAATAAAGCCTTCATTGACATGCAGAAAAGGGATTCCTTAATGGGCTAAATGTTTTCTGCTCTAATAGTACAGTTAGTGTTACTGGGCCCAGAGAGCTTAGTTTAATGTTTCTGTGGACAGTGTCACTGTGTCAGTGCTCCTGAGTGAAAGAAGAAATCGAGGCTTCTAAAGTGCAAAAAAAGCTTCTATCCCTGTAAGAGAAAGTCAGTTCATGCAATGTTAAGAGCAAAGCTTGCCAAAACGAAAGATGTTCATTTCAAATGACATACTGTCTTATTTGCAATGCAGAAAAGCCTTTCTTTAAAGTGTTATGCATTTTCTGCTCTAATAGTAAAGTTAGTGTTACTTGGCCCAGAGAGCTTAGTTTAGCGTTTCTGTGAACAGTGTCACTGTGTCAGTTCTCTTGAGTGAATGAAGAGAACAAGGCTTCTCAAGTGCTGAAAAGCTTCTTTCCCTGTAAGAGAAAGTCAGTCCATACAATGTTTAGAGCAAAGCTTGCCAAAATAAAAGATGTTCATGTCAAATGATATAAAGTCTTATCTGCAATGCAGAAAAGCGTTTCTTTAATGAATTAGATTTTTTCTTCTTTAAAGAAACGCTTTTCTGCATGTCAAATAAGGCTTTATTTCATTTGAAACAAACTTCTTTCATTTTAAAAAGCTTTGCTCTTAGCATTGCATAAACTGACAGGGAAAGAAGCTTTTCAGCACGTGAGAAGCCTCGTTCAATTCATTCACTCAGGAGAACTGACACAGTGTTACTGTTCACAGAAACGCTAAACTAAGCTCACTGGGCCTAGTAACACTAACTTTACTTTTAAAGCAGAAAAAATCTTATTCATTAAAGAAACACTTTTCTGCATTGCAGAAAAGACTTTATATCATTTGACATGAACATCTTTTATTTTGGCAAGCTTTGCTCTAAACATTGTATGGACTGACTTTCTCTTACAGGGAAAGAAGCTTTTCAGCACTTGAGAAGCCTTGTTCTCTTCTTTCACTCAAGAGAACTGGCACAGTATCACCGTTCACAGAAACGCTAAACTATGCTCACTGGGCCTAGTAACACTAACTTTACTTTTAAAGCAGAAAACATCTAACCCATTAAAGAAATGCTTTTCTGCATATCAAATAAGGCTTTATTTCATTTGAAACGAACTACTTTCATTTTAACAAGCTTTGCTCTTAGCATTGCATGAACTGACAGGGAAAGAAGCTTTTCAGCACGTGAGAAGCCTCGTTCAATTCATTCACTCAGGAGAACTGACACAGTGTTACTGTTCACAGAAACGCTAAACTAAGCTCACTGAGCCTAGAAACACTAACTTTACTTTTAAAGCAGAAAACAGCTAACCCATTAAAGAAACGCATTTCTGCAATGCAAATGACTTTATTTCATTTGACACGAACATCTTACATATTGGCAGGCTTTGCTCTTAACATTGCATGAACTGATATTCTCTTACAGGGATAGAAGCTTTTTAGCACTTGAGAAGCCTCGATTTCTTCTTTCACTCAGGAGCACTGACACAGTGACACTGTTCACAGAAACGCTAAACTAAGCTCTCTGGGCCAAGTAACACTAACTTAACTATTAGAGCAGAAAATGCATGACACTTTAAAGAAAGGCTTTTCTGCATTGCAAATAAGACATTATTTCATTTGAGACGAACATTTTACATATTGGCAGGCTTTGCTCTTAACATTGCATGAACTCACATTCTCTTACAGGGAAAGAAGCTTTTCAGCACTTGAGAAGCCTCGTTTTCTTCTTTCACTCAGGAGCACTGACACAGTGTCACTGTTCACAGAAATGCTAAACTAAGCTCACTGGGCCTAGTAACACTAACTTTACTTTTAAAGCAGAAAACATCCAACCCATTAAAGAAACGCATTTCTGCAATGCAAATAAGACTTTATTTCATTTGAGACGAACATCTTACATATTGGCAGGCTTTACTCTTAACATTGCATGAACTGACATTCTCTTACAAGGAAAGAAGCTTTTCAGCACTTGAGAAGCCTCGTTTTCTTCTTTCACTCAGGAGCACTGACACAGTGTCACTGTTCACAGAAACGCTAAATTAAGCTCACTGGGTCTAGTAACACTAACTTTACTTTTAAAGCAGAAAAAATCTAATTCATTAAAGAAACGCTTTTCTGCATTGCAGATAAGACTTTATATCATTTGACATGAACATCTTTTATTTTGGCAAGCTTTGCTCTAAACATTGTATGGACTGACTTTCTATTACAGGGAAAGAATCTTTTTAGCACTTGAGAAGGCTTGTTCTCTTCATTCACTCAAGAGAACTGGCACAATATCACTGTTCACAAAAATGCTAAACTAAGCTCACTGGGCCTAGTAACACTAACTTTACTTTTAAAGCAGAAAACATCTAACCCATTAAAGAAACGCATTTCTGCATTGCAAATAAGACTTTATTTAATTTGAAACGAACATCTTTCGTTTTGGCAAATTTTGGTCTTAACATTGCATGGACTGACATTCTTATACAGGGAAAGACGCTTTTCAGCACTTGAGAAGCCTCGATTTCTTCTTTCATTCAGGAGCACTGACACAGTGACACTGTTCACAGCAACGCTAAACTAAACTCTCTGGGCCTAGTAACACTAACTTTACTTTTAAAGCAGAAAAAATCTAATTTATTAAAGAAACGCTTTTCTGCATTGCAGAAAAGACTGTATATCATTTGACATGAACATCTTTTATTGTGGCAAGCTTTGCTCTAAACATTGTATGGACTGACTTTCTCTTACAGGGAAAGAAGCTTTTCAGCACTTGAGAAGCCTTGTTCTCTTCATTCACTCAAGAGAACTGACAGAGTGTCACTGTTCACAGAAACGCTAAACTAAGCTCTCTGGGCCAAGTAACACTAACTTTACTATTAGAGCAGAAAATGCATAACACTTTAAAGAAAGGCTTCTCTGCATTGCAAATAAGACAGTATGTCATTTGAAATGAACATCTTTCGTTTTGGCAAGCTTTGCTCTTCACATTGTATGGACTGACTTTCTCTTACAGGGAAAGAAGCTTTTCAGCACTTGAGAAGCCTTGTTCTCTTCATTCACTCAAGAGAACTGACAGAGTGTCACTGTTCACAGAAACGCTAAACTAAGCTCAATGGGCCTAGAAACACTAACTTTACTTTTAAAGCAGAAAACAGCTAACCCATTAAAGAAACGCATTTCTGCAATGCAAATAAGACTTTATTTCATTTGAAACGAACTTCTTTCATTTTAACAAGCTTTGCTCTTAGCATTGCATAAACTGACAGGGAAAGAAGCTTTTCAGCACGTGAGAAGCCTCGTTCAATTCATTCAATCAGGAGAACTGACACAGTGTCACTGTTCACAGAAACGCTAAACTAAGCTCACTGGGCCTAGTAACACTAACTTTACTTTTAAAGCAGAAAACATCTAACCCATTAAAGAAACGCATTTCTGCATTTCAAATAAGACTTTATTTCATTTGAAAGGAACATCTTTCATTTTAGCAAGCTTTGCTCTTAACATTGCATGAACTGACAGGGAAAGAAGCTTTTCAGCACTTGAGAAGCCTTTTTCTCTTCATTCACTCAAGAGAACTGACACAGTGTCACTGTTCACAGAAACGCTAAACTAAGCTGACTGGGCCAAGTAACACTAACTTTACTATTAGAGCAGAAAATGCATAAAACTTTAAAGAAAGGCTTTTCTGCATTGCAAATAAGACAGTATGTCATTTGAAATGAACATCTTTCGTTTTGGCAAGCTTTGCTCTTAACATTGCATAAACTGACAGGGAAAGAAGCTTTTCAGCACTTGAGAAGCCTCGTTCAATTCATTCACTCAGGAGAACTGACACAGTGTCACTGTTCACAGAAACGCTAAACTAAGCTCACTGGGCCTAGAAACACTAACTTTACTTTTAAAGCAGAAAACACCTAACCCATTAAAGAAACGCATTTCTGCAATGCAAATAAGACTTTATTTCATTTCAGACGAACATCTTACATATTGGTAGGCTTTGCTCTTAACATTGCATGAACTGACATTCTCTTACAGGGAAAGAAGCTTTTCAGTACTTGAGAATCCTTGTTCTCTTCATTCACTCAGGCGAACTGACACAGTGTCATTGTTCAGAGAAACGCTAAACTAAGCTCACTGGGCCTAGAAACACTAACTTTACTTTTAAAGCAGAAAACATCTAACCCATTAAAGAAACGCATTTCTGCATTGCAAATAAGACTTTATTTCATTTGAAAGGAACATCTTTCATTTTAGCAAGCTTTGCTCTTAACAGTGCATGAACTGAAAGGGAAAGAAGCTTTTCAGCACTTGAGAAGCCTCGTTCTCTTCATTCACTCAGGAGAACTGACACAGTGTCACTTTCTACAGAAACGCTAAACTAAGCTCACTGGGCCTAGAAACACTAACTTTACTTTTAAAGCAGAAAACAGCTAACCCATTAAAGAAACGCATTTCTGAAATGCAAATAAGACTTTATTTCATTTGAGACAAACATCTTACATATTGGCAGGCTTTGCTCTTAACATTGCATGAACTGACAATATCTTACAGAGAAACAAGCTTTTCAGTACTTGAGAAGCATCGTTTTCTTCTTTCAATCAGGAGCACTGACACAGTGTCACTGTTCACAGAAATGCTAAAATAAGCTCACTGGGCCTAGTAACACTAACTTTACTTTTAAAGCAGAAAAAATCTAATTCATTAAAGAAACGCTTTTCTGCATTGCAGAAAAGACTTTATATCATTTGACATGAACATCTTTTATTTTGGCAAGCTTTGCTCTAAACATTGTATGGACTGACTTTCTCTTACAGGGAAAGAAGCTTTTCAGCACTTGAGAAGCCTTGTTCTCTTCATTCACTCAAGAGAACTGGCACAGTATCACTGTTCACAGAAACGCTAAACTAAGCTCACTGGGCCTAGTAACACTAATTTTACTTTTAAAGCAGAAAACATCTAACCCATTAAAGAAACGCTTTGCTGCATGTCAAATAAGGCTTTATTTCATTTGAAACGAACTTCTTTCATTTTAACGAGCTTTGCTCTTAATATTGCATAAACTGACAGGGAAAGAAGCTTTTCAGTACTTGAGAAGCCTCGTTCAATTCATTCACTCAGGAGAACTGACACAGTATCACTGTTCACAGAAACGCTAAACTAAGCTCACTGGGCCTAGAAACACTAACTTTACTTTTAAAGCAGAAAACACCTAACCCATTAAAGAAACGCATTTCTGCAGTGCAAATAAGACTTTATTTCATTTGAGACGAACATCTTACATATTGGTAGGCTTTGCTCTGAACATTGCATGAACTTACATTCTCTTACAGGGAAAGCAGCTTTGCAGCACTTGTGAAGCCTCGTTCTCTTGATTCACTCAGGAGCACTGGCAAAGTGTCACTGTTTACAGAAACGCTCAACTAAGCTCTCTGGGTCTAGTGACCCTAAGTTTACTTTTAAAGTAGATAACATCTAACCCATTAAAGAAACGCTTTCCGGCATTGCAAATAAGACTTTATTTTATTTGAAAGGAACATCTTTCATTTTAGCAAGCTTTCCTCTTAACATTGCATGAACTGACAGGGAAAGAAGCTTTTGAGCACTTGAGAAGCCTCGTTCTCTTCATTCACTCAGGAGAACTGACACAGTGTCACTGTTTACAGAAACGCTAAACTAAGCTCTCTGGACCTGGTAACACTAACTGTACTTCAAATGCAGAAAACATCTAACCCATTAAAGAAACACTTTTCTGCATTTCAAATAAGGCTTTATTTCATTTGAAACGAACATCTTACATTTTGGGAAGCTATGCTCTTAACATTGCATGAACTGTCATTCTCTTACAGGGATAGAAACTTTTCAGCACTTCTGAATCCTCGTTTTCTTCTTTCACTCAGGAGCAACTGACACAGTGTCACTGTTCACAGAAACGCTAAACTAAGCTCTCTGGGCCTATTAACACTAACTCTACTATTAGAGCAGAAAATGCCTAACACATTAAAGAAAGTCTTTTCTGTATTGCAAATAAGACTTTATTTCATTTGAAATGAACATCTTTCATTTTGGCAAGCTTTGCTCTGAACATTGCATGAATTGACAATCTCTTAGAGGGAAAGCAGCTTTGCAGCACTTGTGAAGCCTCGTTTTCTTCTTTCACTCAGGAGCAATTGGTAAAGTGTCACTGTTTACAGAAACGCTCAACTATGCTCTCTGGGTCTAGTGACCCTACCTTTACTTTTAAAGTAGAAAACATCTAACCCATTAAAGAAACGCTTTCCGGCATTGCAAATAAGACTTTATTTTATTTGAAAGGAACATCTTTCATTTTAGCAAGCTTTCCTCTTAACATTGCATGAACTGACAGGGAAAGAAGCTTTTGAGCACTTGAGAAGCCTCGTTCTCTTCATTCACTCAGGAGAACTGACACAGTGTCACTGTTTAAAGAAACGCTAAACTAAGCTCTCTGGACCTGGTAACACTAACTGTACTTCAAATGCAGAAAACATCTAACCCATTAAAGAAACACTTTTCTGCATTTCAAATAAGGCTTTATTTCATTTGAAACGAACATCTTACATTTTGGGAAGCTATGCTCTTAACATTGCATGAACTGTCATTCTCTTACAGGGATAGAAACTTTTCAGCACTTCTGAATCCTCGTTTTCTTCTTTCACTCAGGAGCAACTGACACAGTGTCACTGTTCACAGAAACGCTAAACTAAGCTCTCTGGGCCTATTAACACTAACTCTACTATTAGAGCAGAAAATGCCTAACACATTAAAGAAAGTCTTTTCTGTATTGCAAATAAGACTTTATTTCATTTGAAATGAACATCTTTCATTTTGGCAAGCTTTGCTCTGAACATTGCATGAATTGACAATCTCTTAGAGGGAAAGCAGCTTTGCAGCACTTGTGAAGCCTCGTTTTCTTCTTTCACTCAGGAGCAATTGGTAAAGTGTCACTGTTTACAGAAACGCTCAACTATGCTCTCTGGGTCTAGTGACCCTACCTTTACTTTTAAAGTAGAAAACATCTAACCCATTAAAGAAACGCTTTCCGGCATTGCAAATAAGACTTTATTTCATTTGAAAGGAACATCTTTCATATTAGCAAGCTTTGCTCTTAACATTGCATGAACTGACAGGGAAAGAAGCTTTTCAGCACTTGAGAAGCCTCGTTCTCTTCATTCACTCAGGAGAACTGACACAGTGTCACTGTTTACAGAAACGCTAAACTAAGCTCTCTGGGCCTAGTAACACTAACTTTACTTTTAAAGCAGAAAACATCTAACCCATTAAAGAAACGCATTTCTGCATTGCAAATAAGACTTTATTTCATTTGAGACGAACATGTTACATTTAGGCAGGCTTTGCTCTTAACATTGCATGAACTTACATTCTCTTACAGGGAAAGCAGCTTTGCAGCACTTGTGAAGCCTCGTTGTCTTCTTTCACGCAGGAGCACTGACACAGTGTCACTGTTCACAGAAACGCTAAACTAAGTCAAGTCAAGTCAAGTCACCTTTATTTATATAGCGCTTTTAACAATACAGATTGTGTCAAAGCACTTAACAGTATCAAATTGGAGGATAGAGTGTCAGTAATGTATAATAATAAGATTAAACACTCAATTTTCAGTTAAAGGCATTTAATTATTGAATTCAGAGATGTCATTGTCTAGCTCAGTTTAGTTTAAATAGTATATATGAAATCAAAGTGACGATAATCGTTAGAAATTAAGTGTCCCCAACTGAGCAAGCCAGAGGCGACAGCGGCAAGGAACGAAAACTCCCTCTGTGACAGAATGGAGAAAAAAAACCTTGGGAGAAACCAGGCTCAGTCGGGGGGCCAGTTCTCTAAGCTCACTGGGCCTAGTAACACTAACTTTATATTTAAAGCAGAAAACATCTAACCCATTAAAGAAACGCTTTTCTGCATTGCAAATAAGACTTTATTTCATTTGAGACGAACTTCTTTCATTTTAGCAAGCTTTGCTCTTAACATTGCATGAACTGACAGGGAGAGAAGCTTTTCAGCACTTGAGAAGCCTCGTTCAATTCCTTCACTAATGAGAACTATCACAGTGTCACTGTTCACAGAAACGCTACACTACGTTCTCTGAACCTGGTAACACTAACTTTACTTCAAATGCAGAAAACATCTAACCCATTAAAGAAACGCTTTTCTGCATTTCAAATAAGGCTTTATTTCATTTGAAACGAACATCTTTCGTTTTGCCAAATTTTGCTCTTAACATTGCATGGACTGACATTCTCATACAGGGAAAGACGCTTTTCAGAACTTGAGAAGCCTCGTTGTCTTGATTCACTCGGGAGCACTGGCAAAGTGTCACTGTTTATAGAAGCGCTCAACTAAGCTCTCTGGGTCTAGTGACACTAACTTTACTTTTAAAGTAGAAAACATCTAATCCATTAAAGAAATGCTTTTCTGCATTGCAAATAAGACTTTATATCATTTGACATGAATATCTTTTATTTTGGCAAGCTTTGCTCTAAACATTGCATGGACTGACTTTCTCTTACAGGGAAAGAAGCTTTTCAGCACTTGAGAAGCCTTGTTCTCTTCATTCACTCAAGAGAACTGACACAGTGTCACTGTTCACAGAAACGCTAAACTAAGCTCACTGGGCCTAGTAACACTAACTTTACTATTAGAGCAGAAAATGCCTAACACATTAAAGAAAGTCGTTTCTGTATTGCAAATAAGACTTTATTTCATTTGAAATGAACATCTTTCATTTTGGCAAGCTTTGCTCTGAACATTGCATGAACTGACATTCTCTTACAGGGAAAGCAGCTTTGCAGCACTTGTGAAGCCTCGTTCTCTTGATTCACTCAGGAGCACTGGCAAAGTGTCACTGTTTACAGAAACGCTCAACTCAGCTCTCTGGGTCTAGTGACCCTAACTTTACTTTTAAAGTAGATAACATCTAACCCATTAAAGAAACGCTTTCCGGCATTGCAAATAAGACTTTTTTTTATTTGAAAGGAACATCTTTCATTTTAGCAAGCTTTGCTCTTAGCATTGCATGAACTGACAAGGAAAGAAGCTTTTCAGCACTTGAGAAGCCTCGTTCTCTTCATTCACTCAGGAGAACTGACACAGTGTCACTGTTTACAGAAACGCTAAACTAAGCTCTCTGGACCTGGTAACACCAAGTTTACTTCAAATGCAGAAAACATCTAACCCATTAAAGAAATGCTTTTCTGGATTTCAAATAAGGCTTTATTTCATTTGAAAAGAACATCTTACATTTTGGGAAGCTTTGCTCTTAACATTGCGTGAACTGACATTCTCTAACAGGGAAAGAAGCTTTTTAGCACTTGAGAAGCCTCGTTTTCTTCTTTCACTCAGGAGCACTGACACAGTGTATCTGTTCACAGAAACGCTAAACTAAGTTCTCTGGGCCTAGTAACACTAACTTTACTTTTAAAGCAGAAAAAATCTAATACATTAAAGAAACGCTTTTCTGCATTGCAGAAAAGACTTTATATCATTTGACATGAACATCTTTTATTTTGGCAAGCTTTGCTCCAAACATTGTATGGACTGACTTTCTCTTACAGGGAAAGAAGCTTTTCAGCACTTGAGAAGCCTCGTTCTCTTCATTCACTCAGGAGAACTGACACAGTGTATCTGTTCACAGAAATGCTAAACTAAGCTCTCTGGGCCTAGTAACACTAACTTTACTATTAGAGCAGAAAATGCATAACACTTTAAAGAAAGGCTTTTCTGCATTGCAAATAAGAGAGTATGTCATTTGAAACGAACATCTTTAGTTTTTGCAAGGTTTGCTCTTAACATTGCATGAACTGACATTCTCTTACAGGGAAAGAAGCTTTTCAGCACTTGAGAAGCCTCGTTCGCTTCATTCACTCAGGAGAACTGACACAATGTCACTGTTCACAGAAACGCTAAACTAAGCTCACTGGGCCTAGTAACACTAATTTTACTTTTAAAGCAGAAAACATCTAACCCATTAAAGAAACGCTTTTCTGCATGTCAAATAAGGCTTTATTTCATTTGAAACGAACTTCTTTCATTTTAACGAGCTTTGCTCTTAATATTGCATAAACTGACAGGGAAAGAAGCTTTTCAGTACTTGAGAAGCCTCGTTCAATTCATTCACTCAGGAGAACTGACACAGTATCACTGTTCACAGAAATGCTAAACTAAGCTCACTGGGCCTAGAAACACTAACTTTACTTTTAAAGCAGAAAACACCTAACCCATTAAAGAAACGCATTTCTGCAGTGCAAATAAGACTTTATTTCATTTGAGACGAACATCTTACATATTGGTAGGCTTTGCTCTGAACACTGCATGAACTTACATTCTCTTACAGGGAAAGCAGCTTTGCAGCACTTGTGAAGCCTCGTTCTCTTGATTCACTCAGGAGCACTGGCAAAGTGTCACTGTTTACAGAAACGCTCAACTAAGCTCTCTGGGTCTAGTGACCCTAAGTTTACTTTTAAAGTAGATAACATCTAACCCATTAAAGAAACGCTTTCCGGCATTGCAAATAAGACTTTATTTTATTTGAAAGGAACATCTTTCATTTTAGCAAGCTTTCCTCTTAACATTGCATGAACTGACAGGGAAAGAAGCTTTTGAGCACTTGAGAAGCCTCGTTCTCTTCATTCACTCAGGAGAACTGACACAGTGTCACTGTTTACAGAAACGCTAAACTAAGCTCTCTGGACCTGGTAACACTAACTGTACTTCAAATGCAGAAAACATCTAACCCATTAAAGAAACACTTTTCTGCATTTCAAATAAGGCTTTATTTCATTTGAAACGAACATCTTACATTTTGGGAAGCTATGCTCTTAACATTGCATGAACTGTCATTCTCTTACAAGGATAGAAACTTTTCAGCACTTCTGAATCCTCGTTTTCTTCTTTCACTCAGGAGCAACTGACACAGTGTCACTGTTCACAGAAACGCTAAACTAAGCTCTCTGGGCCTATTAACACTAACTCTACTATTAGAGCAGAAAATGCCTAACACATTAAAGAAAGTCTTTTCTGTATTGCAAATAAGACTTTATTTCATTTGAAATG
Organism: Spinibarbus caldwelli; assembly: GCA_039654775.1. Taxonomy (NCBI): domain Eukaryota; kingdom Metazoa; phylum Chordata; class Actinopteri; order Cypriniformes; family Cyprinidae; genus Spinibarbus; species Spinibarbus caldwelli. The sequence continues at coordinate 6,437,356 of CM077240.1, forward strand.
AACATCTTTCATTTTGGCAAGCTTTGCTCTGAACATTGCATGAATTGACAATCTCTTAGAGGGAAAGCAGCTTTGCAGCACTTGTGAAGCCTCGTTTTCTTCTTTCACTCAGGAGCAATTGGTAAAGTGTCACTGTTTACAGAAACGCTCAACTATGCTCTCTGGGTCTAGTGACCCTACCTTTACTTTTAAAGCAGAAAACATCTAACCCATTAAAGAAACGCTTTCCGGCATTGCAAATAAGACTTTATTTCATTTGAAAGGAACATCTTTCATATTAGCAAGCTTTGCTCTTAACATTGCATGAACTGACAGGGAAAGAAGCTTTTCAGCACTTGAGAAGCCTCGTTCTCTTCATTCACTCAGGAGAACTGACACAGTGTCACTGTTTACAGAAACGCTAAACTAAGCTCTCTGGGCCTAGTAACACTAACTTTACTTTTAAAGCAGAAAACATCTAACCCATTAAAGAAACGCATTTCTGCATTGCAAATAAGACTTTATTTCATTTGAGACGAACATGTTACATTTAGGCAGGCTTTGCTCTTAACATTGCATGAACTTACATTCTCTTACAGGGAAAGCAGCTTTGCAGCACTTGTGAAGCCTCGTTGTCTTCTTTCACGCAGGAGCACTGACACAGTGTCACTGTTCACAGAAACGCTAAACTAAGTCAAGTCAAGTCAAGTCATCTTTATTTATATAGCGCTTTTAACAATACAGATTGTGTCAAAGCACTTAACAGTATCAAATTGGAGGATAGAGTGTCAGTAATGTATAATAATAAGATTAAACACTCAATTTTCAGTTAAAGGCATTTAATTATTGAATTCAGAGATGTCATTGTCTAGCTCAGTTTAGTTTAAATAGTATATATGAAATCAAAGTGACGATAATCGTTAGAAATTAAGTGTCCCCAACTGAGCAAGCCAGAGGCGACAGCGGCAAGGAACGAAAACTCCCTCTGTGACAGAATGGAGAAAAAAAACCTTGGGAGAAACCAGGCTCAGTCGGGGGGCCAGTTCTCTAAGCTCACTGGGCCTAGTAACACTAACTTTATGTTTAAAGCAGAAAACATCTAACCCATTAAAGAAACGCTTTTCTGCATTGCAAATAAGACTTTATTTCATTTGAGACGAACTTCTTTCATTTTAGCAAGCTTTGCTCTTAACATTGCATGAACTGACAGGGAGAGAAGCTTTTCAGCACTTGAGAAGCCTCGTTCAATTCCTTCACTAATGAGAACTATCACAGTGTCACTGTTCACAGAAACGCTACACTACGTTCTCTGAACCTGGTAACACTAACTTTACTTCAAATGCAGAAAACATCTAACCCATTAAAGAAACGCTTTTCTGCATTTCAAATAAGGCTTTATTTCATTTGAAACGAACATCTTTCGTTTTGCCAAATTTTGCTCTTAACATTGCATGGACTGACATTCTCATACAGGGAAAGACGCTTTTCAGAACTTGAGAAGCCTCGTTGTCTTGATTCACTCGGGAGCACTGGCAAAGTGTCACTGTTTATAGAAGCGCTCAACTAAGCTCTCTGGGTCTAGTGACACTAACTTTACTTTTAAAGTAGAAAACATCTAACCCATTAAAGAAACGCTTTTCTGCATTGCAAATAAGACTTTATATCATTTGACATGAATATCTTTTATTTTGGCAAGCTTTGCTCTAAACATTGCATGGACTGACTTTCTCTTACAGGGAAAGAAGCTTTTCAGCACTTGAGAAGCCTTGTTCTCTTCATTCACTCAAGAGAACTGACACAGTGTCACTGTTCACAGAAACGCTAAACTAAGCTCACTGGGCCTAGTAACACTAACTTTACTATTAGAGCAGAAAATGCCTAACACATTAAAGAAAGTCGTTTCTGTATTGCAAATAAGACTTTATTTCATTTGAAATGAACATCTTTCATTTTGGCAAGCTTTGCTCTGAACATTGCATGAACTGACATTCTCTTACAGGGAAAGCAGCTTTGCAGCACTTGTGAAGCCTCGTTCTCTTGATTCACTCAGGAGCACTGGCAAAGTGTCACTGTTTACAGAAACGCTCAACTCAGCTCTCTGGGTCTAGTGACCCTAACTTTACTTTTAAAGTAGATAACATCTAACCCATTAAAGAAACGCTTTCCGGCATTGCAAATAAGACTTTTTTTTATTTGAAAGGAACATCTTTCATTTTAGCAAGCTTTGCTCTTAGCATTGCATGAACTGACAAGGAAAGAAGCTTTTCAGCACTTGAGAAGCCTCGTTCTCTTCATTCACTCAGGAGAACTGACACAGTGTCACTGTTTACAGAAACGCTAAACTAAGCTCTCTGGACCTGGTAACACCAAGTTTACTTCAAATGCAGAAAACATCTAACCCATTAAAGAAATGCTTTTCTGGATTTCAAATAAGGCTTTATTTCATTTGAAAAGAACATCTTACATTTTGGGAAGCTTTGCTCTTAACATTGCGTGAACTGACATTCTCTAACAGGGAAAGAAGCTTTTTAGCACTTGAGAAGCCTCGTTTTCTTCTTTCACTCAGGAGCACTGACACAGTGTATCTGTTCACAGAAACGCTAAACTAAGTTCTCTGGGCCTAGTAACACTAACTTTACTTTTAAAGCAGAAAAAATCTAATACATTAAAGAAACGCTTTTCTGCATTGCAGAAAAGACTTTATATCATTTGACATGAACATCTTTTATTTTGGCAAGCTTTGCTCCAAACATTGTATGGACTGACTTTCTCTTACAGGGAAAGAAGCTTTTCAGCACTTGAGAAGCCTCGTTCTCTTCATTCACTCAGGAGAACTGACACAGTGTATCTGTTCACAGAAATGCTAAACTAAGCTCTCTGGGCCTAGTAACACTAACTTTACTATTAGAGCAGAAAATGCATAACACTTTAAAGAAAGGCTTTTCTGCATTGCAAATAAGAGAGTATGTCATTTGAAACGAACATCTTTCGTTTTTGCAAGGTTTGCTCTTAACATTGCATGAACTGACATTCTCTTACAGGGAAAGAAGCTTTTCAGCACTTGAGAAGCCTCGTTCGCTTCATTCACTCAGGAGAACTGACACAATGTCACTGTTCACAGAAACGCTAAACTAAGCTCTCTGGGTCTAGTGACACTGACTGTACTTTTAAAGCAGAAAACATCTAACCTATTAAAGAAACGCTTTCCGGCATTGCAAATAAGACTTTATTTCATTTGAAATGAATATCTTTCATTTTAGCAAGCTTTGCTCTTAACATTGGATAAACTGACAGGGAAAGAAGCTTTTCAGCACTTAAGAAGTCTCGTTCTCTTCTTTCACTCAGGAGCACTGATACCGTGTCACTGTTCACAGAAACGCTAAACTAAGCTCACTGGGCCTAGTAACACTAACTTTACTTTTAAAGCAGAAAACATCTAACCCATTATAGAAACGCTTTTCTGCATTACAAATAAGACTTTATTTCATTTGAGACGAACATCTTTCATTTTAGCAAGCTTTGCTCTTAACATTGCATGAACTGACAGGGAAAGAAGCTTTTCAGCACTTGAGAAGCCTCGTTCTCTTCATTCACTCAGGAGAACTGACACAGTGTCACTGTTTACAGAAACGCTAAACTAAGCTCTCTGGACCTGGTAACACCAACTTTACTTCAAATGCAGAAAACATCTAACCCATTAAAGAAACGCTTTTCTGGATTTCAAATAAGGCTTTATTTCATTTGAAAAGAATATCTTACATTTTGGGAAGCTTTGCTCTTAACATTGCGTGAACTGACATTCTCTTACAGGGAAAGAAGCTTTTTAGCAATTGAGAAGCCTCGATTTCTTCGTTCACTCAGGAGTACTAACACAGTGCCTCTGTTCACAGAAACGCTAAACTAAGCTCACTGGGCCTAGTAACACTAACTTTATTTTTAAAGCAGAAAACATCTAACGCATTAAAGAAATGCATTTCTGCATTGCAAATAAGACTTTATTTCATTTGAGACGAACTTCTTTCATTTTAGCAAGCTTTGCTCTCAACATTGCATGAACTGTCAGGGAAAGAAGCTTTTCAGTACTTGAGAAGCCTCGTTTTCTTCTTTCACTCAGGAGCACTGACACAGTGTCACTGTTCACAGAAACGCTAAACTAAGCTCTCTGGGCCTAGTAACACTAACTTTACTATTGAAGCAGAAAATGCATAACACATTAAAGAAAGGCTTTTCTGCATTGCAAATAAGACAGTATGTCATTTGAACTGAATATTTCATTTCGGCAAGCTTTGCTCTTAACATTGCATGGACTAACATTCTCTTACAGGGAAAGAAGCTTTTCAGCACTTGAGAAGTCTCGTTCTCTTCTTTCACTCAGGAGCACTGACACCGTGTCACTGTTCACAGAAACGCTAAACTAAGCTCACTGGGCCTAGTAACACTAACTTTACTTTTAAAGCAGAAAACATCTAACCCATTAAAGAAACGCTTTTCTGCATTACAAATAAGACTTTATTTCATTTGAAACGAACATCTTTCATTTTAGCAAGCTTTGCTCTTAACATTGCATGAACTGACAGGGAAAGAAGCTTTTCAGCACTTGAGAAGCCTCGTTCTCTTCATTCACTCAGGAGAACTGACACAGTGTCACTGTTTACAGAAACGCTAAACTAAGCTCTCTGGACCTGGTAACACCAACTTTACTTCAAATGCAGAAAACATCTAACCCATTAAAGAAACGCTTTTCTGTATTTCAAATAAGGCTTTATTTCATTTGAAAAGAACATCTTACATTTTGGGAAGCTTTGCTCTTAACATTGCGTGAACTGACATTCTCTTACAGGGAAAGAAGCTTTTTAGCACTTGAGAAGCCTCGATTTCTTCTTTCAATCAGAAGCACTGACACAGTGTATCTGTTCACAGAAACGCTAAACTAAGCTCTCTGGGCCTAGTAACACTAACCTTACTATTAGAGCAGAAAATGCATAACACTTTAAAGAAAGGCTTTTCTGCATTGCAAATAAGAAAGTATGTCATTTGAAATGAATATCTTTCGTCTTGGCAAGGTTTGCTCTTAACATTGCATGAACTGACATTCTCTTACAGGGAAAGAAGCTTTTCAGAACTTGAGAAGCCTCGTTTTTCTTCTTTCACGCAGGAGCACTGACCCAGTGTCACTGTTCAAAGAATCGCCAAACTAAGCTCTTTGGGCCTAGTAACACTAACTTTACTATTGGAGCAGAAAATGCATAACACATTAAAGAAAGGCTTGTCTGCATTGCAAATAAGACAGTATGTCATTTGAAATGAATATTTCATTTTGGCAAGCTTTGCTCTTAACATTGCATGGACTAACATTCTAGGGAAAGAAGCTTTTCAACACTTGAGAAGCCTCGTTTTCTTCTTTCACGCAGGAGCACTGACCCAGTGTCACTGTTCACAGAAACGCTAAACTAAGCTCTCTGGGCCTAGTAACCCTAACTTTACTATTAGATCAGAAAACATCTAACCCATTATAGAAACGCTTTTCTGCATTGCAAATACGACTTTATTTCATTTGAAACGAACATCTTTCATTTTGGCAAGCTGTGCTCTTAACATTGCATGAACTGACATTCTCTTACAGGGAATTACAGGGAAGGAAGCTTTTCAGCACTTGAGAAGCCTCGTTTTCTTCTTTCACTCAGGAGCACTGACACAGTGTCACTGTTCACAGAAACGCTAAACTAAGCTGTCTGGGCCTAGTAACACTAACTTTACTATTAGAGCAGAAAACATTTAGCCCATTAAGGAAATGCTTTTCTGCATGTCAAATAAGGCTTTATTTCATTTGAAACGAACATCTTTCATTTTGGCAAATTTTGCTCTTAACATTGCATGGACTGACATTCTCTTACAGGGAAAGACGCTTTTCAGCACTTGTGAAGCCTCGTTTTCTTCTTTCACTGAGGAGCACTGACACAGTGTCAATGTTCACAGAAATGCTAAACTAAGCTCTCTGGGCCTAGTAACACTAACTTTACTATTAGAGCAGAAAATGTCTAACACATTAAAGAAAGTCTTTTCTGTATTGCAAATAAGACTTTCTTTCATTTGAAACGAACATCTTTCATTTTGGCAAGCTTTGCTCTTAACATTGCATGAACTGACATTCTCTTACTGGGAAAGAACCTTTTCAGAACTTGAGAAGCCTTCTTTTCTTCATTCACTCAGGAGAACTGACACAGCGTCATTGTTTACAGAAACGCTAATCTAAGCTCTCTGGGACTAGTAACACCAACTTTACTATTAGAGCAGAAAATGCCTAACACATTAAAGAAAGTCTTTTCTATATTGCAAATAAGACCTTATATCATTTGAAATGAACATCTTTTATTTTGGCAAGCTTTGCTCTGAACATTGCATGGACTGACATTCTCTTACAGGGATAGAAGCTTTTCGGCACTTGTGAAGCCTCGTTTTCTTCGTTCACTCAGGAGCACTAACACAGTGCCTCTGTTCACAGAAACGCTAAACTAAGCTCACTGGGCCTAGTAACACTAACTTTACTTTTAAAGCAGAAAACATCTAACCCATTAAAGAAACGCATTTCTGCATTGCAAATAAGACTTTATTTCATTTGAAACGAACATCTTTCATTTTGGCAAGCTTTGCTCTTAACATTGCATGGACTGACATTCTCTTACAGGGAAAGAAACTTTTCAGCACTTGAGAAGCCTCGTTCTCTTCATTCACACAGGAGCACTGACACAATGTCACTGTTCACAGAAACGCGAAACTAAGCTCTCTGGGACTGTAAGACTAATTTTAATTTTAGAGCAGAAAACATCTAACCCATTATAGAAACGCTTTTCTGCATTGCAAATACGACTTTCTTTCATTTGAAACGAACATCTTTCATTTTGGCAAGCTTTGCTCTTAACATTGCATGAACTGACATTCTCTTACTGGGAAAGAACCTTTTCAGAACTTGACAAGCCTTCTTTTCTCCTTACACTCAGGAGCACTGACACATTGTCACTGTTCACAGAAACGCCAAACTAAGCTCTCTGTGCCTAGTAACACCAACTTTACCATTAGAGCAGAAAATGCCTAACACATTAAAGAAAGTCTTTTCTATACTGCAAAAGACTTTAAATCATTTGACATGAACATCTTTTTTAGAGCAGAAAACATCTAACCCATTATAAAAACGTTTTTCTGCATTGCAAATAAGACTTTATTTCATTTGAATCGAACATCTTTTATTTTGGCAAGCTTTGCTCTTAACATTGCATGGACTGACATTCTCTTACAAGGAAAGAAGCTTTTCAGCACTTGAGAAGCCTCGTTCGCTTCATTCACTCAGGAGAACTGACACAGTGTCACTGTTCACAGAAACACTAAACTAAGCTCTCTGGGACTAGTAACACTAATTTTAATTTTAGACCAGAAAACTAACCCATTATAGAAACGCTTTTCTGCATTGCGAATAAGACTTTATTTCATTTGAAACGAACATCTTTCATTTTGGCAAATTTTGCTCTTAACATTGCATGGACTGACATTCTCTTACAGGGAAAGACGCTTTTCAGCACTTGTGAAGCCTCGTTTTCTTCTTTCACTGAGGAGCACTGACACAGTGTCAATGTTCACAGAAATGCTAAACTAAGCTCTCTGGGCCTAGTAACACTAACTTTACTATTAGAGCAGAAAATGTCTAACACATTAAAGAAAGTCTTTTCTGTATTGCAAATAAGACTTTCTTTCATTTGAAACGAACATCTTTCATTTTGGCAAGCTTTGCTCTTAACATTGCATGAACTGACATTCTCTTACTGGGAAAGAACCTTTTCAGAACTTGAGAAGCCTTCTTTTCTTCATTCACTCAGGAGAACAGGCACAGCGTCATTGTTTACAGAAACGCTAATCTAAGCTCTCTGGGACTAGTAACACCAACTTTACTATTAGAGCAGAAAATGCCTAACACATTAAAGAAAGTCTTTTCTATATTGCAAATAAGACCTTATATCATTTGAAATGAACATCTTTTATTTTGGCAAGCTTTGCTCTGAACATTGCATGAACGTACATTCTCTTACAGGGATAGAAGCTTTTCGGCACTTGTGAAGCCTCGTTTTCTTCGTTCACTCAGGAGTACTAACACAGTGCCTCTGTTCACAGAAACGCTAAACTAAGCTCACTGGGCCTAGTAACACTAACTTTACTTTTAAAGCAGAAAACATCTAACCCATTAAAGAAACGCATTTCTGCATTGCAAATAAGACTTTATTTCATTTGAAACGAACATCTTTCATTTTGGCAAGCTTTGCTCTTAACATTGCATGGACTGACATTCTCTTACAGGGAAAGAAACTTTTCAGCACTTGAGAAGCCTCGTTCTCTTCATTCACACAGGAGCACTGACACAATGTCACTGTTCACAGAAACGCGAAACTAAGCTCTCTGGGACTGTAAGACTAATTTTAATTTTAGAGCAGAAAACATCTAACCCATTATAGAAACGCTTTTCTGCATTGCAAATACGACTTTCTTTCATTTGAAACGAACATCTTTCATTTTGGCAAGCTTTGCTCTTAACATTGCATGAACTGACATTCTCTTACTGGGAAAGAACCTTTTCAGAACTTGACAAGCCTTCTTTTCTCCTTACACTCAGGAGCACTGACACATTGTCACTGTTCACAGAAACGCCAAACTAAGCTCTCTGTGCCTAGTAACACCAACTTTACCATTAGAGCAGAAAATGCCTAACACATTAAAGAAAGTCTTTTCTATACTGCAAAAGACTTTAAATCATTTGACATGAACATCTTTTTTAGAGCAGAAAACATCTAACCCATTATAAAAACGTTTTTCTGCATTGCAAATAAGACTTTATTTCATTTGAATCGAACATCTTTTATTTTGGCAAGCTTTGCTCTTAACATTGCATGGACTGACATTCTCTTACAAGGAAAGAAGCTTTTCAGCACTTGAGAAGCCTCGTTCGCTTCATTCACTCAGGAGAACTGACACAGTGTCACTGTTCACAGAAACACTAAACTAAGCTCTCTGGGACTAGTAACACTAATTTTAATTTTAGACCAGAAAACTAACCCATTATAGAAACGCTTTTCTGCATTGCGAATAAGACTTTATTTCATTTGAAACGAACATCTTTCATTTTGGCAAATTTTGCTCTTAACATTGCATGGACTGACATTCTCTTACAGGGAAAGACGCTTTTCAGCACTTGTGAAGCCTCGTTTTCTTCTTTCACTGAGGAGCACTGACACAGTGTCAATGTTCACTGAAATGCTAAACTAAGCTCTCTGGGCCTAGTAACACTAACTTTACTATTAGAGCAGAAAATGTCTAACACATTAAAGAAAGTCTTTTCTGTATTGCAAATAAGACTTTCTTTCATTTGAAACGAACATCTTTCATTTTGGCAAGCTTTGCTCTTAACATTGCATGAACTGACATTCTCTTACTGGGAAAGAACCTTTTCAGAACTTGAGAAGCCTTCTTTTCTTCATTCACTCAGGAGAACTGACACAGCGTCATTGTTTACAGAAACGCTAATCTAAGCTCTCTGGGACTAGTAACACCAACTTTACTATTAGAGCAGAAAATGCCTAACACATTAAAGAAAGTCTTTTCTATATTGCAAATAAGACCTTATATCATTTGAAATGAACATCTTTTATTTTGGCAAGCTTTGCTCTGAACATTGCATGAACGTACATTCTCTTACAGGGATAGAAGCTTTTCGGCACTTGTGAAGCCTCGTTTTCTTCGTTCACTCAGGAGTACTAACACAGTGCCTCTGTTCACAGAAACGCTAAACTAAGCTCACTGGGCCTAGTAACACTAACTTTACTTTTAAAGCAGAAAACATCTAACCCATTAAAGAAACGCATTTCTGCATTGCAAATAAGACTTTATTTCATTTGAAACGAACATCTTTCATTTTGGCAAGCTTTGCTCTTAACATTGCATGGACTGACATTCTCTTACATGGAAAGAAACTTTTCAGCACTTGAGAAGCCTCGTTCTCTTCATTCACACAGGAGCACTGACACAATGTCACTGTTCACAGAAACGCGAAACTAAGCTCTCTGGGACTGTAAGACTAATTTTAATTTTAGAGCAGAAAACATCTAACCCATTATAGAAACGCTTTTCTGCATTGCAAATACGACTTTCTTTCATTTGAAACGAACATCTTTCATTTTGGCAAGCTTTGCTCTTAACATTGCATGAACTGACATTCTCTTACTGGGAAAGAACCTTTTCAGAACTTGAGAAGCCTTCTTTTCTCCTTACACTCAGGAGCACTGACACATTGTCACTGTTCACAGAAACGCTAAACTAAGCTCTCTGTGCCTAGTAACACCAACTTTACCATTAGAGCAGAAAATGCCTAACACATTAAAGAAAGTCTTTTCTATACTGCAAAAGACTTTAAATCATTTGACATGAACATCTTTTTTAGAGCAGAAAACATCTAACCCATTATAAAAACGTTTTTCTGCATTGCAAATAAGACTTTATTTCATTTGAATCGAACATCTTTCATTTTGGCAAGCTTTGCTCTTAACATTGCATGGACTGACATTCTCTTACAAGGAAAGAAGCTTTTCAGCACTTGAGAAGCCTCGTTCGCTTCATTCACTCAGGAGAACTGACACAGTGTCACTGTTCACAGAAACACTAAACTAAGCTCTCTGGGACTAGTAACACTAATTTTAATTTTAGACCAGAAAACTAACCCATTATAGAAACGCTTTTCTGCATTGCGAATAAGACTTTATTTCATTTGAAACGAACATCTTTCATTTTGGCAAATTTTGCTCTTAACATTGCATGGACTGACATTCTCTTACAGGGAAAGATGCTTTTCAGCACTTGTGAAGCCTTGTTTTCTTCTTTCACTGAGGAGCACTGACACAGTGTCAATGTTCACAGAAATGCTAAACTAAGCTCTCTGGGCCTAGTAACACTAACTTTACTATTAGAGCAGAAAATGTCTAACACATTAAAGAAAGTCTTTTCTGTATTGCAAATAAGACTTTCTTTCATTTGAAACGAACATCTTTCATTTTGGCAAGCTTTGCTCTTAACATTGCATGAACTGACATTCTCTTACTGGGAAAGAACCTTTTCAGAACTTGAGAAGCCTTCCTTTCTCCTTACACTCAGGAGCACTGACACATTGTCACTGTTCACAGAAACGCTAAACTAAGCTCTCTGGGCCTAGTAACACTAATTTTACTATTAGAGCAGAAAATGTCTAACACATTAAAGAAAGTCTTTTCTGTATTGCAAATAAGACTTTATTTCATTTGAAATGAACATCTTTCATTTTGGCAAGCTTTGCTCTGAACATTGCATGAACTGACATTCTCTTACAGGGAAAGCAGTTTTGCAGCACTTGTGAAGCCTCGTTCTCTTGATTCACTCGGGAGCACTGGCAAAGTGTCACTGTTTACTGAAACGCTCAACTAAGCTCTCTGGGTCTAGTGACACTGACTTCACTTTTAAAGTAGAAAACATCTAACCCATTAAAATAATGCTTTTCGGCACTGCAAATAAGACTTTATTTAATTTGAAATTAACATCTTTCATTTTGGCAAGAGTTGCTCTTAACATTGCATGAACTGACGTCCTCTTACAGGGAAAGAAGCTGTTCAGCACTTGAGAAGCCTCGTTCTCTTCATTCACTCAGGAGAACTGACATAGTGTCACTGTTCACAGAAACGCTAAACTAATCTCTCTGGGCGTAGTATCACTAACTTTTCTTTTAGAGCAGAAAACATCTATCAACATCACAAAACTCCAGTAGTTGCAACAGATTTAGAATCCAAGCCATTTGTGTTTAAGGTTTTTCTTTTAAGACAATTTCTTGGAGATCAAAACTATTCAAAATCTTGACTTGTATTGCAAACACAACTTAATAACCACTGCACTTTTTTATCTTTGCTCTCATTCGCAGAGTGGATCCACATCCATAATATTTCCCCCTAACATCCTAACAACTTCACAAACCTCCAGTAGTTGCAACAGACTTAGAATTTAAGCCATTTGTATTCATGATTTTTCTTTTAATGCAATTTCTTGGAGAATAAAACTACTCAAAGTCTTGACTAGTATTGCTTTATAAGTAAGAATAACCACTGCACTTTTTTGTATTTGCGCACGGTTACAAAGCGGATCCACATCCATAATTTTTCCCCCAACACCCTAACAACATCACAAAACTCCAGTAGTTGCAAAAGATTTAGAATTCAAGCCATTTGTATTCATGATTTTTCTTTTAATACAATTTCTTGGAGAGCAAAACTACTCAAAGTCTTGACAAGTATTGCTTTAAACATAAGAATAACCACTGCACTTTTGTGTATTTGCCCTCGGTTACAAAGCGGATCCACATCCATAATATTTCCCCCTAACATCCTAACAACTTCACAAATATCCAGTAGTTGCAACACACTTAGAATTCAAGCCATTTGTATTCATGAGTTTTCTTTTAATACAATTTCTTCGGGAGCAAAACTACTCAAAGTCTTGACTTGTAATGCAAACAACATAATAACCAGTGCACTTTTGTTTCTTTGCTCTCATTCGCAAAGTGGATCCACATCCATAATATTTCCCCCTATCATCCTAACAACTTCACAAACCTCCAGTAGTTGCAACAGACTTAGAATTCAAGCCATTTGTATTCATGGTTTTTGTTTTAATACAATTTCTTGGAGAGCAAAACTACTCAAATCTTGACTTGTATTGCAAACACAACATAATAACCAGTGCACTTTTGTGTCTTTGCTCTCATTCGCAAAGTGGATCCACATCAATAATATTTCCCCCCATCATCCTAACAACTTCACAAAACTCTAGTAGTTGCAACAGACTTAGAATTCAAGCCATTTGTATTCATGATTTTTCTTTCAAAACAATTTATTGGAGAGCAAAACTACTCAAAATCTTGAGTAGTATTGGTTTACACATAAGAATAACCACTGCACTTTTGTGTTTTTGCCTTCGGTTACAAAGCGGATCCACATACATAATTTTTAACCCAAACACCCTAAAAACATAACAAAACTCCAATAGTTGCAAAAGATTTAGAATCTAAGCCATTTGTGTTACAGATTTTTCTTTTAATACAATTTCTTGGACAGCAAAATGACTCAAAGTCTTGATTAGTATTGCTTTACACATAAGAATAACCACTGCACTTTTGTGAATTTACCCTCGGTTACAAAGCGGATGCACATCCATAATTTTTCCCCCTAACACCCTGACAACATCACAAAACTCCAGTAGTTGCAACAGATTTAGAATCCAAGACATTTGTGTTCAAGGTTTTTATTTTAATACAATTTTTTGGAGAGCAAAACTACTCACAGTCTTGACTAGCATTGCTTTACACATAAGAATAACCACTGTACTTTTGAGTATTTGCTTTAATTCGGAAAGTGTATCCACATCCATAATATTTCCCCTTGACAGAGGTTTTACGGAGGCTCAGAAGTCATCTCAAGCGATGCGACACTTCCTCCCGAAACGCGCCAGCTCTTCTGCTGCTTCTAGTCGCCCCAAGCCTGCGCCGACTCAGCAGCCCGCCAAGCCAACGCCGGCCACTCCCGAGCCCCGACCTCTTAAGGATCGGCAGGATAGAGGGCGTTCCCGCTCGGCAAGACGCTACCCCTTTCCGAAGCGCCAAGGACCCCGGCCCAAGATTGCCTTGGATCCGGCACCTCAGAAGTCCTCCTGATCAACCAGGCAGAAAGAGGAGGGGCCCGAGTCTCGCTACCGCCGGATCACCCCGCAAGCAGCCTCTAATGTGCCTCTTGTCACCCCGCTCAGCGCTGGGTGCAGAGGGAAGTGTGCTATTGGTTCCCCATGGGCCCACTCTAGCGCCCGGGCGTCCAACTGCTGTGATAGCGGACAAAATAAAACACATACATTTTCAAAAAGTGAGCAAATATCCTCTTCTGCCTACCATAAGCGTCCTGCCCTTATGCAGCCAGTCTTTAGAGCCTATTCAGCCTCTTGCCACATGGGCCGAGTCCTGGCAGGCCATCCCCGGTGTGTCAGAATGGGTAATGGCTACGATAAGATGAGGTTATTCACTCCAATTCGCTCGAAGACCACCACGCTTCCGTGGTGTGGTCGCCACCACAGTGCGCAGCGAGGACGCTCAAGTCCTGCGCGCAGAGGTGATGAATCTGCTGGTAAAGGGAGCCATAGAAGTTGTTCCTCCAGCCCAGAGCGAGTCAGGCTTCTACAGCCGCTACTTCCTCGTCCCCAAAAAAAGACGGCGGCCTGCGACCTATTCTAGATCTCAGACTCCTGAATCACGCCCTGGTAAAAAGGTTGTTCAGGATGATCACATTGAAGCAGATCCTCTCGCAAATATGCCCAGGGGACTGGTTCATGTCACTGGATCTGAAAGACGCATACTTTCACATCCAGGTAGCCCCCCATCATAGACGATTCTTGAGATTTGCATTCGAGGGGGTGGCATATCAATACAGGGTCCTTCCGTTTGGGCTGTCCCTGGCTCCCCGCACTTTTATGTGATGCATGGATGCGGCTCTCTCCCCTCTGCGACAGATGGGAATACGTATACTCAACTACCTCGACGACTGGCTCATTCTGGTCCAGTCAGAGGCAGTTTCAACATCGCACAAGACCCTCCTCCTCAGCCACTTAGATTGCCTGGGGCTCAGGGTCAACTTTGCCAAGAGCGTACTGTCACCCAGCCAACGAGTGTCGTTCCTGGGGACAGTTATCGACTCAGTGCAGATGACAGCAACTGTCTCAGCGGAATGAGCCATGACGATTCAGCGCCACGCGGCCTCCTTCAAGGAAGGGACCGCTCACCCGCTCAAGGCCTTCCAGAAAATGCTGGGCCTTATGGCAGCAGCTTCGCCAGTTCTTCAGTTGGGCCTGCTTCACATGCGACCCATCCAGTTCTGGCTGAAGCAGAGGGTTCCTTCCGCGGCTTGGCGTCACGGTCGCCGGTGACTCGGGCCTGTGTATAAGCCCTGGCCCGTTGGAGGGATCCCCTCTGGCTGAAGCAGGGTGTGATTTTAGACACGGCGCACAGAAGGAAGGTTGTCACGACAGATGCCTCCAACAAGGGTTGGGGAGTGCTGTGCGAAGGCAAACCGACCTTCGGTCTTTGGTCCGAAGAAGAGTCGGGTCTGCACATCAACTGCCTAGAGATGCTAGCAGTGTGCCGTGCCTGTCAATTCTTCCTGCTGGACATAAGGGGACCCCATGTGCTAATACGCTCAAACAGCAGGTCCGTGGTGTCATACATAAAACACCAGGGCGGCCTCGTCTCGAAGCGCCTCTGCACGCTGGCGAACGACCTTCTTGTTTGGGCTCAGACCAATCTGCGCTCACTGAAGGCGACGCATATGCGTGGCAAAATGAACCAAGGAGCGGACATGTTGTCGAGGAACAACGTCTCCTCAGAAGAATGGATGCTCCACCCACTCACGGTTCAGAAAATCTGGGAAGTCTTTGGCAGAGGTCGAGTAGACCTCTTCACTTCCGAAGACAACTCTCATTGCCCAACCTTTTTCACGAAGAGCACGGATGCCCTGGCCCACGAGTGGCCCAGCCTCCCGCTCTATGCGTTCCCTCCAATCGCTCTGCTACCGCAGGTACTCAGACGAGTCAGGGGACAACGGCACAAGCTTCTTCTAATAGCCCCCCTCTGGAGGTACCAGCCGTGGGTGTCGGAGTTATTCCAGCTGCTTGAAGCAGCCCCGTGGCCCATTCCCTTGAGACGGGACCTCCTCTCTCAAGCGAATGGCACACTGTGGCATCCACGGCCCGAGTTATGGGCCCTGCATGTGTGGCCGCTCAACAGGAGCCTTTCGACCTCCCAGAGCGTGTCTTAAACACTATGGCAGAAGCTAGAGCCCCGTCTACCAGACGCCTCTATGCTCTGAAATGGTCTATTTTCTCAGTTTGGTGTCAAGACCGTGACTTAGATCCAGTTACCTCTGATGTATCAGTGGTTCTTTCGTTTCTGCAGGAGATGTTGGATAAACAGCGTACTTCATCCACCATCAAAGTTTACACGGCAGCCATAGCGGCTTTCCATGCCCCTATTGCTGGCCGATCGGTGGGCAGGAATAGTGCGGTGGTCCAGTTTATACGAGGTGCCAGGGGAATTAACCCCCCGCGTCCTCGTACAGTTCCACCTTGGGACTTACCAACCGTACTAAGGGCCTTGAAAGGCCCCCCGTTTGAACCATTGCAAACCACGAGCCTCAGATCACTCTTGTTTAAAACCGCCCTGCTGTTAGCGCTGGCGTCGGTTAAGCAAGTAGGAGACCTACAGGCCCTTTCCACCAACCCTGCTTGCCTGGAATTCGGGCCTAACGACTCCAAGGTCATCCTGAAAGCAAGGCTGGGTTATGTACCTAAGGTGCCCTCCACTCCGTTCAGATCCCAGGTCATAGTGCTTTCCGCGCTTTCCCCTTCGACGGATGACCAGAAATTATCCCTGCTCTGCCCCGTCAGGGCCCTGAGGGTGTACATTGAGGGTTTTGTCTCATTCAGGAGATCAGAACAGCTTTTTGTCAGCTTCGGTAACCACGCTAAAGGTCGCCCTGTTACGAAGCAATGAATTTCCAGGTGGTTAGTGGATGCTATCACCCTAGCATACTCCTCCTTGGGCTTGCAGGGCCCAGAGGCATCGCCTCTTCCTGGGCATGGTCCAGCGGGGTGTCCATTTCGGAAATTTGTGAGGCAGCCGGCTGGTCCTCGCCGTCCACATTTGTAAGGTTTTACAACTTGGACGTCCCTGCCTTACAGGCCAGAGTCCTTTCTGCTTAGTTTTTCTTATGGGTTCACTTGACCAGCATTGTTCAAGTCCCTCCTTCACCTGGACGGTCCATATTATATGGATACCAGGTATAAACTATAGGGGACGACACCCAGGCCACGGTTGACCCTTATAGCTCAGCCTGTGCTTGATGTATTCTATTGACTCCCCTGGGTCTTCTCCCATGGGAGTCTTGGTTTTGAGTCGTTCCCCATCATAGCACGGCGTGATTGTACTGGTTCCCATACAAGCGTCTTACGATGCAGTACGAGTGAGAATATCGACAGGGAACGTACTCAGTTACTTTCGTAACCTCGGTTCCCTTAGATATGGGCTTGCTCGTCGCCGCCACCGAGCCATTGGTTTGTTTTTATAGCACTGCACAAACCAATGGACGTGCAGTTTCACTGCGTGATTGAAAAGGCTTCAGTTGAAGAGGAAAAAAGAATTTTTCCCATACAAGCGTCTTACGACGCAGTACTCGTTCCCATATCTAAGGGAACCGAGGTTATGAAAGTAACTGAGTACGATTCTGTGCGTTGAGGCTCTAACATAACTTGCTCTGCCAAAAAGCTCTAAACACATGATAATCTGTCTTCTGCATTGCAAATAACATTTCATTTCATAAGAAAGAAATATCTTTCATGTACTCAAGCTTTACTCTAAAAATTGCATTAAACAATTTTCTCTCACTGAGAAAGAAGATTTTCATCATCTGTGGCCTTGAATGCTCTAGTTTGACTTACACAGCATTACTGTTCTTGGAAGCTCTAAACTAGTGATTCTGTGCACTGAAGCTCTAACATAACTTGCTCTGCCAAAAAGCTCTAACACATAAAAATCTGCCTTCTGCATTGCAAATAACATTTCATTTCATGAGAAAGAAACATCTTTCATGTACTCAAGAGTTACTTTTAAAATTGCATTAACCAACTTTCTCTCACTGAGAAAGAAGCTTTTCAGCATCTGTGGCCTAGCATTCTCTTCATTTGCTTTGTTTCAATAACACAACATTAGTGTTCTTAGAAGCTCTAAACTAGTGATTCTGTGCATTGAAGCTCTAACATAACTGGCTCTGCAAAAAAAGCTCTAACACATGAATATCTGTCTTCTGCATTGTAAATAACAGTGCATTTCATGAGAAAGAAACATCTATCATGTACTCAAGCTTTACTTTTAAAATTGCATTAACCAACTTTCTCTCACTGAGAAAGAAGCTTTTCAGCATCTGTGGCCTTACATTCTCTTCATTTGCTCAGTTTGACTAACACAGCATTAGTGTCCTTAGAAGCTCTAAACTAGTGATTCTGTGCATTGAAGCTCTAACATAACTTGCTCTGCAAAAAAGCTCTAATACATGAACATCTGTCTTCTGCATTGCAAATAACATTTAATTTCATGAGAAAGAAACATCTTTCATATACTCAAGCTTTACTTTTAAGATTGCATTGACCAACTTTCTCTCACTGAGAAAGAAGCTTTTCAGCATCTGTGGCCTTGCTTATCTTCATTTGCTTAGTTTCACTAACACAGCATTAGTGTTCCTAGAAGCTCTAAACTAGTGATTCTGTGCACTGAAGCTGTAACATAAATTGCTCTGCATAAAAGCTCTAACACATGAAAATATTTCCTCTGCATTGCAAATAACATTTCATTTCATAAGAAAGAAACATTTTTCATGTGGGCAAGCTTTACTCTCACAGTTTTTTACAATCATTTTTGCCCTAATAAAAGAACCTTCATGTCATTTTTCAAAACTCTAGACACAAAACTCAAAACATTTATTTATATATCATATAGGAACATTACTTTTGATCACCCACACATAAGATACTCATAGTTTCACTGTTTATTTTTTAGTACAATCATTGTTGTTCAAAACACGATTCAGCTTTCATTATGGTTCTCCACATTGATACATCATTGTAATAGACTAGAGAGAAAAGTACAGACACTGGAATCATTAAACATTTGAAAATTGTTGATGAAATAATCAAATCCCAACAGGTTTTTCAAAAAACTTTAAATGAGGAAAAAAATTAGATAAAAAAAAGATAGTTTTTTACAATCATTTTTCCACTAATAACAGAACCTTCATGTAATTTTTCAAAACTCTAGACACAAAACTCAAAACAGTCATTATTTGTAACACAGGCTGTCCAATGGTCAAAACTTTGCATATTCCGTTCATATCTTTAAAGAAGCCTTGCATTTGCAGGTATTGGTTCAAAATACTCATTTATTATGAAATATCGTAGGAACATGACTTTAGATCACCCACACACAAGATACCTATAGTTTCACTGTGTAGTTGTTAGTAAAATCATTGTTCAAAACACATGATGCAACTTTCATTATGGTTCTACACATTTGTATATCATTGTAATAGACTAGAGAGCAAAGTACAGAAACTGGAATCATTAAACATTTGAAAATTGTTGATGAAATAATCAACTCATAACAGGTAAAAAAAAAAAAAAAAAAAAAAAAAAAAAAACTTCCAGCTCTATCACCCTCTAAAAAGGCATTTACAGTATTGTAGGAAAAACAAATACTGATATATAGATATATATGATATATGATTTTTTTTTTCTCCCAACAACAGGTGTCTTGAAACTAATCATACCTGAACATACTCAGTCCTCAGTTGCTTCACTTTCATAATCTAAACGTAATATTGTTCATAATTTTCCATAAAAAATTATGCTTCAAGAGCAGTGTTGGGTGTAACGCGTTACTAAGTAACGCGATACTGTAATTAAATTACTTAGCCACTGAAAAAGTAAAGTAAGGGATTACTGTTCATTTTTAGGTAATTTATTTACAGTTACTTATAAAGTACTTGCGTTACATACAGTAAATAATTTGAAACTAATATTTCTGATTATGTAATTCCTATGAAAGTAAAGCGAGACCAGTCTTTCCCATATCTGAAAGCTTGAAGTTTCTACTTTTAAATGTACGAATTCAAATCGAAAACGAATATTCCTGATTATGTAATCCATATGAAAGCGAGGTACAGTCTTTCCCGTATCTAAAAGCTTGAAGTTTCTACTTTTAAATCAACGAATTCAAATCGAAAACGAATATTATCTGATTATGTAATCCGTATGAAACTAAAACAAGGTACAGTCCTTCCTGTATCTGAAAGCTTTAGGTGTCTAATTTTAAATGAACGAATTCAAATCAAAACTAATATTTCTGATTAAGTAATCCCTATGAAAGTGAAGCGGGACAAGTCTTTCCTGTATCTGAAAGATTGAAGTTTCTACTTTTAAATGAACGAATTCAAATCGAAAAAGAATATTCCTAATTATGTAATCCGAATGAAACTAAAGCGAGGTACAGTCTTTCTCTTATCTGAAAGCCTGTGTCTACTTTTAAATGAACGAATTCAAATCGAAAATGAATGTTATCTGATTATGTAATCCGTATGAAACTGAGGTACAGTCTTTCCCGTATCTAAGATAATTATATGCAGTCACCTGCGCACAAACGCCCTCACCTAGATACAAAAAAAAAAAAAAAAATCAAGATTCATCTAATTTTCATCATTTTTGAAAGAAGACCTACTATGAGGAATTTACCTCATAAGAACAGCGCGATCTGACATGGCTTTATTTAGCAGAGAATATCATTTCTGTCATTTATTCTTACCTACATTAGTTAACGTGTTATTTTTACATAAACCTGTACAGATTTTACTAGTTGGGCTTTTCCTGAACATCTTGCCAAACTGAAATGTACTGTTTAACTTTTAAGCTTTTTTGTTATTCAGATATTTTGCAGAGTATTTCTATTTGTTAACCAAAGAAGGTTAAATTTTTTTTATAAAAACGTTTAAGTATTACAGTTGTTTTAAAGATAAAAGGCTAAACTATTCTATGTTTGACTCAAATTGAAAGAATAAAGAGTTTAATTTCTATTAAGGTTTATAGGGATTTTAAGATGTAGCCTAATTAGCGATTTGAATAATTAAGTTACTTACTGAGTAACTAAATTACTTTTCAGACAGATTAATTAGTAAAGTAATTTAAATACAATGTTGATGAAGTAATTAATAACTGTAATTAATTACTTTTTGAAAGTAACTTACCCAACACTGTTCAAGAGTAACCCTTACGAAAAAGAAGTTTATTCAAGTGTGCTATTAGTATACTTCTTTTAAACTAATATATATATATATACTTCTAAGTTGTAAAATGTATATATTTTAGTACAGGAAACTTAAAAAAACAAAAAAAAAAAAAAAAAAACAAGGCAATCAGTTGCCACAAAATATTTAAGTAACATTACTACTAAAATTTAAGTTACATTAAATTATATAATTTAATTTAATTTAATAACATTTAAAGCTCCTTAAACTTAGTTTAGATAAATTAAAAATTTTGATATATATAAGAGAGATATTTCAATTAATTAAGAAGTAATTAAAGTTGTC
Organism: Spinibarbus caldwelli; assembly: GCA_039654775.1. NCBI lineage: Eukaryota > Metazoa > Chordata > Actinopteri > Cypriniformes > Cyprinidae > Spinibarbus > Spinibarbus caldwelli. The sequence continues at coordinate 6,458,613 of CM077240.1, forward strand.
AGTACTCAAAACTTTGAGTTGCACTAAAATAAAGATGAACAAAACACTAATGTTATTAATGTTATTTATAATTTACAGTTACTCAAAATAACTAGCTATATGCTTACTGATGATATTTAAGTTTGCAAACTTAAAAAAATAGCGGCAATCAGTTGCCTCAATTTTTTTGAGTTAGTAGAACTTATCCGGGTTTACAGTGTATACTTAAAAAATATACTTGAACTTTACTTAAGTATACTTAATAAAATAAACTTGAAGTATACTCCTTTTTGGTAAGGGAATGCAACAGTTATGTAGCATTTTGAGTAGTTGTATCAATTGATAGTTAGATCATTGTAATGAAATGAATCAACACTCAATTCAGATGTAATGTGTGAGTTGTACTTTGAAATAGTAATACTTTGATGTTTAGTTGTGTCATTTTGAACCGGTGATTTTAGTTCAATGAACAAAAGATCTTTGGCTCATGTGTATTATATCCAAGCATTTGGAAAAAAAGTGTTGTGTTTTGAAAAATGTGCATTTCGGTTGTGAATTTTGTGTCTAGAGTTTTGAAAAATTACATGAAGGTTATGTTATTAGTGCAAAAATGATTGTAAAAAGCTAGGGCTGTCAAAATTAACGCGTTAATAACACGTTAACGCAAATTCATTTTAATGGCGCTAATTTTATCAACGCACGATTAACACAGCGCGCATTTTCTGTTTGAGCCGTGGCCTAATCTGTGGTTGGAGAAATGGATGGAGATGCTGTCAGTGTTGCCAACTTAGCGACTTTTCAGTCCCCTTTAGCAACTTTTATTATTATTATTTTTTTTTTCAAAGAGCCTAGCGACCAATCTTTAGTTTTTGCCCAAACTTTATTTAGTTTCTGAGACTAGCCGGTACTGTACATCGCACAAGCGCGAGGTCTCTCTTTCCCGCTGTGCACACACCTCTCTCTCTACTCTGTTCAGCATGTAACTTTTTTCTGTGTTCAGAATTTGCAAAATGCATATAATGAGCGAGTACATCATGAATTCATCTTCCAAACCGCGTTTTTGTCTTATCCCGAATCACTACAGTAAACTCATAATAAGTCCACCGCCCTCCCTGGGCTGAACGTGGTCACAGGGACACTCAGCAACCGCTTCCACTTCAACGACATGGAGGCAGGCGGCTGGGAATGGCCTCCGTGGCCATAGGAGCCGCCTGCCTCAGACGAGTCTCCATAAACCAGACATGACAAGGGGAGTTAAAATGTTCCTGTGGGCACGATACATTTAAAAAGCCTAGACTCTGGTCAGGGGCTGGAGCCATCACTGGAATCTTAGTCAGGGGCTGGAGCCTTCACTGGAATCTTAGTCAGGGGCTGGAGCCTTCACTGGAATCTTAGTCAGGCTGGGAACAGCACTCCTGGCCGTGACTGGGGAACTGGTGTCAGTGGCGGGCTTGAGACAGCAGCGGACGGCGTGTTTAGGTAAGCCGCGGACGTAGGCGTGAAGGAGTGAGCCGCGGACGGCAGCAGGCATGAGGGGCTCGCGGCCAACGGTCTCACGGCACTCGCAGCAATCCCGCCGAACTCCCACGCTCATCCGTGGGCTAGAACGGGAAGGACAGTGGCGACTACCAATGCCGCGGGACAAACAGACATGAAAACAAAACAAAAACAAACAAACAAACAAAAAAAAAAAAAAACTTTCAAAAACGAACAAAACAAAACGAGGTGAGTTGGCGCCGCTTACTGTTTGGTGTCTGGTCTTCTGTCACGGTGAACACACAAGGGAAGCGAGGAGACGAGGGTAAACTCAAAATACAGTCTTTAATGAATCCAAAACAGTCAAGGCAGGGCTGACACACAGGAACACCGGGAGTAACGAGTAGACCAGACGAAAAGGAACTGAACGGGCAGGAACTAATATACACATGATAATTAACTACACGCACCTGAATGAAATAAAATACAATCAAACTAGACGAGGACAGGAACAGGTAGGACCAAATAAGGGCATGGAGGGGGAACACACAAGACAAGACTGACAGGACTGTGATACATAAAGCATCCATATTTGTTCATGCCCATGTCAATTAGAGTACTAAAAACTTGAAAAGTATTAATTTAAGGCACATTTAGAACAGATAAAAAAAGTGTGATTAAATTGTGATTAATCGTGAGTCAACTCATGACAGTCATGCGATTAATCGAGATTAAATATTTTAATCGATTCACAGCCCTATAAAAAACCTAGTTTGGTTAAACACTGTTGCCTCACATCAATAATGTCCCTGGTTTGAGTCCTTGGCTAAGTAAGGAGGAGTTTGCATGTCTGGGTGCCCTGGTTTCCCCCTCCAATCCAAAGACCCCTAGTGAAAAAATAGTATACTTAAGTACAATTTATTTGTATGTACTTTATTATAATTAAATATATTTGTGGCACACTATAAATTGACATATTTAAAGTCTGCTAAACTGGAACAACTAATTTTGTACTAAATGCATTTTAGTTGTGCAAAAGCAATGCTGAAGTTCAACTAAAGTTGTATTAAATATACTTGTTTGTGCTAAAGTGGAACTATTCCAAGTATACTTAAAGGGATAGTTCACCCAAAAATGAAAATTCTGTCATCATTTACTCACCAAGTAGTTCCAAACCTCTATGAATGTCTTTGTTCTGCTGAACACATAGGAATATATTCTGAAGAATGTGGGAAATAGAGAAGTTCTGGTGCACCATTGACTTCCATAGTATTTTTTTTTCCTACTATGGAAGTCAATGGCACCCCAAAACAGCCTGGTTACAAAAGTTCTTCAAAATATCTTCCTTTGTGTTAGGCAGAACAAAGAAATTCATACAGGTTTGGAACTACTTGAGGGTGAGTAAATGATGACAGAATTTTTATTTTTGGGTGAACTATCCATTTATGTACACTTTAAATATCCACTCTTTTATTTAATTTTTGAAATGCAGAATTCATTCAGCATAAACTTCAAATGTATTTTGGTGACATTACAATTGCAATTGAGCATTGAACATACATTAATATTATACTAACATACTGAGGTCATACTATCCCTTACTTTTGGTGACTTTAAAATGCATTGCAATGGCATTCCAAGTGTTACGTCCTTGGACATATTTGTTTTTTCTCTTTGTTTTTGCCTGGCAGTTTTTGCTCTTTTGATCTGGGAGGAGAAGTTAGTGCTTGAGATATGGAGTTTGATTTAATCTCGTTTACATTACTTCCCACTGTGGAAGTATATAATCGTTGTCGTAAAAGGATTTAATTTCCATAGCAGACTTTTTTTAACATTATCATACTTAAAGAGGTGAGTAAACAGGCTATTAAAGAGGAATTGTTTGGGAAGCTGGTAGAAGCTGGCATTTTGGTCGCATCAAATGGGGATGTTGGGAAAGAATCTGAGGCTGCTGGCTTTGATTCTGTTCTCATCATGGATTCAAAGGATTCTGGTTCTGATGTATTGGCAATTAAGCTGAAAGAATTAGATCTTGAGTTAAAGCGACAACAATGTGAGGCTCAGCGCATCAGGCTTCGAGTAATAGAAGCTGAACAAGCATGGGATAGTGAGCGACATGGAAATGAAATGGAGGCTCTGAGGTTATGCAGCAGACCTACTCCATCACCTCGGGTTAGATCTGCGAGGTCATCAGGTGATATGCCAATTAGTGTTGTCACAGTACCAAAATTTCTGTATTCGGTACCGATACCAGTGAAAATCCACGGTTCTCGGTACCAATTTCGGTACCAAAGAAAAACACAAAAACATGCTAATTAAAAAAACACACTAGTTTTATTAATAAAGTCAAACAAAAAGAAAATGTACAAAAATCAATGCCATTCTTTATACTTATTTAAAATTGTGTTTCAAGTGTTTCCGCAAGTAATAAAAGTATGAAAAGCAGTAAACAAGTTTCACCCAAATTTAATTTGTCTTTTAATGAATGAAATTTAAACATTTTATTTTTTGGTAAATAAAGGGGATTACTATTAAAATTAAAACATGGAAGAAATATTGTAGTAGTAGTATCACATACATTCTACTAAATTATAGTAATATATTTCTGGCACAATGTATTTTAAGTAAAAACGAACGTTTATTTTGACGGGTTGCCACGAATACCTTTAAATTGATGCTGGTTTTACTCAAATGAAACGGTAAAATGCTCGTGAAGTGACTCTTAGATCAGTTCTGGAGATGTTGTTTATGTATTGATGTCCTCGTTGAGACGGCAGATGCTGAAATCAGGAGAAGGGTCTGGCTGCAGACTTGCACTCTCAGACACCTGCACTTCCGCAAGTGATGTCACTTGCAGTCTTTTTTATTTTTTATTTTATTAATTATTTTTAAATTGAATCTCTAAACATTTTAGACAAGAAGCCAGGTGGTGAAGACAAGAAAAAAGAAACTAAATTACAATGTCACTTGCAATCGCTGCTTGCACTTTTTGCTGTCTGTGACGTCACTTGTAATCCACACAAACCGTGCGTGTTGCCAATGGAGACGAGACGCTGTGGTGGTAAAACGATTAAAACTAATTTAATATCATAACATACAGGGTCCTGCAAGTCATCTGTATGAGAAAAAGACAAGACCCGCAAATCCGTGGCAACAGAACAGCAGAATATGAATGCAGTGCTCTCATTAAGCGCTTTTAAACCTCCCATAGAAAATCATAAACACTTAATATGGCTTAATGTGTTAAAGGGGTCCTATTATGCTCTTTTACAAAGTCTTGATTTCGTTTTAGGGTTGTACTAGAACATGCTCTCATGCTTGGTGGTTCGAAAAACGCATTACTTTTCACATAATTTACATTATTGGGTGATTCTTAGACTATGGGCACTTTTATGTTCTTTGGTCATATTTTTAAAAATGCATATAATTTTGGACAAATTCCTCTTTCTTTGTCAAACTAACAATAAAACCACCTTAAAAACTTTTTACTACCTTTCTATTATGATTTTTTCATACTTTTCAACCTGTCAAAATCCCTGTTTTCTCCTTGTCGCACACCCAGACTTTTAAATTATAAACATAAACTATAAACTATTAAACCAGACATAAACTATTAATGTGCCTGATTTAAGCACTATTAAAATAATTAAAATACATTATAGTATTTAATGTGAGACCACTATCAATATTACTTTTTATACAAAATATAGCTGTCGCACGGTATTGGTGTCATTTCCACCACAACACTGTAATGTCCCTTTAAAAAGTTTGTGTGAAAGATTGTTTAGGTGGTTTCTATGGAAATGTTCAGTGCCATCAGAGCACATGTTGGACATGGAAGAAATTTAAATTTTCATCAACAACAAATGGAAGAAAAATCAAGGTAAATATTGCTTAATCAGTTAATATATTTATTCTATGTCATTTCCAAACATGCTGTACATTCAAGGGTGTTTTTAAAAAGCTAAACATTTTAAGTTAAATAAGAGTATTTTGCATACAGGAAATGCTAAGTATTAATTCAAAGCTAATCAGTGAAGCTATCTCCCATTTTTTCACAAAAAACTACAGAAATGTCATTTCCACCACAGTCATTTCCACCACACTGCCTCTGTGGTGGAAATGACATTTATGGTTACAAAGTACAATTGATATGTTTAATGACTTTGTGAATTGCGTTTAATGAGTGTGATGAATTTAAGACTTTTTCTAATAAATATCTCTGCTGTTTCTCTACATTCACGTTAATTCATTGTCATTTCCACAACACTTTGTCATTACCACCACCACCCTGTCATTTCAATCACCACACATTTTTAAAAAAATATTTAAAAAGTTCTCATCACACATTAAAAATGTATCCACAATTTATGAGATCATGCTCTACTTAATATAAAAATTCAAGTTATTTATTTTCTAATAAGCTCTTACCCAAACCAATATTAAATTTCAGAGTGTGACAGGTATACAGTTCAGCATTTGGTCCTTAGGGCAGTTACTTTATCTCATTGACAAATGTATAATTATTTTACATTGTGGAAAAACTGGTAAAACTAGTTACAAAAATGATCTTAGACAATTCTTAAGTGGCATAAGTTATTCTATATTTAAATAACAGCTGTATATTGAGATGTGGTGGAAATGACATTTGTTCACTGCAGGTCGGAAAAATGTAAAATATTAACAATTTCTCTTGTAATCTAAATTTGTTTTCTTACAGATCTTAAAACTAGACAAATTATTTAAACTTATGAGACTGTGTTACGTGACTTTTGAACAAGTTTTTTTATTCAACTTCACAAGGCTAAAAGTGCCCCTAGTTGAAGAAATGCCCTATTACAATACCATTCTCCCCAGTCTGGCACAAACGGCTCGATTAGTTTCGGGTTTGATGAAGGCCCGCCTTCCGAAAAACGAAATGTGTTGTGATTGGTTAGCTGTACCAGTGCGTTGTGATTGGCGAACAGCTAGGCAGAATGACTAAAAGGAAATTAATTCTCTGCCAGCGGGAGGCGCTGTTGGAGAGGGAGAGAGCGAGGTTTCCCCGGTAACGCTGTACACAAAGCAGAGCTCCGCTCACAAACGCTGCTTTATCAGACATTACAAGCAAGATGAAATGAAAATGACATCCAAAATTTTCTGAAGACAGTCGGTTTCCATCAGAAATACAGTGATATAAAAGCACCTGCACCTGGTTGCAATTTTGAAACGTGCATTCAATTTCCGGAGGCGGGAATTATTTTAATGATATTCTAATGGGCCAATTTGTGATGTCACAAATACAGGAAAACAACTTTGTAGTCCAAACGAGCCGTTCGTTGTAGTTCTTGAAAAGGGATTTTTTAAAAACAAAATATCTCCCTTTGGAGTGGACTTTGAGATTTCTAACTTTGTAGATCTTTTTTATGCCCAAACATACACACTACACACTGACTAAAATTCAAAAAGTGAAAAAGCATAATAGGACCCCTTTAAGATAGTGCTATTAAAAGATCAAATTCAATATACAGTTTATTAATATAATGTAATATGTATATAGGGTTTTCCTCCCATACCACAAAACGTGGCATAACGGACTAAAGGCCAAATTCAATATGCTCTTCTTCATTATTAAAACATAATTAATATGTAGCCTACAGATAAGCAGGTGAGCCCAGAATAAATGCAACACGCAAAGTTTCGCATTTTCCTATTTAGAATAAAATGTCTACAGCCCTTTTGTATCATTGTCTTTGTCCATTAAGCTATATTACGTGTATTATTTATAATGATTTTCTACGGGACGAAAACATTTAATGTGCAACTTAACGCACTGCGTTCTGGGCTTGCCTGCTTGCCTGCACAGAGTTGGTCCTTTAACATCATTTAATGCATTTCTTAATGCTCGTTCATATGGCCTGTATAGTTTGCATCAACAATAAGAAATAGCCTACTGAATTTGGTCTTTATCATCTTAGTCTGTTATTATGCCACATTGAGCGTTTTGCTGTATGGGAGAAAAAGTGAAAGTTTGCTCATTGTGTTCATGGACATATGCTTACCTTGTAGTACATTAAATTAATAAACTATATATTGAATGTGATATTTTAATAGCACTATCAGCGATATTAAGTGTTTATGGTTTTCTACTGGAGGTTTAAAAGCGCTTAACGAGAGACTTTGCACATTACGTTCATATTCGTTCATATTCTGCTGTTCTGTGGCCGCGGATTTGAGGGTCTTGTCTTTTTCTCTTACAGATGACTTGCAGGACCTTGTATGTTATGATATTAAATTAGTTTTAATCGTTTTACCACCACAGCGTCTCGTCTCCATTGGCAACACGCACGATTTGTGTAGATTGCAAGTGACGTCACAGAAAGCAAAAAAAGCAAGCAGCGATTGCAAGTGACATTGTAATTTAGTTTCTTTTTTCTTGTCTTCACCACCTAGCTACTTGTCTAAAATGTTGAGAGATTCAATTTAAAAAATGATTAATAAATACAATAAAATAAAAAATAAAAAATACTGCAAATGACGTCAAGTGCAAGTCTGCAGCCAGACCCTATTGGAAATCACCGCGAGCGTCAGTGTATGCAGTAAACAAAACCTCGCGTCTCTGCCATTCATTCATTCACACAGAGACACGCAGAATATGCAGGATTCATATTTGGATCGACTTTTGCGGCTTAATATTTACAGATACTAGTCCATATGGTGATTTGATTTAAGTGTAATGACCTACTTTTGATTAATTCATCTAAACTTTGACAAATTCCGTGAAATTCCGTATTAAACTGTAAATTCCGTTTTTATGACTGGATTGTGAGATTCTGTCAGCGTTTTCTGCATCGCAGAAATCATAGGGCTGTACGGGTCAAGAACCGGGTTGACCGGGTACTCGATACCACTGGTACTTGAAAAAACCTGGTACCGTGATGTTTTCATTTTTTTAGTACCGACTTGGTACCGTAGTACCGGGTCTTTTGACAACACTAATGCCAATAGTATATTCTGCACAGATAATCAACACATGAGGTAACAGTTATGTAATGTATTCGTATTTTTTGGTAATTTCATGACTTACCAATAGAGACAGAGCGCATTTAAGCCACGCCCACACCGGGGGGAAAACAATCCAACGCTCTCCATTGACTTTCTATTGCGGGAAGCTGCCTCCTTGTCATTTCTGACTTATAACAAAAAACAGAGCAATGCCTAAAAGCTGCTATGTGACAAGGTGTACAGTAAACAAGCTAAAAAAAACCCAGAACTATGTTTTTATAAGCTGTCGACCCCCCCCCAAAAAACGAGCGTTTAGGACACAAAAGTAGAGCGCAACGTGTCATATTACTGAGAACTGCGCCCACTGGAGGGAAACATAATCGGCGGCAAGACCATTCATTATTGTTAACCATGTCAAAGTATTATTTAACCATCCTATGTGAATCTGAAAGGAGGAGATTTATTAAGAAACTAAATTTTATTGGTCTATGTCAGTGCCCCTTTTCCTAACCTTCTTTTTGTTGATCCAACTGAATGGCCCAACGTGAAATACCCCGACATCTACAACTATTTGTGTACTAAACGCTCGTTTTTTTGGGTCGACAGCTTATAAAAACGAAGTTCTGGGGTTTTAAACTTGTTTACTGTACACGTTGTCACATAGCAGCTTTTAGGCATTGCTCTGTTTTTTTGTTATAAATCAGAATGACAAGGAGGCAGCTTCCCGCAATACAAAGTCAATGGAGAGCGTTGGATTGCCCCCCCCCCCCCCCCCCCCCCCCCCGGTGGGCGTGGTTTTCAGATTATGACGTGTAGCTCTGTTTCTATAGGCAATTTAACCACGACGTCGTATGCACGTAATTTCATTACCATCCCATTACCAAGTCACAACGTTTTCAGTACGTCCTCCTAACGTAACAAGATAACCAAGAACGACCCAGATACGTACTCTATTCGTAATATATTGGTAATTTCATGATTTACTGGCAACATAACTGCAACGTCGTATGCACGTAATTCCATTACCATCCCATTACCAACTCACAAGGTCTTCAGTACGTCCTCCTAACGTAACAAGATAACCAAGAACGTCCCAGATAGGTACTCTAATCGTAATATATTGGTAACTTCATGACTTACTGGCAACATAACTGCAAACGTCGTAAGCACTTAATTTCATTACCATAATTTTTGTACATTCTTTATATGCTCTCTGATTACCAGAATGCTATTTTAAAAAGTGTAATTAAACTTCAGACACAAGATTGAACGTTCCTTAAAGATAAAATGTGTTTCTTTTCACCAAGTCAGAATATGAACGATTTTAATGTATAGTGACGTGGCATAGCGCGCGCCTCAACAACTGGCACACTGCACACACAGTATTGACAAGAAAAGATTTATTTTTTTTTTTTGAGTTGTGAAACGATGTATTTCGTAACGAGTTATGAAAGTGAAATAATGATACAGACTGACTACACCATCTCATCTGCCGCAGATAACATACTGTATCAGCACAGCGCGTTTCTCAGTTTTTACTTCAACTGTGTCTGACAGAAGAATTAGCTTTTCTGAGGTGAGTCTTACAATTTATAATAAATAAATAGGTTGATAAAATGTATAAAACAAAGTTCTTGAACTCTGGAAAGACGCTAAAACCTTTTTATAATATCATTGTTTTTATGTAGGCTATAACTTAGTAGCCTACTGGTGTTACCATGGCAACCGGGAACACGTGAGCTGCTGGAGCGGAGAGGACGAGTCTGACATTTCTTTGTTTCTCGTCAGTTACGTTATACCAAAAAAAAAAAAGAAAAAAAAAAAAAAAAAGTTTGGGAGCGCGCATAGGATGTTTACAAGAAAGGAAAATACAAGTCGTGAAACTTTTTATTTCGTAAGGAGATAATGACAGACTGGGCTACACCATCTGCCGCAGATACTGAATCAGGACAGCGCGTTTGACTGAGGCACTTTTCTCTTCAACTGTGTCTGACAGAAGAATTCGTTTTTCTGAGGTGACTCTTGCAATTTACAACAAATATATAGGTTTATAACAGTGGCGAGCAGTGACTTTTTTAACCGGGTGTGCTGAGTGCTAAGATTAAGACAAAGACATTTTTGCAAAATACAAAAAAAAAAAAAAAATTAAAAAAATGTAATAAATAAAAATATATAAATAAATAAAAATAATATCTTTAAAATATTGCCAAGTAACGTTGCAAACAACAATAAAATCAAAGAAGGACTTTAACTGTAAGCACACAAGTATACGGAAAACAAAGGCATTGTTTCCTATTTTTTCCTGATATTTGTTATTTAAAATTTTATATACATTTTTCTAAACCTTTTTTTTATTATTATTTTCTACTTACTAAGGCACGTTGACAATAACGTCTTCAACATTGTCTATGACCAGATGTGTCTTTAGTGGACTTTCAAAATTTGCTTTGCTTGAGAAAGCTTGAATATATAGAGTTATGATGTTTTTTTTCATTTGATTTAGTCGAGTTCGTTTTGCATCAAACACAATGTAATTTTCGGCAATCGAGAATTTTGGCTTGGGCGAGCGCTTCTCGGACAGCTTACCTCTCGCATTAAATCAGCCGCACTGTTAGACATTTTAAAGGGTTTTTACAGTAACTTACTGGCAACACTGTTGCCAGTAAGTTACTGTAAATAAGATTTACAGTAGCAAACTGTATTTGATTTACAGTTGCAAACTGTACTCTTTTATAGTAAATTACTGTAAAAATAATCCAGTTCATCAGTATACTACTGAAATTCATTCATTTTAACCCTTAAATGCATACCTCGGGTCTTTAGCGACCCGGGACGTCATTTACTACCCTCTCCCTCCTTCATTTTTTTTAAGTTAGACATCAGCTTTCTTAGTATTCCTCAATCTATTCATTATAAACAATATAACAAGAAAAAAATAATAAAAATTTAAAAGAATGTCTGTTTTCTGATTAATTTTTCATAAAAAAGTGTATAGGGTCGCTAGAGACCCGAGGTGTGTATTAGTGTAAGTATATTTTTTCTCCGCAAAAATATCCAAAAATTTGATGACTCAATACATGCAATTCACTTTTATTCCTCTGGGTGGCACTTGTTTAATAGACAATAATGATGTGACGTTTCGCTCATAATCACTGCAGGCTTAAAACAAAAGAATATCATCAGCAAAAATTGAATTGGTTTGAATGGCTTTACTGCAAAGCAATTACTGTATGCCATAAAATATAAATGTCACTGTCATTTGATGGTGGATGTGGTAAATAAGTTGCCAGTGATCAAACTACTGATTTTGAAGTCACTGAAAATAGTAGTTTTGCGAATATGTTTGAGATCGCGAATATGAGCCAGATGCTGAATGTAAGTTACTGTGGAAATGTGCTCTGACGATGACGGCGATGGTACAATCATCTGCAAATTGAACCCTTCTAAGTTTCAAAAGGTAACAAAATATGCTTTATTTTTTTCTTCTGTAATGGTTCTTAAAATATCAAGAGAGTTTTTTGCTATTGCAGCAGTTTAGGATCCATCCGTGCTGGATATATAGGTCCAGGTTGCTAAAGACCCAAATATGTAAGCGTGATTGACGAAACAGTCATGCATTTAAGGGTTAATATACAGGTGCAGCTCAATGAATTAGAATGTCGTGGAAAAGTTCATTTATTTCAGTAATTCAACTCAAATTGTGAAACTCGTGTATTAAATAAATTCAATGCACACAGACTTAAGTAGTCTAAGTCTTTGGTTCTTTTAATTGTGATGATTTTGGCTCATATTTAACAAAAACCCACCAATTCACTATCTCAACAAATTAGAATATGGTGACAAGCCAATCAGCTAATCAACTCAAAACGCCTGCAAAGGTTTCCTGAGCCTTCAAAATGGTCTTTCAGTTTGGTTCACTAGGCTACACAATCATGGGGAAGACTGCTGATCTGACAGTTGTCCAGAAGACAGTCATTGACACCCTTCACAAGGAGGGTAAGCCACAAACATTCATTGCCAAAGAAGCTGGCTGTTCACAGAGTGCTGTATCCAAGCATGTTAACAGAAATTTGAGTGGAAGGAAAAAATGTGGAAGAAAAAGATGCACAACCAACCGAGAGAACCGCAGCCTTATGAGGATTGTCAAGCAAAATCGATTCAAGAATTTGGGTGAACTTCACAAGGACTGGACTGAGGCTGGGGTCAAGGCATCAAGAGCCACCACACACAGACGTGTCAAGGAATTTGGCTACAGTTGTCGTATTCCACTTGTTAAGCCACTCCTGAACCACAGACAACGTCAGAGGCGTCTTACCTGGGCTAAGGAGAAGAAGAACTACTGTTGCCCAGTGGTCCAAAGTCCTCTTTTCAGATGAGAGCAAGTTTTGTATTTCATTTGTAAACCAAGGTCCTAGAGTCTGGAGGAAGGGTGGAGAAGCTCATAGCCCAAGTTGCTTGAAGTCCAGTGTTAAGTTTCCACAGTCTGTGATGATTTGGGGTGCAATGTCATCTGCTGGTGTTGGTCCATTGCGTTTTTTGAAAACCAAAGTCACTGCACCCGTTTGCCAAGAAATTTTGGAGCACTTCATGCTTCCTTCTGCTGACCAGCTTTTTAAAGATGCTGATTTCATTTTCCAGCAGGATTTGGCACCTGCCCACACTGCCAAAAACACCAAAAGTTGGTTAAATGACCATGGTGTTGGTGTGCTTGACTGGACAGCAACCTCACCAGACCTGAACCCCATAGAGAATCTATGGGGTATTGTCAAGAGGAAAATTAGAAACAAGAGACCAAAAAATGCAGATGAGCAGAAGGCCACTGTCAAAGAAACCTGGGCTTCCATACCACCTCAGCAGTGCCACAAACTGATCACCTCCATGCCACGCCAAATTGAGGCAATAATTAAAGCAAAAGGAGCCCCTACCAAGTATTGAGTACATATACAGTAAATGAACATACTTTCCAGAAGGCCAACAATTCACTAAAAATGTTTTTTTAATGGTCTTATGAAGTATTCTAATTTGTTAAGATAGTGAATTGGTGGGTTTTTGTTAAATGTGAGCCAAAATCATCACAATTAAAAGAACCAAAGACTTAAACTACTTCAGTCTGTGTGCATTGAATTTATTTAATACACAAGTTCCACAATTTGAGTTGAATTACTGAAATAAATGAACTTTTCCACGACATTCTAATTTATTGAGATGCACCTGTATTTTTACCTTGATTGCTGGATTTATTCTCTCGTAAGGAGCATCGACACACAGCGCAGATGTTCTCCGGAGCTCTCCCACTCTCGCGGCTTCATCCCCAGGCAAAACCCGCGCCGCTGCCCCGTTGCTTCCGTGTCTTCCTCGGACGTGAGTGGCGCGGTGCGATGCAGTGCAGCGCGACTCGAAAAGACAATATAGAATCTATTATATATACTATCTACAACTTGCGCTGTTTCTGACAAGAAGGACAAATGGATTTTCCAATCATTACAAGCGATGTAACATGTCCAGTGCTACAGTCTATGGTCCAGTGTAGTCAGTCCCAAGCTGTTGCGGTGTCGTAGAAACGGTGTTGTGCAAATCGTGTCAATCCAAATGTAAGAAATGAGGAAAATAAAACAACCTCAATAAAATGGCGCCAAAGAGGCAGTTACGGGAAATAGAGTAGTATACAGCAATTTTAAAAAATACAGTAAGCCTCTGTATGTGGGGTATGACGTCACAGAAAATTCCCATGATGCAAAGGGTATTATAGTTATTTACTGTAAAGTGAATTTGCAGTATTATACTGGGTAATATACAGTAAATAACTGTAGAAATTACAGAAATGTCTAACAGTGCATATACCAGCGAAACCCTGAGAACGCGTTACAATCCTGAAGAGTCATAGCAACAGAGCGGAGGCGAGAAAGCTGCGGAGAATCTGCTTACCCGGAAGCTTCCGTAATTGACGTAGATTTACAGAAAATTGCTTTTGTTTTCAAAAAAATAAATTAAATTTTTTTTTAATAAATTAAAAAAAAAAATTTACATACTTACTCCCAACACTTTATTAAGCTTTCAGTCACATCTCAAATGACAAGGGATCAACTTATAATCATGTTTATATTAATTAGCCCGTGAACTCATTCTCTCATACGGCCTGGGTATGCGGCGCATTCGTAGCTCATATGGATGGAACGCCACTGGTTTATAAATGTATAAAATAAAGTTCTCTAACTCTGGTAAGACACTAAAACCACTTTTTTATTATTATTGTTATGTAAAGTACTGGTCCGGTGGTCGTTTAGAGTTACCATGGCAACCGCAGACACATCAGCTGTTGGAGAGGAAAGGACGTGTCTGACATTTCTCTCCGTTTTTTGTCAATTATACCAAAAAAGTTCAACAACTGCGTCAGATTGGATAAGTAGCATTACCCAGTCTGCTTTAAATGCTTTTGTTAATATTTATACCTCTGTGATTATGGTATCTTTCCTTAATTAGGCTATCTGAAATGTGGTTGTTAGCAAATGTTACGCTAGCATATCTGTTTCTATTGATGCTGAGCACTGAACGTCCTGAATGCTTTCTTTCATATTTCGCTTTATATCCTATATTTTTCTTAATAATTTGAGTGTATTTTACTGTTCATATTTGTGCGTTTTTCAAAATAAATGAACTGAATTGATTTCGAGTCTGTACTCATCATTCACAGCTGTTGGAACAGCCTTTACATTAGTTTGGGCATATGAGGACATAAAAAAGGATAAACTACTGCATGTCCGCCCATATAAAATAAATAATTATAAAAAATTACCAACTGATTACCAGCACACAACTATTGATCCACGACGTTGCCACGACATCGCAGTTATGAACTGGCAACGTCACAAAGTTACGTTGTGGCGACGAAACTGGGAATTTCACTTTTCCGGTTGCCATGCCACGATGAAACTTTTGTCACCAGATTATGTTGTAGTTACGTAACAGTCATGTAATTTTGTTAGCTGGGAAAGCTCCTCTGATTCACCTTCTGAGTCACAATCTTAATTTGACGTTAGTTATATTAGACTTGTACCGCCATTTAGAGAGACAGAAGTGGACTCATATTTCGTAGCGTTTGAACGTGTGGCTGCAAAGCTACAGTGACCTAAGGATATGTTGGCTCTACTTTTGCAATGCAATTTGACAGGTAAAGTGCAAGAGGTTTTAGCTGCGTTACCCATTGAACAATCTCTCAATTATGATGTTATGAAGGCTGCTGTGTTACGAGCATATGAACTGGTGCCGGAAGCTTATCGTCAAAAGTTTAGGGCACATGCAAAAACAGCCAGACAAACACATGTTGAATTTGCACAAGAGAAATAGACAATTTTTGAAAAATGGTGTGTTTCTAGCAATATTACCACTTTTGAGCAGCTTCGGGAGTTAATCTTGTTAGAAGATTTTAAAGCCTGTCTTCCAGAAAATGTTGTTGTTCATTTGAATGAACAGAAAGTGCAAGCCCTAACTGATGCTGCTGTTATAGCGGATGAATTTGTGTTTGATGCATCACAATGTGTTTTCCTCTATGCGTCAGGCTAAAAGTCAGTCTTCAGCTATGGAGAGCTCAGAACTATTTCAGGCGTTCATTCTGCTAAATCAGAGATGTCTGCTGGAGGTAAATGCAAATCTAGTCCTAAGCATGCAGGAGACAGGCAGGTCTGTTTTTATTGTCTCAACCCAAGCCACTTAATCTCAGAGTGTAAGGCTTGGAAACAGAAAAGTGTCTCTAAGCCCAAAAATGTAGCTTTAGTACAGTCTGTGCCAGTGTTAAATGATTTGGATGCTGTTGCTTACCAGTCTTTTCTGTCTTTTGGCTCAGTTTCTCTTACGCCTGTTTCTGAGATACAGCAAGTTCGAATTTTGAGGGACACAGGAGCCGTGCAGTCATTAATTTTGGATAAAATGTTACCTTTTTCATCCGAATCATATACCGATAGTGATGTGTTAATTTGTGGATGTGAAATGGGATGTGTTAATATTCCCTTCCATAGGGTGTATTTGGAGTCTGACCTTGTCATAGGAACAGATACTCTGGGTGTATGTTCACGATGACTTATAGACGGTGACAGTCTTATTCTGGGAAATGAGCTTGCTGGTGGTAAGGTTTTTCCTAGACCCACTGTAGTTCACAAACCTAGTGTTGATGAGTTGCCTGATCTTTCTATTCAATTCTCTGCCGTATTCCCTGCCTGTATTGTGACCTGTGCACAGTCAAAGAAATTTGGAAATACTATCGACCTATCTGACACTGTCTTCTCTTCTCAGCCTAACTGTGAAAACATGCGAGCTGAGTGTTATACCTGGAATGGTTCCAGAACCTATTGCATCAATCTCTTGCATGGATGCCGTGGTGGACATTATGCAAGCACCAGAAGCTGGTGTCACTTACTTTTTGGAGGATGGGGTACTGAAGCATAGACGGAAGCCTCAGTGTTCTGATTTGAATTGGCAAGAGGTTCATCAAATTGTGCTACCTTCTGGGTATGGTTCACAGGTGTTAGAATTGGCTCACGTGAATGCTTTATCAGGCCATTTAGGGGTGACTAAAACTTTCCATCGAATTTCCAAATATTTTTTTTGGCCAGGCTT
The DNA here is from genome assembly GCA_039654775.1 of Spinibarbus caldwelli. Lineage (NCBI taxonomy): Eukaryota > Metazoa > Chordata > Actinopteri > Cypriniformes > Cyprinidae > Spinibarbus > Spinibarbus caldwelli. The sequence continues at coordinate 6,475,662 of CM077240.1, forward strand.
AAAGTCATCTGTGTCCAAATTTGTGCGTTCTTGTCCTACTTGTCAATTGGCAGGGAACCCAAACTAAGTCGTTCAGCCAGCTCCCCTTAATCCGATTCCAGTTCTTGGTGAGCCATTTGAGAGATTAATTATTGACTGTGTGGGGCCCTTGCCTAGGTCAAAGTCAGGTTTCCAGTATGTCCTGACTATTATGTGTGTTGCAACTCGTTACCCTGAAGCGGTTCCCCTTCGCACTCTTAAAGCAAGGACAGTTGTTCAAGAGCTCATTAAGTTCTGCTCTATATTTGGCTTACCAAAGGTGATCCAATCAGATCAAGGTACTAATTTTACATCCAAAGTATTTTCACAGATGTTAAATGAGTTACGAATTAAGCACCAATTGGCTAGTGCCTACCACCCGGAATCCCAAGGTGCATTGGAGCAATTCTATCAGACTCTTAAGTCGATGCTCCGAAAATTTTGCATTGACACTGGTAAGGAATGGGTTGAAGGCTTACCATTAATCATGTTTGCTGCAAGGGAGAGTGTCCAGGAGTCACTGGGTTTCAGTCCAGCAGAGCTGGTGTTTGGGCACACCGTAAGAGGACCTCTTAAATTGATCAGTGAGCAGTTGCTGTCACAAAGTTCTTCACCTATGCCTATCCTTGATTATGTCAGTTCTTTTCGTGAACGACTTCACAAGGCCTGTGAGATTGATAAAGTTCATCTTGCTACCTCCCAGACTAAGATGAAGGTGCAGTATGATCGGAAGAGTGTGGCACGTACTTTTCAGCCTTGTGAGTCTGTGCTTGTCCTACTTCCTGGCTGGCTTTGCGTTGCATGCTCGGTTCTCCGGACCTTACACAGTTGAGAGGAAGCTAAGTGATACCAACTATGTCATCTGTACTCCTGATCCGAAGAAGAACAGTAGGGTGTCACGTGAACATGTTAAAGGCTTATGTTGCACGGAATGTGAATAAGGAGAGTTCTCCTAAGCCAGTGCCTGTGACTACTATAGTTTTGCCCCCAGTGTATTGTCCTGAGGAGGATGGATTAATGGCAAAAGATGCTCCAATTTCGTGTGCTCGTTTGCAGAATTCTGTCACTTTGGCTAACTTTTGAAGACCTGTCTTTCCCACTTGCCTGCAAGTGAGTTTGAAGCCATTAGTAGTTTGATTGGTAAATATTCCAGCCTTTATGCTGATGGGCCATCCCAAACTACTGTACTATGTTATGATATTGATGTAGGTAACAGTCAACCAATTAAGCAACATCCTTACTGAGTGAACCCAAAGAAACGTGACCTTATGAAATCTGAGGTTCAATATCTACTTGATCATGGGCTAGCTGTCCCTAGCCAAAGTCCATGGAGTTCCCCTTGCATATTAGTGCCTAAGTCTGACTCCACCATTAGATTTTGTACTGATTATCGGAAACTCAATGCTGTGACTAAGCCAGATTCCTTCCCACTTCCAAGAATGGAAGATTGTGTTGATCGAGTTGGTAGTGCATGCTATGTCACAAAATTAGACTTGCTAAAAGGGTATTGGCAAGTTCACCTAACACCACGTGCTTCAGAGATATCTGCATTCGTAACACCTGATAACTTTCTGCAATACTCTGTCATGGCTTTTGGCATGCGAAATGCACCTTCCACTTTTCAGAGACTCATGAACAGAGTATTGTCAGGACTGCAGAATACTGAAGTTTATTTGGATGATGTTGTGGTGTACTCTAACTCATGGTCAAGTTGGATGAAGTGTTTGGACACTAGCTGATGCTTCATTAACCTTAAATTTAGCACATGTGAATTTGTTAAAGCTGTAGTTGTATACCTTGGTAAGTGTGTGGGACAGGGTCAGGTGCGACCAGTATAAGCTAAAGTTTCTACTGGTTGAAAGCTAAAGTTGAGGCGCCTTTTGGGGATGGCAGGATACTATTGTGTTTTCTGCAGACACTTTGCTGCCATTGTTTCACCCCTTACCGACCTCCTTAGTACATCTAGGAAGTTTGTGTGGACATCAGAGTGTATAAGTGCTTTTAACGCTGCTAAAGACCTTCTTTGTACTTTCCCTGCTTTCTGCACTCAACTTTGCATCACCTTTCAAGTTGACGCCAGTGCTACCGGAGCTATCAAGCAGGCATTGAACATCCTGTATCTTTTTTCTCTAAGAAGTTTCCTAAGAGTCAACAGAACTACAGTACAATTGAGAAAGAGGCATTGGCTTTATTGTTAGCACTTCAACATGTTGAGGTGTATTTGGTTGGAAGTAATTTCCCCATTACAGTTTACACCGATCACAACCCCTTGGTGTTTCTTTTGAGAATGTCCAATTCCAACCAACGTTTGATGCGTTGGTCTCTTATCATGCAAGAATATAACATTGAGATTCGGGATAAAAAAGGAGCTGATAACATTGTTGCAGATGCTCTGTCTAGAACTTATGTTCTGGATAATTAAGACTTGTCCGGTGGTATATTTTTGTATTACAACCTTTGGCTGTTATCTTTTGTGGTGAGGGTGTTACGTCCTTGGACATATTTGTTTTTTTGTTTGTTTTCTCACTGTTTCTCTCTCTCCCCTTTTACTTCCCATATGCAGGAGGTAATGGCTGCCACCTGATTCCAATGATTGGTGACCTGATGTGATTGCAGGAGGAGGGGAAGCTGTGAGGATTTAAACTGCACCATTCCACAGCGTAGTGTGTGTGAGTGGAGGCTGCGCTGTGAGGCTTCTATTCTCAAACTAAAAAGCTTTATTAGCTGTTTTGATTTATACTTTGTTGATTGATTTCTTTACAGTGTTATTGTGTTAACACTCTTGTGGTGGCTGATGCCTACGACAAGAAATCTGGTTTGATTTGGAAGTTATTATTTGTTTGTACCTACTTCTGTTATTGTATTACCTATTAAGCTTATATTGTTAATTTATTGGGAATGTGTTAGTAGAGAGGTGGATAGCGTTTTCTTTATATCTTGTTTTTTTCTCCGGTTTATGCTAGTTAGGGAGTTAGTTTATTGTTATTGTATTTTTCTTTTCTTTTCTTTTCTTTGTTTTAGCTTAGTTAGTTTCTCCCTAATATTTAGAGGGTTTATGTTTGTTATTTTGGCCTTGCTCCCTCTTAAAGCCTTGACATCCTTCCATATCTTTAAAATAAAAGAACTTGTTTCTTGACATTGAGTTGATTGTTGGCATTTGTTAAAGCACTGGGGTTGGGAATTGAATCTTGCTGCCTCCACACATCACCTTTTTATTCTGTTACCTGTTCCTATAACCCTAGACTAACTGAGAACGTAACACCAAGTAAACTTGAAGTGTGCTAATGGCACAATTATTGTGTGCTTCTAATGCAATAAATTAACCTTCATAAATAATGGCACAGTTTAAGAAATTGCCTTTTACTAACACCCCCAGCATACCAGCCAACTCAGTTATCCAGAGAACATCGGTGGAACACTGGTTGAAGGAAACACTGTGGACTGGATTCAAACCTGCGTCGCTGCTACACGCGTGCACTCATTTTACCAGATGCGCCACCAAAGCAGACACGTGTTGTAAACTGCGGTTACTTTGTAGTTTTTCTATACTGTTACAAATACTACTATAAGTAAATTTCTTTTCCCCATCAATGAGAGCACAAATACAGAAAAATATAGAACACGAAAGTGCGTTAAACTTGAAGCTGTTAAAGTTGGAGGACACAACATTAAATATCATCTGCAGAATGTTTTGCTTCCCTTTTACCTGACATGATCTGTCATTAACGCTGCAGGAATTGGGTAAACCGGCATAACATTAGTTATATTCTTGTACATGCACTAAAACAGACAGTTCCGTTCGTTGGTGGAAGAATATGAATGTACTGTGTAGCATTTGGACCAATCAGACACACATTTGTTCATCAGATTTAACAAATCAAATTAGTTATTAGATTAACAACTAACCACAGACCCCTCACCCAACACACATTCTGAGTGCCGGTATGTCTGTGATGACTCCAGGCCCCCCCGGTTCCATAGCAACCAACCTGATAACACTAGTTTTATTGCTTTAAGGAATGCGGGCCGAGCAATACTCACCTCATTTTCCCTTAGGAAAGAGACATTAAGGCACAGAAAAATGGACTCTTCTCTAATTAATTCATTGAAAAACCTTTCTTTGAATGAACACACATATCCTCAGGTCATTGTGTATTTTGTTACTGTTCGTGTATATTGTCTTTTTGTACTGTATCCTGTATATGCATGTTTATGATAGATCACTAGTTAATATTACCTCACTTATGTCATGTTTGACCTCTATCAATTCGTCTTCGGATGATCTAATTGAGAGTATATATTATATGTTGCTACCTATGCAACATATAAGTGTTCTAAGAATCTTTAATAGTTTGTATATCCCCTATTAATCCAACCCCATGCAAATTGCCATGCTCAGAGACAAAGAGTCGTAAAACCTTCCCCCCAAGGAGACTGGAGCCCATTGGATCTTTGACTCCCCAGAGGTGTGACCTCCATACCAGATAAAGGTCTCATTCACAGGTCTGGCCCTCACTTCTAAAAAAAAACGCTCTTCTGAAAAAAACCTCTTCTGCAAAAACTTCTTCTGCTATCTTCTGATTGCTGGGTGCGCCCGGTCGGCCCAACATAGAGCCTGGGAGATGACTCTTGACCACAAAGACCCAGTCTGCGGATCTGTTAGACCCTAAGAGGATGAGGAGGATGTGAGCTGGAACTCTTCTGGACCCTTAAGTTATTGTGCCAGGCTTATGGCCTTGTCTTTCCATTCAATCAAAGCTCCTCGGACCTCAGCAGATCTCTTTCTTAACTCTTTTTCCACTCCCTACCTGGAAGAACATTTCTACCTCAGAACATCTTTGGAAGTCATCACTCTTCAACCCGGAAGAACGTGATCGCGAGTCCAAAAACCTTGAAACCATCAAGACTTTTCATCCGAGACTGCATTCCGTCACGACAAAAGGAAGTGCAAGTATAGTACATTTAACTAAACGAAACAGAGGTTTAGTATAAGTTATAGACCCCGTTATAAACGGCGCTGATGGTTTTACTGGTGGTTAAATGACTTTTTCCATAACTGCGTTCTCTGGTTTTCCTGATGGTTTCATCCATCAACTCTCATTAGCCCTTTCCCCATGTATGAGCGATTGTTTGTTTGTTTGTTTGTTTGTTTGTTTGTTAGACTAGTTTGTGTTGGTGTTTAGTTAATAAAACTCTTGTGTACAAATTACATGAGTTTCTGATTCTGCCTTGCATATTAATGTCCCTTTATGATTTTGACCCTTGCTACATGCTCTAATGCATTAATAGGAAGATATTTTCTGTGGCCACAGAAATATCCTTTCTTAGAGTTGATATGAATTTACACTGAATGATCGCTGGACGAACAGATCAGCTGATGGCAATTTAACTCTGCGACAGTTATTACTGTCAGCCGATATAAATAATTGTAATTAATCATAATTAATTGTAATTATTTATATACAATTCCCTTTTTGAGCTAATTTGCTACAGATGGTGGAGAACGGTGGCAATCGTTTAAACATTATTTGCAAGCAGACTCAGTATCAAACTTGTGTGTTTGTCTCATAAATTTTATTAACGTCCTACACATGCAGTTTCTGATAAAATCAGATAGACTATAGCTTGAATTCACCTTACTACGAGCAGTAGAAGTTTATCAATGCTATAATACATGTGTAAATCATACAATAAGGAACTAACCTGATATTAGTGAAGAAGTCCTAATTTCTGTTGTTAGTAGAGCATAAGACTTCTCTGATGAAAAATCCCATATTAGCAGCCCGTATAGATGGTACCAGAATGAATAAATCCTTCAGCCCAAAGCAGCCAGCGACCTGCAATGGCAGAGAAAGGAACAGCGAGACTGTGACACAAGTGGACACCTGACACCCAGCCTGAACCACCAGGAGCTGACTATCATCATCTTCTCCTTGGTCCACCCCCTCAAGGGCCTCAGACAAGAGGTAAATGAACTGAACCTGCAAGTCACAGAGTTCTACAGGGAACTGACACCCGCTCAGCGAGAGAAGGCACAGAACAGATGCAAAGAACCTTACAGAATGACACAACAGAAGGAAATCACCAGTCTTCAAGAGGCTCTAACAGCTGCTGGACACCAAGCGCAGCTGGAAAAAGCCATCAGACAGGACTTGGAAAGAGAACTGTTCCACACAAAGTCACTGTTAAAAACAGCGTATGTGGAACTTAATGAGAGCAACATCAGAGCTAAGGCCTTAGAAGGCCATCTGCATGCAGCCAGAGCTGAAGTCCACACCCTGACTCAGAAATTCTGCAACATTAAAGAGGAGCTTGACACGGTTCAGAGAGAACTGAAACAGTCTTACAAACTGTGCATGGACTCAAGTAACAGGCATCCTGCTGCACGTCACACGGCCAGCAGTGCAAGCCCCCTTACTCCCGTACACAGATATGAAGGGGTGAGCCAAAGCTCTCTGTTTGACACTTCACAAGTCAGCTTCCTGAAAACCTCTGCAGCTGTAGAAAGAAAGGCAAGCCTTGAAACAGGACATGGAGTGACACTCAAAGACCTCAACTGAATGGCCAGAAACATCCCTGCATTCACACCAGAACTTGCAGAAGAGAATGATGTTTACGCTTACTTAAGAGAGATTGACTTTCACCTGCAGTCTTGGACCAGTGTGAAACACCAAGATAGACTCTATCTGCTCTGGATCATCGCTAGCCCTGAAGTGCGACGCTTCCTGGCACGACAGCCAGAACACATCCAATCGGACTACCAGCAGCTTAAACAAGAGAATAAAAGAATTCTCAGACCCAGAATTTGAACACGGACTAATCGCTGCCCTAGCCATCGAACAGGGCCATCATGAAACTCCCCGTGATTACTACCACAGACTTCGACGAGCTTACTTCGGAGCTCGCAGTGAACCTGGGATGGATGATGACCCCAACTTTAAGAGCCTTTTCCTCCGAAACCTCCACCCCATTGTAAGTCACCATCTCGGCATTATGGCCTGCCACACAATGCCTATACAACAACTGACACAGAAGGCCTTTAACAAGCACAAGGCCTCTACCAAAGGTGTTTGTAAGACCCCACTGATTCTGAACTGCACAACCCAGAATCCAAAGCAGGCCCCAGAAGGCACCCAGCATTGCCACAATGTAAGGCCCTTCTACAGGAAGCCACTAGCCAGCGGAGGACAGAGCCATCACCGTGGCGACAGACCTAGGCCCCAGGCCAACCACTGGCAGAGACCATGGAAAAGGCCATCCTCATCCTGCAAACACCACGGCATGTCCAACGACAGTCCACCACAACATCCTCCTTCACACCCTTCACACAGGTGCCAAAGGGATGCTGCACAAGGACAGCTGGACATGCCTACTTCTGAGTTACAGGAGCTGCTGACACTAGCAAAAGAGCTCCTTGAACAAAACTCCACTGAGGAGTACTGGGAAAGACAAATTTCTGACTCCTTGCCTGACGCAACACAGCAACGAGACAACTCCAAACACCAATCGGGTAAAGTCAAACGAAGCCAATGTGAACTCAATGTCACAAATGAACGGAAATATGCTTGCAGACCACAAGATGAACAGACAGGGGAAACACAACACAGAATTTCCCCTGACAAGCAGGCCCAGGCCCCCTTAGCCAAGAGTCCAAACCTGCGAGGGGGGGGGGCGAGAGCCCGCTGTTCACACTTCAACAGCCAGCAACTACAGGGGGGTGGGGCAGGGACCCTTCCAGAGGATCACTGCAGGCGCACACACCGTGTGGCCCCACAGACCCCAACAAGCTGGCCAGAGACAATATAACTGTCAACCTAAATACTGCAGAAGGCCACCACACTTGCCTGTCTGCAAACATGAACTTTTATGCTTGAACTCTGCCCAATGTGACCACACGAGACAAACTATCTCAGGATCACCTCCAGCCTTGAAACGCAACATCCTGTACCAGCAGTCTGAACCTGTCAAAGCGGATTACAAAAACTACAAGAAGCCTGCTACAGCCAGCTCTGAATCTACGGCAGATGACAGAACAGGCCACAAGGGAGGAAGGCTTCAACTCCAGACCCTTCTCTCCTCCTGAAATCCGCATCACATTATGACTCACCACCCAAGCGCCATGGCCTTCCTCTGCACAATGACCACCTGACATCTGCGGAACTCAGCCCATATTGCCTACAGAGAACACAGCGCTGCCTCCATAGAGACTGTTAAAATCCTGCCTATCTCTGCACAGTACCCAGAACTGATTCTGGAAAGTACTCGGGCGAGCAACAGAGATCTTGAGGACATTAAAGGAACTGATCCTGAGAGCGGCCTCACCGGCAGGACGAGCAGGATATATCAGCCTATCAGACTCCTTTTAACTACAAGTGGCATGAGAAACCAACAACCTACAAGAATGCCCTCCTACTCAGAGAAACGCCAGCTGGTCATGGCACCCAGACAGCACATCAGCAGACGGCTGACCACCCATGACAGGCCAAAATACACACACGGCCAACTCCCCTGCACCTGACCATCAGCTCCATGAGACGGTACACCCCGTGTACACAACACAAATGGACACAAGCTCTCTTTTCACCAACATAGACCTGCTGTATTGTTTTGAGCCCCAAAGGACTTTAAGCATTCATAGAATTGGACTCAAGTGCGGGAACTTTCACCTTTCCAGCCAGCGAAACTCCGGGCTGAAGTGCGAGAACCCCTGCCACTCCAGCCAGACAGGTCACCCCGACAGACTGTCAGGTCACAGAGGTCACGGGAAAATCTCACAGCCAGCCATGAGGACATGGCCTGAAGCCTCACACGCTTCAAAGCACTCACCGAGCACACACCAGACCTGCCTTCGCAAACAAGTGTACGACTTTCCCTATGACACCTTGCAACACCCTGGGGAAGCCCTGTCAAGTGCAGGAACTTCCTGCAAGATCATACCAGTCCTTTACTCTGGTGAAAATATGAGACTGCAGTACCAGCATACACAAAAGGGGAACAGACAGCGACAGTGTGACACACAGACAGCGTGGCCAAACCCTCAACCACACACCTTCCAGGGAATGGAGGGAACCTGGCCCCACTCTGAGCCACACCCCCTTTTCTAAGAGACATCCTGCACCTGCCGACAACTGCCAGTGCCAAAGCTGCTCTTCACAAGAGGCAATGATGCAGAGCTAATGTCAACTACGTGGACTCACTCAAGACCACATTACATCATCAAACACAAATGGCATCTGCATTCTACACCATGCCTGATTTACCCTCATACCAAGGAGTTTCATCTGACAGCTGGATTCACCAACTACTGCCTTAGTCCTGGTCTACACCAACAACACGGCCAGAACTAAAGGGGGGTTGCCACTTCAGCAGAACACTGCTCACACCGGAGCACTAACTACTCAGATGACAAAAGAGCCCTGCTCTGCACTTCACGAACCATCCAGCGATTCTCCATTTACAATGGAACATGGAATGTGATCACAGAGACGTGCCACCAACCTGTAATTGGCCCTCAACAGCCAAAGCATCCGTACAGATGACCAACGCACCCAAAGCCACATGGTCAATGGCTTTGTTAGGATGCAATGTTGAGATACAGATCTGTGTCAGTCCTCACTTTCCAGTCCGCCAGTGTGTCACAGATTGCAAACCCCGTTGCCCAAGGAGGAGATGTGAACACCTGGCTAAGAGGCATTACAGATAGCCTCACCCACAAGACCACCTGAAAAGGAATTAGAGCCAAGAAAAGCTGTGCCCTCATCAGCATCACCACCGCTGAGCAGAACGGAGTCCCCTATCCAAGAATTGCTACACGATGGAAGAAGTTGAATGGCTGCAAACCAAAGCATCGCCAGCCTTCACCACAGAACTCTTCCCTTCTAACAAAAGAAGAAAGCCCATCCATGCAGATCCCGAAACTGCACAGGAGACGACTCTCAAAGACCTTGACAAACTGGCTAAAACATCACCCAGTTTGACCGAATGCTACAGTATCCAGAAGTGGAAGCTCACGCGACTGACAGAGACAGGTTATACCTCCTCAGACCCATTGGCTCTTTGACTCCCCAGAGGTGTGACCTCCATACCAGATAAAGGTCTCATTCACAGGTCCGGCCCTCGCTTCTAAAAAAAAACGCTCTTCTGAAAAAAACCTCTTCTGCAAAAACTTCTTCTGCTATCTTCTGATTGCTGGGCGCGCCCGGTCGGCCCAACATAGAGCCTGGGAGATGACTCTTGACCACAAAGACCCAGTCTGCGGATCTGTTAGTCCCTAAGAGGATGAGGAGGATGTGAGCTGGAACTCTTCTGGACCCTTAAGTTATTGTGCCAGGCTTATGGCCTTGTCTTTCCATTCAATCAAAGCTACTTGGACCTCAGCAGATCTCTTTCTTAACTCTTTTTCCACTCCCTACCTGGAAGAACATTTCTACCTCAGAACATCTTTGGAAGTCATCACTCTTCAACCCGGAAGAACGTGATCGCGAGTCCAAAAACCTTGAAACCATCAAGACTTTTCATCCGAGACTGCATTCCGTCACAACAAAAGGAAGTGCAAGTATAGTACATTTAACTAAACAAAACAGAGGTTTAGTATAAGTTATAGACCCTGTTATAAACGGCGCTGATGGTTTTACTCAGGTGGTTAAAAGACTTTTTCCATAACTGCATTCTCTGGTTTTCCTGATGGTTTCATCCATCAACTCTCATTAGCCCTTTCCCCATGTATGAGCGATTGTTTGTTTGTTAGACTAGTTTGCGTTGGTGTTTAGTTAATAAAACTCTTGTGCACAAATTACATGAGTTTCTGATTCTGCCTTGCATATTAATGTCCCCCATACGGAAATGTAATATATGACATATATGTCCCTATATCAGTAGTGATGTTGTCATATATGTTACATATAAGGCAATATATTATTATCACATATATCCATCTTCTGGATATATGTATGTGTATGTTTATAACATATAGGAAATTCCCATAGTAAAATTTGTATATAAACATATATTTAAACTATATATATGGTTAATTTTTATATGGTATTACATGTTATGACCATATATGTTAACAATATATATTAAAATTGTATATTGTATTATATGATATGATCATATATGTTAACAATATATATCAAAATTTTATATGGTACTATATGTTTTGACCATTTGTTAACAATATATATTGAATTTATATATGCAAGTTTATTAGCCATATATGCCTAAAAGATACAGCTCATTGTAAATCATATAAGAACATTACTTTTTGCTTAACTTTATTCTTTGTTTCAATTCACTTAATTTAACTGTTTGTCCATATGCGCTCTCATCACTGCAATTATCGTCACTAGCTATGTTTCCATCCAAAGATTCGAATTTAAATTATGCGCAAAACTGGAATATCGCATAAAACATATGCGAATAAAGCACCGTTTCCATCCAACGAGTCAAAGAGAACAAAATCGTCACTTCCTGGTAAACTGTGGCACTAAATATCACTAAGAATATAGGAGAAGCCATTGAATATAATAATTTTCATATATGATATAAATTACTTGTGCCTCTGAGAGAGCAGACATAACACAATAAATGCTGTCACTGCGTTCGGAGGATGCCAGCTGTTTGGGAACACAGTCGTGTAAGACAATTATACAGAAATACTTTGATGACAGACTTTGCTCAGGCTTTTCAGAGTGACTACAACAACTTATAGATGCTGTGAACGAGATCGGTCAGCTGGTTAGTCAAGTTATCCCGTCTCATAGCGCAAAGTCACATGACTTTTTTCATGCGCATGGAGGAATTTATTCGGTAAATGTGTTTCCATCGAAGTTTATGCGCATTTTTTCTTATCGGATAAAAAGTTTATCCTACTTAGTTGTGCGCATAATTTTTTTATGCGCATTTTCTGAATTTATGCGCATCTTGGCGTTTCCATCCAGCGAATTTTTTATGCGATAGTCCAAAATGCGCATTAAAATAGGTGGATGGAAACATAGCTACTGTACTAAAACGCAATTCATTATACTACATGCGCGAATCAGCGCGATTGTGCTTGAACCTCACAATACCGCTTTTGCGCATGCGCCAGAATTCAAACACAACCGCGCTAACGGCAGAGTCTGAGCAACGGCTGCAGCTAAACAAACAGTCATCTGCGTTAAGATGTTTTTCTTAGCAAGTGGAAGGATAACAAATGTGTCAGCATCTTCACATAAAGTTTAAACGACAATGATTTTATTGACGGGCACGAAGACCAACAACATCACTGAGTGCTGGATGAAACGCCCTTGAGCTGCAGCGGTGCAGGTAATTTACACTAATTTACTCAACGCATTATTAAAATTCATATGCTAATATTACAGAGAATTATATGGTTGTTTTGGACTGCAAGAGCCTCTGTCCCTATACAGATCAGTTTCAAATATTCCCTGTCGGTGTTTTATATATGATGTTATGATTAACGTTACAGCTGCATTGATGTGTTTTGCAATTTGCTCGCGTTAAAGTTCATTTTAACTATATACTATTGGATAGAGATACTGTAAGCTCATCGTTTTCACTGGATAAGCAATGTAACATTTGAAAATTAATTAAAGCTCTCTGACAAAAGTAATGGAGCAAAATTACGTTATCATGTTTATCTCTGAGATGTAGTCAAGTCTAGACTAGAACTATAAAGCTGCACAAAATGGAATTACTCAAATACAAGCACCTTGAATTCATACAGTATTGTACTTGGTTATATTGCACCAAGTACATTGACATGTCAGTGACATGCCTATGGTGGGTGAATAAGCACATACATGTGCATATTACATAAAGGTACAGTACACTAAAAGATGTGACTTTGGGGTTTTGAAAATATGGTTAACCTATGGTAGTCAATTTTGTTCATATCTTTGCTGATAATTGTGCTTTTCCTGTTTGTGTCCCTTGAAAAGGTAATGAGTCCAGAAAGACAAGTCCAGAAATTCTCAGAAAATAGAAATGGAGGCTGAACCTGCAGATTGTGGATGGCAGTGATGTAAATGATGGAGCATCTACCCAGAAAAGGTTACATATTTTTTTTAAACCAAAACTAACATCTGCAATATACATGTAAACAAATCAACTACCCTTTTCAATTTATTTTCTCCAGGCCAAAACGATGTCCTCATTAGTTATTATGAATGTCTACTATTTATTTCATTGATGCTAAATAGCAAATGAAATTGTAACCTTAGTTGTGAACTCTGTCATTGAACACTTGGGTTACTGTAGTATAATTCTTCATGTCTGTAGAGACATATTATTTGCATGGGCATGTAGGCTGTGCTTTGTTGTTGTTCTGCCTTGTCCTTAAGAACGTGGAGCTCAGATCAAGTGGTATCTGAGAATATTTTTCAACTACAACTTATAATTATTACTTAATTAGTATTCTACAGTCTTTTAAATAATCTTTACCAACTATGTTTTAATACTCAATATACACTACTCACAAAAAGTTATTTATCGAAAATGTAAAAAGTTCATGCTACAGTGAAATTTCATCATGAAAGTAGGGCATTTAAGTTGAAGCATGCAGTTGTCATTTCTTCATCTCAAACAAACGGTGGTGGCTATACCACAACAAAAATGTCAATGTCTCAGTAACTTGTCATGTGTCCTTGAGCATCAATTACAGCTTGACAACGACATCTCATGCTGTTCACAAGTCGACTTATTGTCTGCTGAGGCATGGCATCCCACTCTTCTTGAAGGGTTGCCCTCAGGTCACTGAGGTTCTGGGGTGCAGGGTTATAACCCTCTGCACGACTCAGCTGATCCCATAGGTTTTCTATGGGATTCAGGTCTGGAGAAAGTGCAGTCCACAACATTTGAGGTACCCCAGCCTCCAGCAGCCGTTCCCTGATGATACGACCTCAATGAGCTGAGGCTTGTCGTCCATGAGGATGAAATCAGGCCTGTGTTGCTCATGCAGAGGCACAATGACTGGATTAATGATGTTATTCAGGTAGTATTGGCTTGTCACAGTACCATTCACAAGGTTTAGGCCAGTTATTGACTAGACACACCTGCCCAGACTGTAACAGCACCACCTCCAAAGGCAGGTGTGTCTAGTCAATACAGAACTGCCCTGCACCTTGTGAATGGTACTATGACAAGCCAATACTACCTGAATAACATCATTAATCCAGTCATTGTGCCTCTGCATGAGCAACACAGGCCTGATTTCATCTTCATGGATGACAATGCCCCAGCTCCTCGAGGTCGCTTCATCAGGGAACGGCTGCTGGAGGCTGGGGTACCTCAAATGGAGTGGCCTGCACGTTCTCCACACCTGAATCCCATAGAAAACCTATGGGATCAGCTGAGTGTCGTGCAGAGGGTCGTAACCCTGCACCTCAGAACCTCAGTGACCTAAGGGCAGCCCTTCAAGAAGAGTGGGATGCCATGCCACATCATTTGTTGTGGTATACCCACCACTGTTGTTAGCTTTTGTTTCAATAAATTGTTTGAAATGAAGAAATTACCACTGTATGCTTCTTCTTAAATGCCCTACTTTTATATAATATCACTGTAGCATGAACTTTTTACATTTTTCATACATTTCAGCTGAAAGTCAAATATCCCTAACTTTTTGTGAGTAGTGTATTTGTCATCTTATATGTAGTTAAACACTTTAAGACATAGGCACAGTTCTAACTTAAAAGCAAAATTAAACTGGTACAGTGTTGGATTGCAAGACTTAAGCAGATTAAATGTATATATTTTAACACCATATTGACTAAAATCAAGTTTAGTTTACTGTACCACCCAACACTACCAAAGTTAAGAATTGCTTTTAAATGTTGAGCACTTCCTGAAATACATATAGGATTCAGACAATTTAATTTTTAATATGATACATTTTAAGTGTAAATGTAATTTTGGGCCTAGTAAATCAATTTATTGTAATTATGTTATAAAAACCTAACTTTTACTAATTTCTTACAGATGCAGTGATCCAGAAATTTCTTCACCGGGGGCCTCTTGGGGATGGCAATAAACCAAAAACTAACCAAGCTGTGTGAATACAAAGCTGTAGACCTTTAGCTGAACCACTACAATTGGTTGATGTTCTGTTTCTTATGCCTGTTCAGTGTTTTGATCAGTTATATATGTAATTGTTTTTTCTTTTTGATTGTGCAGCTCAATAAGATTGTTTTTTTCTGTTTAAATAAAGACTTTAAATAGATGTTACTTTTCGTAGCTTATTGCACCATTTAACATTTTAGGCTTAAGGCATGAAATATGCTATGCACTGCAACTTTGTAGATACATACAACCTGTATTAAAAGAGCATTTTAAAGATCAAAGATCACATATTAAAAGATCAAATATATGAAACCATATATATGACAATCTTTTAATTATGAAATATAAGTGACACGTCACATATATGTAAATAATTTGCTATGCATATATGTCTAATTTGTATATAACATAATTAAAAAAGACATATCACATATATTAATAATTATATACATTCCATATATGGCAATAAATGTATTATACATACATAAACATATTTTTGTATGGGGTAGACTTATATGTCAATATATGAAATTGTTCCATTTTCTAATAGGATTCATATATGAATAGGGCATATATAAAACATGTATTGCATATATGGGTATTTTGTATATGCACATATATTACATTTCTGTATGGGCCCTTTACGATTTTGACCCTTGCTACATGCTCTAATGCATTAATAGGAAGATATTTTGTGTGGCCACAGAAATATCCTTTCTTAGAGTTGATATGAATTTACACTGAATGTTCGCTGGACGAACAGATCAGCTGATGGCAATTTAACTCTGCGACAGTTACTGTCAGCCGATATAAATAATTGTAATTAATCATAATTAATTGTAATTATTTATATACAATTCCCTTTTTGAGCTAATTTGCTACAACTGCTTATGTTTCAGTGCATGCAGATGGAATAAAACCATCCATAACATTTCTCTGCCCGTTGTCTCTGCACGCTTCAATCCACTGCACAAGTGTTTCTAAAGTAAAATGCAATGAAATGTTTTGGCGGTTTGACGGTCTCGCAGTTCGCTGCGGATTTATATGTGACGTATTAAATGAAATTATTTTAATACATTTTGTTACTTTTCATGTAGTTAACGTCTCATTTTAATGTTGCATTTTAACTTTTTGTGTAGTTTTGAGGGCTGGTCAGGATCATTTTAATAATTTGTTTAATAATTGATCATATTTTGACAGCCCAAAGGTCTGCAGTCCACATTTCCAAGTGCAACGTTGTCGTTGTCCGTATGGGACAATAAAGAACCATTAATGGCATGTTGGTACAGGTGCATTGGAGTGTATTGTGAATATACTAAAGTAATAAACCTTCTGATCAAGTTCGTGAATTTCTTTCACCATTTCAAATCCATAACTATATGTTGTTGACATATCTTATCTTTTGTAACTACTTTCTAAATGTGACCATGGACCACAAAACCAGTTATAAGGGTCAATATTTTGAAACTGAGATTTATACATCATCTGAAAGCTGAATAAATAAGCTTTCCATTGATGTATGGTTTGTTAGGATACAACTATTTGAAAATCTGGAATCTGAGGATGCAAAAAAAATCTAAATATTGAGAAAATTGCCTTTAAAGTTGTCCAAATGAAGTCCTTTGCAATGCATATTATTAATCAAAATTAAGTTTATATAAATTCAAGGTAAGAAATTTACAAAATATCTTCATGGAACATGATCTTTACTATCCTAATGATTTTTGGCATAAAAGAAAAATATACCCATACAGACCCATACAATGTATTTTTGGCTATTGCTACAAATATGCAAACAATGCAAAATTGTGAAAAGCACTATTTAAAGCACTAATGGTTAAATTATTGAAAAGGTAAAGTTAATAATATACAAAGTACTGCATAATTAGGGGTTCAAGCACGTAGTGCTGAAACCCTATTGTAATTGTTTTTTTATTATTATTCTCCAGTAAAACTGATCATGCAGCCCAAACTGTAAGGCCTAGAGAGCTGAAGAGACACCCCTCGCTGCAGACTGTAGTGCGGTGACGTCACGTATGTATTTACCGCGCATGCGCAAAGTGACGTATGGTATCCAAGATGGCGGCGTATGGTATCCAAGATGGCGGCGCGATCAGACGCAGCGGCTTCTCCGGATCCCAAAGACGGTGCTTTTATGTCTTTTAATGTCGTCTGTTCGTCTCCAAATAGTGTCAATTTACCGCTAATTCATCGGGAGATCGCCATCTATGATCGCCAAAGCCTTTTGGATATCGACAACACATACAAACACAAACTCTCGCCGGCGGCTACTGAGAAGCTACGAGGCCTTTGTTTACTGCTGGAGCCGGACCTCGAGACCGCGGCCTCGCCTACTGACGCTACCCGCACAAGGCGGCGTCGCAAGCGGTGTGAGAGAGGACGGAAGCGCGGTAAGCGCGGAGGTATACGAGCTAGGCTGAGGGCTAACCCCACAAGACCGGCTCTTCCAACACTCATGCTCTCAAACGTTCGCTCTCTGGAAAACAAACTGGACTTAATTCAACTCAGTCGATCTACACAGCATGAGGCAAGGGATTGTTGTGTGTTTGTTTTCACTGAAACATGGCTAAACGACAACATCCCGGACTCCGCCATTCAGCTGCACGGCCTAACCTGCTACCGAGCGGACAGAGATTCATCACTGTCTGGTAAGACTCGCGGGGGTGGCTTGTGTGTTTACGTCAACAAAAAATGGTGTAACAATGCTGCGGTAGTATCTAAACACTGTTCATCACTGGTGGAGTTTATGGTTGTGAAGTGTCGACCGTTCTATCTGCCGCGGGAGTTCACGGCCATTGTTATTGTCGCGGTTTACATTCCTCCGTGTGCAAATGCTAAGGACGCGCTTCGTGAACTCTACAGCGCCATCAGCGAACAACAAACAAATAACCCCGACGGCTTTTTCATCATAGCCGGTGACTTCAACCACACAAACTTAAAGACAGTTTTGCCAAAGTTCTACCAACATGTGAACTTTGCAACAAGGGGAAACAACACACTGGACTTTGTTTACACAACAGTTAAGAACGCATACAAAGCCGAAACCCGCCCCCACCTCGGGTACTCGGACCACATCTCTGTTATGCTAATCCCAGCATATAGCCCACTTCTCAAACTCACCAAACCGGTTCAAAAGCAGATCACAGTATGGCCAGACAATGCCACCTCAGCACTGCAGGACTGCTTCCAGGACACAGACTGGAACATGTTTAAAGAGGCAGCCACTTACAACAACCACACAGACCTACAGGAGTACACTGAAACTGTGACTGCTTACATCAAAAAGTGCACAGATGATGTGACAGTCACAAAGACCATCACCACACGCACCAACCAGAAGCCATGGATGACAGCAGAAGTTCGTGGGCTGCTAAAGACCAGAGATGAAGCTTTCAGATCAGGAGATAAAGCAGCCCTCAAAACAGCAAGAGCCAATCTGTCCCGCAGCATCAAAAATGCAAAACGGTCATATGCTCAAAAAATCAACAATCACTTCACAGACAGCAGAGACACACGGAGTCTGTGGCAAGCCATTCAGACCATCACAGACTACAAGCCCCCGCCACAGGCCTGTGATGATGACACATCCCTCCCAGATACACTCAACCACTTTTATTCACGGTTTGAAATGCAGAATGACACACCTGCACAAAAACTGCCCACACCTCCCAACGACCAGGCGCTCTGTCTGTCTCCAGCCGACGTAAGGAAGACCCTATCTAGGATTAACCCACGCAAGGCTGCGGGTCCCGACAACATATCTGGCCGTGTACTGAAAGACTGTGCTGTACAGCTGACAGATGTCCTAACAGATATCTTCAACACCTCGCTGAGCCAGGCAGTCGTCCCCACATGTCTCAAATCCACAACAATCATACCGGTACCAAAGAAATCACCTGTGTCCTGTCTAAATGACTACCGTCCCATAGCACTGACTCCAATCATAATGAAGTGCTTTGAGAGGTTAGTCATGCACAACATCAAAACCAGCCTCCCCAACACACTCGATCCGCTCCAGTTTGCATACCGTCCAAACCGCTCTACAGACGATGCAATTTCCTCCACCCTCCACCTGGCTCTTACCCACCTAGAAAATAAAGACTCTTATGTTAGAATGCTGTTCATTGACTTCAGCTCAGCATTCAACACAATAATCCCACAACAGCTCACAAATAAACTAAACCTACTGGGCCTTAACAATTCCCTCTGTAATTGGATTCTGGACTTTCTAACCGGAAGACCTCAGTCAGTCCGTGTCGGCCACAACACCTCGAGCACTACCACACTGAGCACAGGTGCCCCACAAGGCTGTGTGCTCAGCCCGCTGCTCTTCACGCTGCTGACCCACGACTGCACTGCCAAGTTCAGCTCCAACCACATCATCAAGTTCGCTGATGACACAACAGTGGTAGGTCTCATCAGCAACAACGATGAAACGCACTACAGAGAGGAAGTGGCACAGCTGGCTGAATGGTGTGGTGCAAACAACCTGTCACTCAATGTGAGTAAGACAAAAGAGGTTGTGATGGACTTCAGGAGAAACTCCGCTGATCACCCCCCACTGACCATCAACAGCTCGCCTGTGGAGAGAGTCAGCAGCACTAAATTCCTGGGAGTGCACATCACAGAGGACCTCACCTGGACCACCAACACCATGTCACTCTCCAAGAAAGCACAACAGCGCCTACACTTTCTCCGCCGGCTGAAAAGAGCAAGTCTCCCTCCACCCATCCTCACCACTTTCTACAGGGGCACCATTGAGAGTGTGCTGACCAGCTGCATCACTGTCTGGTACGGGAACTGTACTGCAGCAGACCGCAAGACCCTCCAGCGGACAGTGAACACAGCTGCAAGGATCATCGGTGCCCCTCTCCCCTCCATCCTGGACATTTTCCTCACACGATGCTCCAGCAAAGCCAACAGTATCGTAAAGGACTCCACACACCCCTCCCACAGTCTCTTCCAGCTCCTACCATCAGGTAGACGGTACCGGAGCATCAGAGCCCGCTCTGCCAGACTGCTCAACAGCTTTTTCCCCCAGGCTGTGAGAGCCCTGAACTCAAATCACCCCGCCCCTCTCTGAAACCCCATACAAACCCCCTACCTCCTGAAACATGGACCATCTGGAACTTATGGAACTTTGTTTGTGCAATCGAAGGGTGTTACAGGTGAGTGGGCCTGTACAAACCACCTATAGTAGCACACTCTCTTCCTCTATGCGCACTAGTCACTTTTCACACACACTGCTGTGTGTACACAAATCCCACAAAAAGACTCAGTAAAATCAGTAATATATGTATGTTTACATGCTCATGCACTACAAATCATCCTGCACTGTTCCCCAGCCAGCTGCTTGAACTCACATTGTCTCTCTTTGCACATGTACAGTATTTATCTGAAGCATTCGTATAGTTTGTATAGTTTGTATTTTTTAGTTTGTATAGGTAAATTTTTTATATAGATAGTATATTTATAGTCAAAATCTATCAGTAGGATAGTTTGTTTATAGGTTTATATTGTTTTACTTCATTGCTGTATGGCTGTATTTATGTAGCACCGTGGTCCTGTGAGGCACGACATTTCGTTCCACTGTATGCCCCCGCATGTAGCGGAATGACAATAAAGCTCAACTTGACAACTTGACTTGTATGTCTATGTCACGCATGCGCATTAACAGAGCCATTAGAAGGCAAGCCTGCAACCATTAGCCGAAAAAGCGTAACGGCTAAAGCTATCGCTTCCGGTCTGCCAGTACGTGGGAAAGGAGACCAGAGGCCGTTTTTTTTTTAATGGATATCAATGGGGGAGAGGCTTCACTACGCTGAATAAACAGCTTTTTAGAGGAAACAGCTTATCATTTAATAAATCGACAACCTATCTGCTAATCTTCAACGTGTTTTACACTAAACAAAACCTTTGGATTGAATTATTTTTAGAGTTTACAACGAAAAAAATGCTGTTTTATTAGAGAAGTCACTGACTTTTTGCGACAGGTGGGATTCAGCTTATGACACTTTTCATTCATTCCTACGGGATCCGTAAACGGCGACTGAGTGTCGCACAACTCTGACTGAAATTCAATGACGTAAAGGCTGTAATGTGACTGGTTACTACGGCACACGTGATCCAAGTTAGCCGTTACGCTTTCTCCAATAGTAATTAATACAGACCCTCTCATCTCCCTATAGTAATAAAATCTCTGGCACGCGTGTGTAATTTGCATTGCGTGATGACGTTAGGTGTTTTCGCGTCGTGCGTGACGTGTACGTCATTAAAACGCATGCGCATACTTAACAGAATACTCTAATAAAATGTAAAAGTATTAAAGAACGCTAAGGTGGAAAAAAAGAAGGGAAAAAACAGTAAAATGTAATAGCACATATCCATGATTTTAACCATGTTTCATCTGAGGTAAAATTATACGGAATTACAGAGTTTATTCTGTAATATCTGTGTAGTATTTTATTTACAATTTATTAACATTCTGTTGCACTTTACTTCACTGTGTAATATTACACTGTAATAGCGCCTTATATATTTCTTATTGTGGTAGTCAACATTACAAAAGATATAGCTGCAGCTGTCACTGTTAGTGGCGCAGATGATAAGACGTGTGCTGTTCATGATTTGACGCGATCGACCTGAGTTCGAATCTGCCTTTTGGCGAAGTTTTTTTTCTCCCTTTTCAAATTTCAAATCACATCAGAAAAGCATTTATTTTCAATAAAAATTAAGGAAATAATCAAAAAGTTGTGAGGGAGGGCTTTATTGTCCCAATAAGATGGCATCCATTTAATAATTTGAATTAAAATTATAATTTACACTCAATAAGTTATTAATGCATACTGTTTTACTCTTTTTTAATTTTTTTATTTCAGAGAACAAAACAGAAAATATAATTGTATATACAAATATAGATTAAGACTATAGACGATAAACATGACACAAGAGAAAGAATAAAAAATATTGCATCTACTCATTCTGAAATTCACTTCCATCACTGATAAAACAATCAACCGAGCAGTAGCCCTCAAATTCTTTGAATGAATAAAACCCATGCAGGACTCCCCTCCTGCCATTCCTGACATACCCAGGTGGGCAGTCTTTAAATATCTCACTGCACCGCAGGCACTGGGTCAGTGAACACGGCACCCGGAACTCCTGTCTGTACTGTGCAGAAAATGCACTCCAGTTCACGACACCTAATTTACATAAAAGAACAGACAATATTAAAGCAATATTAAATCATTTTGTAGAAAGGCAAAAGAGCCATACAAGGAAAAGATTTTAAATGTATTTTTAAACATATTATAGGATGGTGTTAAAAAAAAAAGAAGTGTTATTTGCTTTGTCTGTAAAGTACCTCAGAGATTTAATTTATAATCAGCATTAACATCAACTAAATTAAAAAAGTTTGTTAAGTCAAAATTTAGGTTGGCTTGGCTTGAGAAAGCATAGCCTGAAAGTTTGAAGTTATTTAAATTTGAAAGTTTTACAGTTGAGGGCAATACAGTCTATCGGGGGAAAAAAAAAACCAAACAAAAAAAAAAAAACGGACAGTTGAGAGGAGACAGACAGAAAGATGAGAAGAGACAGACACTCAAATACTTTTTACAGTACTCACTACAAGTTAAGGAGTTAAAGAACTTACTGTCTAGCCACATGAAGTGGGCCTCTTCTCTGAATTTCGTCTCACTGACAATGTCCCTAAAAAGTCATATGAAGTCACATGAAGGTAAATTTAAGAAGTAACACTTCACTAAGGTGTCATTGGTTAACACTAGTTAATGTATTAATGAACATGAACTAACAATGAACCATACATTTGTTACAGTATCTATTAATCTTTGATAATGTTAGTTAATGAAAAAGATTACAAATATGAGAAACATCTTTTATTTTTTATTTATTTATTTATTTATTTATTTATTGCAATGCATGCAACCATCAGTGGCATTACTTTAAGTCTCTCCGCTCTATTTTAAGACATCTTTAAAGGCTTTAAAGGCTCATTTAAAGGCTCATAAGACTTTTAAAGACCAGCAGAATCCCTGTCACTTCGAATACTAACACATATCATAAAACATGTCATAAATGTTTGAAATCGCACATTTGCAATGACACTCTCTATGATTATGACCAAAGCATCCTTACAATTAAAAGCCATTAACACAAACGGAATTTTATTATTTATTTATTTTTTTTAAGAAACACAATAAGTAAATGTTCTTTGACTTACTGCCACCGAATCTCGAATCCACCACGCCTTTCGAACATCCGGAAGTGAATGAACCTGTACATGCCCATTAATGCCAGTCAGTACGGCGCGCACGCATATTTACGGTAAATACATACGTAACGTAGGTACGTGACGTCATCACGCTACTGCGCATGTGTTTTATAGACATACCATATGTCACTTTGTGCATGCACGGTAAACACATACATGACGTTGGTACGTGACGTCACCGCGCTACAGTCTGCAGCAAGGAGTACTTGGAGCTGAAACTTCTTCATATCTTAGTAGTATTGCTCGCTACTTAGATCCAAAGGCTCACCCCAGTCGGCCTAACGGGGGCGCTACAGGAAAAAAAAAAAAAAAATTTCAGACATTTTTGCAAGTAAGGCTCGCTGCATCCTGCGGTGGTCATCCAACCCCGCCCACATCCAAGTGTGACATCATAAGCCACGCCCATACACAATACAGTCACGCCCACGTCAAAGCGTTACGCCAGAAGCCACGCCCATATCATATGCGTCAGCTTTTGATTCCCCATCCCCGTACCGGGGAAACCCGGAAGTAACTTTATGTCAACGCAATTTATGGTCGTTTCGGGGATCTAAATAAAATAATGTTGTCTTTCGTTTTACTAATACATGTTTTCTTATTTCTTTAAAGGATGTCTAGGCTAAAATGGCACAACTCAAATCTAACATATTTAATATGTCTAATGTATGGAGCTGATTTCGTCATCACAACAGCCTGTAAAACACTTGCATTGGTTGATTAAATTAGGCTAATTGTAATAAAACCTCTAAACCTTACCTTATTCATTTATGTAATGAGATAAATTCACATTTATTACGGTCGATTTTAAACTACCTAAGACACCTTTTAGATTTATCAAATTTAAACGGGACAATTAGATGTTGTTATTGTAAAAGTCACTACACATTTTTATAATTTATAATTGTCATTTAATTTTCTAAAGATGTTATTGTAAAAGTCACAACACATTTTTATAATTTATAATTGTCATATAATTTTCTAAAGATGTGTTCCAGGTAGGATTGATGATAGGATTGACAGTTCATATGCAGTAGAATACACATACATATGATAAATAGAGATTGCTTGCTTTGATAGATTATACAAGGAACATGTCATTGACATTCAGGCCTTGTTCATCAACAAAACTTCATATGAAGTGTGTCCAGGTCCATATATTTAAAGATGAATAAACAGACATGCCTTGCTTCATTGGGTATTTTTATATTTATTATTTTACAAAAATAACTACATTTGAAATTGTACCAAAAAAAAAAAAAGTTATGTTCTATAAGAGATATGTTCCAACTATCATAAATGAACAGCTGAATGATCAGATAAACAGTTCTTGAAATGCAGTACACATACATACATAAGCTACACAGAGAGATTCCTTGCTTTGATAGATTATTCACAGAAACATGGCATGGACTTTCAAGCCTTGTTCAGCGAGACAATTTGATATGAATATGTCCAGCTCCTCTGGATACTCAAACAATCAGAATCAGAAATCAGATAACAAAATAAACAAGTGATTAAAAATAAATATGTGAAAACAATACACAATAGACAAAAGGACAATAGACAATATATTGTATTGTACAGATGTGCTATATACAAATTATGCAAGGGAATGTGGATAGATGTATGATATATTAAATCAATAACATATGTATAATAATAATAATAACAATAATATATAAGCTCTTGTTCTGTCCAGACTTGACTATTGCAATGCTCTCTTGGCAGGTCTTCCAGCCAATTCCATCAAACCTCTACAATTAATCCAAAATGCCGCTGCAAGATTAATCTTTAATGAGCCGAAAATAACGCACGTCACACCTCTGTTCATCAATTTGCACTGGCTACCAATAGCGGCTTTAATGGCATTAATGTTTGCATACAAAACCACCTTTGGCTCTGCACCCCTTTACCTAAATTCAGTACTTCAGACCTATGTGCCCTCTAGAAACTTGCATTCTGCAAGTGAACGCCACATTATTGTGCCATCCCAAAGAGGCACAAAATCACTTTCTCTGACTTTTTCATTAACTGTTACCATCTGGTGGAATGACCTGCCCAACTCAATCCGAGCAGCTGAATCCTTAGCCATCTTCAAGAAACGGCTAAAAACCCATCTCTTCCTTCTTTATTTGACCCTCTAACTCTAGCATTCTCTTTTCTAATTTTATTTTATCTATCTCCCTTCTTTTTATTAAAAAAAAAACCACACAGACATACACACACACACTTGACCCTCTGTCAATTGCATAAAAACTAAAACACTAGCTTTCTTTTCTATATTCTATCTACTTGTTTAAAAAAAAAAAAAAAAAACCTTGCTACGTGTACTGCATTAGGCTAATCAAGACTTGTCATAGCGCTTGCATGTTGTTGCTCTTTTGTTGGTTTTGATTGCTTCTATTGTCCTCATTTGTAAGTCGCTTTGGATAAAAGCGTCTGCTAAATGACTAAATGTAAATGTAAATGTAAATGTATAATAAATATAACTATGGATAGTTGAGTATTGCACATGTTTTATTGCACAGTGGGGAGAACATTTAACTGTTTGCGAGGTACATGGCCTGAGGGAAGAAACTGTTCCTGTGCTGGCTGTTCTGGTGCTCAGAGCTCTGTAGCGTCAACCAGACGGCAGCAGTTCAAAGAGGGAGCGTGCTGGATGTGAGGGGTCCAGAGTGATTTTGCCAGCCCTTTTGATCACTCTGGATGAGTACAGTTCTTGGAGAGTGGGGAGGGGTGTACCAATGATTCGCTCAGCAGTCTGGACTACCCTCTGTAGTCTTCTGAGGTCAGATTTGGTAGCTGAACTGAACCAGACAGTTATTGAAGTGCAGAGGACGGATTCAATGATGGCGGAGTTGAGTTTCCTCAGCTGGTGAAGGAAGTACAACCTCTGCTGGGCCTTTTTAACAGTGGAGTCAATGTGAATGTCCCACTTCAGGTCCTGAGAGATGAATAAAAAGACATCTCTTGCTTCATTTGATTCGAACCAGGTAGTCTTTGATGGCATTCTGTTGATTTTTACTGTCCATCCAGAGTTAGGCAGGCCCTTTCACCTCCCCACAGAATAACTCACGGTGATTCTGTATCTAGCACCACACTGGACCAATGTCCTTTACAAACTTCCACTTTATGTCCTCTTGGCGCTCCTGTTAAAAACAGAGAATATGTGTGTGTTGGGAGGCATATTTGTCTACTAAATAGAATTTACCTCATCATTTACCTCATTATTCTACATACAAGAATATTTATGATTTTAAACCACAAAAATCAATCAATACAGCATCTAAAGAAATGCTCCCACCATACCCCCACTCACCACTGCATGGCTTATGTGGTCCTCCAAGTGAACAGTAATGAGTAATTTTCTTTACTGTTGAAACTGCAGCAAGGATCTCTCATCCCAGCAGAACTGCTCTGCGTCAGGCTAGGACCAAAAATGCGTAGAATGCTGTAAAACATGGCAAACAAACACTGACAATCATTATGTGATCTTTCCATTAATATAAGAATAATAATTAGATAATTTGTCACAAACACAGAGTTATTCAGCAATTCACAGTGAAATGATGCGGTTGCTCAACCAAATTACTGTGCAAGGGTGTATGTGTGAAAATCAGTGTATGTGTGAAAAATCACTTTTAACAAGTTTCAAATATGTTGTAGATGGAATTAAGAACCTAGCCAGTGTACTTTCTTAAAGATGAATATATATAGTTTGTGCTTAATGAAAGCATGAAATAACTACATTTAGAAAGTATTTTCAATTAATATAGACGTCAATCTATTTTTAGAATACTTATCATGAAATAAATATATTTTAAATACAATTAAGTAAATTAATTTTTCACTAGGTACCTGATGTATGCCTCCATAATACAGCCCCATAATAATTTATTTGGTGCAATATTTTACACTTTCATTTTTTCTTGTTATTTAATTTAATTAATTAAATTAATTAAATTAATTAATTAATTCATATTGTTTTGAAGATGCCTTGACTTGAATGAGTTCATTTGTGTATCCATTTTATTTCTGATGTGTGGAGTAGAGCTATAAATGAATGTAATAATAGCTCACATAAACTAGTTTCTGAAGAATAATGAGAAATGTTTGACCTCGTATGACATTTTATTTTGATTGCAGATTTGCAGGATGTAAAGCATGAAAAATATGAGGTATTGTTGAAATATTGTCAGTGCAGATTGCAAATCTGCAATATTTCAAGCATTGGCCTCTATGCCACACTACTAATGTTAATTGGTAAAAAAAAAAAAAACAAACAAAAAAAAAACAAACAAAAAACAAGACAAAACAAACAAACAAAAAAAACAATTGTATAGGCAGTCAGTGTTTTCACTTTTAGGGGCTGTTAATGGTTTAATTATAACTGTCTAACATTAAACTGGAGTAGGAGAAATTATTTTAACATGAAAAAGCTCACTTCAGCTTTGTATTTTTGTAGTTTGAAAATAGTTTAGAAAAACAGTTTTGTTTTTAATAAAAGTGTGTTTTTAAATAAAACCGAGCACGGGTCAACTAATCTTTGCAAGGCAATAAACTCATCAATAGGGAGCAAGACAGGCTTCTGTTGATAAGGTACTTGATAAGATTTGTTCCCTAACATAGAGTAAAGACCAGGCAAGTCTTAGTCACATTTTCAACAGTAAAGGTCATTGCACACTGAGTCCGAAATTTTCGTCCGAAATTTTCACACGTTAATAAATAAATATGACCTCACGTTGTGTCAATCACATTTACACATTGCCTCCGAAACTTTTGTCCATCATAAAAAAAATCGGATCAGGTTCGATTTTCTGCGTATTCGCATACATAACAAGAATTTTGATAGGAAAGGATGACGAATACGAAAAAAACGAAAAACGCATACAAAAATTTCGGACTCAGTGTGCAAGGACCTTAACAAGTATCTACAGTAAAGCAGTTGTGAAACACAAACAATTCATCAGATAACAAAAATGATAAAGGTACAATATAAATTTAATTAAGTTATAAATAATCTATAAATTAAGTTATTATCATTAAGGCATAATTTTACTGGTTACTGTTCTTAACCACTCAGCCTTGCTTTACCTTAACTCTAACCCCTGTTAAGAGCGGATCGCATCACTGAATTAAGGTGGAAAACGAGAGGTGGTGGACTATGTATTTACATAAATGAAGGCTGGTGTTCAGACGTAACAACTCTGAAGAAGATGTGCTCTCCTAATTTAGAGGCGCTCTTCATAAACTGTAAACCGTTCTACTTGCCACGGGAGTTTTCCTCTTTCATTCTCGTGAGTATGTACGTACCTCCGGACGCGTGCGTGAGCGCTGCGATGCAACAACTGGCTGAACAAATATCTGAAACGGAGCAACGGTACCCGGACTCTCTTTTAATCATTCTTGGAGATTTTAATAAAGCAAATCTCTCCCGTGAACTGCCAAAATACAGACAGCACGTTACATGTCCCACCAGGGACAGTAATATATTGGATCACTGTTACACCACAATAAAGGATGATATCACTCTGTCCCACGGGCAGCTTTGGGGCTCTCTGATCACTGTTTGGTTCATTTTATACCAACCTAGAGGCAAAAACTGAAATCAGCTAAACCTGTAATAAGAACTGTTAAAAGATGGACTAATGAAGCAGAGAGGGATTTACAAGCCTGCTTCGACTATACTGATTGGAGTGTTTTTGAAGCTGCTTCCACCGATCTGGACGAGCTCACAGAGACTGTAACTTCATATATCAGTATCTGTGAGGATATGTGCATCCTCATCAGGACATTCTTATCATTCAATAATGATAAACCATGGTTTACTGGGAAACTCAAACAGCTTCGTCAAGCCAAAGAGGATGCTTACAGAAGTGGGGATAAAATCTTGTATAACCAGGCCAAAAACAGACTAACAAAGGAAATCAGAGTGGCTAAAAAGAACTACTCTGAAAAGCTGAGAAGAGAGCTTTCAGCCAACGATCCGGCGTCAGTATGAACTGGTCTGAGGAACATCACCAAGTACAAGACACCACCCCCACAGTCTGTGGAGAATCTGGCTGACGATCTGAATGTGTTTTACTGTCGATTTGAAAAGGCCAGACTGACACCCAGCACCCGCTCTGATCTGCACTTCACATTCTCCTACCCCCCCCGCTATAACTGTTTGGCTTGGTTCAGCTATCAAAACAGTCATCAGAAGACTACAAAGGACAGTCAGGACTGCTGAGAGGATTATCGGTTCCCCTCTACCCAACCTCCAAGATCTTTATATCTCCAGAGTGAGGAAAAGGGCTAAGAAAGTCACTCTGGACCCCTCACACCCAGCTCACTCTCTCTTTGAACTGTTGCCCTCTGGCCGGCGCTACAGATCACTGAGCACCAAAACAGCCAGACACAAGAACAGTTTTTCCCCCAGGTCATATCCCACCTGAACAACACATAACACACCCCAGTACTGTAAATAACTCATCAAACCTTCATCTGTACATAGGACACATGCACATTCACAGTTCTGTCTATGGACATTTTTCTTTTCTATATATTTTTCTTTTTATTACTATTGTTATTTATAATTTATTGTCTATTCTCTTCATTATTAGTGTTTTTATTACCTTAATTATATGTTGTCTGCACTATGTTTGTACTTTCTGTACTGGAAGCTCCTAACACCAAGACAAATTCCTTGTGTGTGTAAACACACTTTCTGATTTTGATTCTGATTCTGATATTATAATAAACACTGCATGTGAAGTTAGATAAAAGATTTTGTATAATAATTTATGTTGTGTATATTCCATTTATTTTTTTCCATTTTTTATTTCATTAAAAGCTAAAAAGAACATATCAGTCTTCACA
This sequence comes from Spinibarbus caldwelli, assembly GCA_039654775.1. NCBI lineage: Eukaryota > Metazoa > Chordata > Actinopteri > Cypriniformes > Cyprinidae > Spinibarbus > Spinibarbus caldwelli. Next base: position 6,505,909 of record CM077240.1, read on the forward strand.
GTTACATCTTTAGCTTTTTACAATTTATTTTAAGCAGAAAATCAATAAAATAAAAGGAAAAGAAAGGGAAAAATGTGGATGCAGCTCCCAGTGAGCAAACCAAAATTCAACAGTGGCATGGAATAAGTTATGTAACTTATCTTGATGTGCTTCTCTCTGATTAGGTTATCTCTTCATTCGCCTCACACAAAATGATGAGAGCAACAGCTTTGCTATGATTAACTGTATCTTAGAATTAAACATGGCTGTTATGTTTGCTTCTAAACAGACCAGCATGTTGCTAATTTGACTCAAGCAGGCATGACTAATGAAACAAGCCATGTTAGCAAAAACATTCTGATTTTAAAGGTAGTATAAAACCATGATTGAACATTGAAACATGAAAAGTTTAGCATGATAAAATAAAACAAAATTAAAATTTAAGATTTGAGACATGCTGATGACAGATGTTGTTTCTTTCCTTTCCATAAGATCCAGGCCCCGTGCTAATGATACTGTAGATCATTTATAGTAGATAATTCCGAACACAGTCCATTAGGGATCCTAAATAATTGAAATGTTCTCTGAACTTTTGCACATTGACTTGGTTTTAAAGATAAGGGTTGTAAATTGGGAGAGGGCATGTTGGTTGAAAATAACTCTGATTAGGACATGACTCACACACGTCACTAGAGAAAATGGTATTTGGTTTTAACTACTGGGATTCTGCTGGGTAACAACTCCACTATTGTATAGTGGAATAATGGCATTTGTGACATTTGTATTGCATTTGCCTGTAACAGAATAATATTTTGTTGAAAGTTTATGTCCGAAATAATTTAGTATGTTTTAACTGTAAATAATATTAAGAATATATAATGACAGCCAAAGAAGTTAAAGGCCCTTCAACATCCTTTAGCCCTTTTATTACAATTTTACATTTTACAATTTTTACTTAACATTACATTGAACATTTTGGTAGTTTGGTCTTTCTCCCCAACAGCAACATTTGGCCTATGTAAGATTTCACATGAAAGAAAAGAAAGTCAATCAAGGTATTCTAAAACCTGTGGTTACTGTTGACTAATGCAATCAGTGAGTTCCATCTGTTCCATTGCTGACATGCAAGTCTTGGGTGGTGTTTATGAAACAGCTTTTGCCTTTGGCCTGCCACACTGGCTGATGGAACTTTGGACCTGTTGCAACCCTTGTTTAACCCCCTAAGTGAACTGAATAGATCAGAGTATAAATGATGCGATCCAGATGATCACCGCCAGTCTCCATTTGGAGGAAGACTCGCTGTAGTCACAGGGCTTCTGAGCTTCTTCTGACCCAGCATGGGGAATATGAAGCTCTGCCTATTGCTGCTACTTGGCACTTATGCTACAGCCCGTGAGTATAATGTTCCTTTGCATTCTGGTGTATTAATGTTACTTCATTAATGCATTTCATGCACTGAAAATATTTTATTTATTTTGCTTCATCCTATGTATCCTATATCCTATTTTTAGCATTTCATATTCTGTAAAGGCTGTTAAGTTGTGTGAAAGGTTAAATTCATCTAAAATTTGATTTTTTAAAAATTTAATCTTTGATTTACCTTTCAATATGCATTTTTAGTTTTGTTTACATATTTTTCCTAATCATACTTGCATAATGACTTTCTCACTAGAGCAAGAAACTGAGTCAAATTCTCATCCAGAATGTCACTGTAAGTATTTTTCTTCTTTTTTTATTTCTTATCCTTTGATGAAATGTTGTTTGTATTCGAGGTGTCTAGGACTCATGCATGTTAAAGTATCAATTTAATTTATCCTCATTTTTTACCTATTGGACTCACTGTACCTACTGTTGTTGTCACTTACTTTGAACCCTCAATAAATGACATCATCATTCTAACGTGGCCATGTACTCTTTATCTACAACAGACAGTGCTTGAGTCAGGATGTCAGAGTCCAGATTTCTTATTGCTGGTCTTGATTAGATAAAACAATGTAATATATAAATAATATAAATGTTATAATGTTATATATATATATATATATATATATATATATATAATGCTGTACTGCAAAAACATGTTTTAATTATTTTATTTGTCTTGTTTTCCTGAAATATTTAAACGAATAATATGTAAACAAAATAAGGATATTTTGTTCAACTTACCTAAAAAATTTACCTTTAAGAAAAAGGGGAAAGTCTACCAGTGCCGAAAGCAGAGGTGTAAAATACTTGAGTAATTTTACTTGATTACAGTACTTAAGTATTATTTTGGGGGATTTGTACTTTATTCAAGTACAATTTAAACTGACTACTTGTACTTTTACTTGATTACATTTCTGAAGAAAAACAGTACTTTTTACTCCTTACAATTTTATTTCATCTTGAAAAATACATTACATTTTTATTTTATCTTATGCACATTAAATATGGTAAACAGAAGCTCAAACGTGCATGCCTGATGTGAGAACTAATGATCATTGTTTTCACGCATCAAGCACACACATTTCTACTTCATTTATGACTTTCATCAGGTAAATGTCTGGCTTCAAAAGTTCTCCATTAAATCTGAGGAAGCATATTGAGGTAGCAAAGTTGCATTTTCCACAAAAAAAAGTTTATTAATTATTTGTTCTGTTTTAATAGAGCCATTAGCTGTGTAATATATTAGCTGAATGCACAAGATTGAGATAAAATCAGTGATGAGAATTTAAATACAATTAATATTTTCGTGGGAATATATATATATTTTTTAATTAAATAAAAATCTCCAAAAGTGTTTAAATAAACATTGTATGTTAAATTAATTGTAATTCATGTTTAGTGATGTTCTTAACAGGTAGTGGATAAGCTGTATTTATAATATGTCATTATATGACACATTGAGTAGGAATTAGGACTGTCAATGATTATTATTTTTTTTTTTAATAATTACATGATTTGCTCATTAATTAATCTAATTAGTCACAAATAATTATTTATCAATATTTGCTGAGCAATAATCTCTAAATGCCCCAAATAAACAATTAAAAGATTAATTATGCTTTTAGACAGTGACATTGAATAGACAACACACAAAAAAGTGGCCTTTAAAAATATTAATGTTGTAATTCTAGGACTCTCCTGATTAATTCAACACATTCTTGTATTCTGTCTGGAAAATGTTTCTGGCCTCTGCATCACATCTTGCTCTTCAACGGGAGTAGTTCACCCAAAAATGAAAATTCTCTCATCATTTACTCACTCTCATTTCGTCCCAGATGTTTATAACTTTCTTTCTTAAGATGAACACAAGCAAAAGATTTTTAGTCCAGATAATGCAAAACAGAACCACTTCAGAAACCACACAAAGTGAACACGACGGTCAAGTTTAAAATATTAGTATTTGTATCCTTCTTACATATGCCTATCGTTTCACTTAAGAAGACACTGATTCATTAAAAGGGATTGCATGAGTTACTGTCATATTCACTTTGTATAGTTTTTGAAGTGTCATTTTTGGATGTCCCATACACGTGATTTTTTTTTTTTACTAAAACTCTTAGTTTGTGTTCATCTGATAAATGAAAGTCATATGGGATGGCATGAGGGTGGAATGGATGGAGTCTCCTTTTAATCCCTTTCCCTGTATTTTTTTCCCTGTGTTCCACTGTGCTGCATTTTAATTGTTGTTGTTGCACTAGATATACATGTTTGACCTGTGCCATTGCATTTTGTTTCGTTTTCTCCCTTTAACCAAACTTCTGAATGTCTGTCAGAAAAGAAAGTACTTCTACTTTTTTAATACTTGAGTACAATTTAATATATATATATATATATATATATATATATATATAGGATATATGCTATAATCCTATATATGGTATGTCCTACATTTCTGGTGAAATATTTTTTATTGGACAACACGAAATTCACTGAAAAATAAATGTACTGAGAAATTATTATTTTTCGCAGTGTGTGATTATTCTTTCGAAAATTTCGTTTTTGAATTGACCTAGTGTTTATTTCATTTACAGTGTCTAAAAGATTTAAGATCTACAAAAAATATACATATCGGTATGAAGCTGAGATCCAGAATATGGTTACTGGGACCTCCCCTCTCATGAATGGTCCCAAAATCTCCTGCAAGGTACATTTGAAAAATCATGTAAAAATTCAGTTTCTCAATATGCCTTTCCTGTTGTTTTGCTCAATCATTAACTAAGTCATTAACACCCTTCTTTCCATAGGTCGAAATTGATGTGCCTGTGGCATGTAGCTTTGAGCTCCGTACCAGTGAGTGCTCCCTAACGGAGGTGGTCAGAACGGATGCAAATGGGGCGCCCATCTATGCACCTGCAGCTGAGGCCCAAGCCTTTCAAGCAGCCATAGAAAAGTATGTTTCCCTTCCCTTTAGAGAAAATGGATCAAATAATGATCCATTAGGTCTACAAGTATTCAAAATGAGCACAGCCAGTATTGCTAAAATATACCAACAGCCAATGGAAAATAAAAACTACCTCGTAAACTATACATTGTAAGACTGGTTTCCAGTTTACAATAAACTGATTTAAAATTGACCAGAAACTTTTCAACAAGTGATTCTACAGCTATTCTTTCTCTTTTCACAGGAATGTACTGAAGTTTGTAGTGGAGGGTGAGACAGGTGTGACACTCTATCCTGAGGGAGATGAAACCAACATTCTGAACTTCAAGAGGGGTATCATCTCTGCTCTGATTGTTCCTGTCATGGAGAAAGAGGAGAGCAAAAACATGGTACATAAATATGTTTTCTTCTTCCTTAAGGCCTTAATCTGTAAAGATATGAATTGCCTTTTATTGTATGTTGAACTTGTTAGACTAAATTAATTTAAGCAATGCTGTTATGGACACCCACTTAACAACTAAGCAGATAAGATCTTAATCTTCTTATCTGGAATAATAAATTCCAATGAAGGTGCAAGTTAATCTTGACCCAGGTAGTCAACTGATAGGAGACTATTTCATGATATTCATGATATTGCCTCTACATCCTCATAAACCTCTTGATAGGTTTGAAACAATTATTTCAGTAATCTCAGGATCTGCTGAAAAATACTGAGGCCAGCTTTTGCATTTTTGCTTAGTCTTAATATTTGTATTATTATTATTATTATTATTATTATTATTATTATTATTATTATTATTATTATTATTATTATTATTATTATTATTACAAAGCAGTGAATATATCAATATCCAAAATATCCTTGCCCCCACCCCCAGTGGGCACCTTACACTTTAAACAATCACTATTATACACAAGCATTTTTTTGCATTGATTTGATAACCTTATTTAATCTAGGTTACTGTCCATGGAATCTGTGCCACTGATGTCAAGGTCAACAGCAAGGAAGATATTGCCACTGATGTCACCCTCTCTAGGGACCTGTCAGGATGTGATACTTTCAAAACCCAAAGAAGCCACACCAGCCCTCTTGCAATCATCACTGGTTTGGTGAGACACTCACTTTTTTTTTTTTAATATATCATACCCTCTGATGGTTGAAACTTGAAATAATTGCTTCTTAGATTATTTTTACTTTAAAATTAAATTAAATTCTGTTCCATTAATCATCATCCTCAGTGCAATTTACTAATTACCATATGTTTAAATAAACAGGTAATGATTAAGCAAACGCTAACCAATACTGACAAAAGCATGATATTATACAGACTGAGCCAACTACAGGTGAAAAAATAATTTTCAAGAAACAGATAATGTATTTAAATATATATTTATTTGTCAACAGCAATACCCTCTGTCCAAGCTGATTGGCAGTACCCAGACCTGCAACTATAAGTTTGACAACCAGAAGAAGCACATGACCTCTGCCACGTGCACAGAGAAACACATATTCCTTCCTTTCTCTTACCAGTGAGTGACACTGACATCATATCACTTGCTACATTTCCTAATGACATGTGTTCATAAATGAAACTATATTCTAATTCATTCATTTGCATTTCATTTTCTTTGCAGAAATACGTATGGTATCTCTTCTCTTGTTAAACAAATCCTAACTCTTGAGGGAACCAGCAAGATTAATGACAGAGTTTTTGATTATCGTGAGTGTTCCCAGTTTCACTGTTATATCTCAAATAGATTTGAGAACTTTGAAATTGATTTGTCTGGATAAAAATGATAGAACTGTTGGGAATATGCTGACTTCATGTTTTCCTTGGTTGTGACTATGTAGCCTTTCACTCACATATCATCCCGCTCTCTAAAATACAGGTTCTACTCACTTCAAACACTTGGCTCTAGAGGCAATGGAGGATAAAGCCCCAGCCCAGACCTCTGAGGCTCTGCTGTTCATCTTCAGGGAGCTGAAATCCATGAACGAAAAACCAGATCGGCAGCTGAGGGCCAGCACTTTCCAGAGTTTGGTGTCTGAACTCCGTGGACTCGAGTATGAGGTTCTGCAGCAGAACATCATTCAGATGGTGGAGGAGGACAAGTTTTTGACTTGGCAGGCCCTGATTCAGTGTGGCACCCCAGAGTGTGGCAGCGCTATGTTCAGTATTCTGAAGACCTTTGACGCTGATGCCATTGAGGTAGATGCTGCTGTCTATGCTCTAGCAATGATGCTCAGACCTACTGGCCTCTTGGTGAAAGACTTACTGGAGATTGCGCAGACCAAGAAGAGCAAGCCAATAATGTATGCTCTCAGCAATGTTGTAAGGAGGTACGCAAATTCTTTTCCATTTCTAGACTGCTTAAGTCCTTTCAATTCCCCTCTGAAAGACCAACATAGAATAGCTTGAATTTTCTAGCTCATCTAAGCTGGTTCATATTAATTAAGTGCTGCCAGCATCACCCTGATGTCAGATGCAAAACATGGTTGGTGAAGACTGTGATTTGTATGGTCTTTCTAGTGAAGCTGGTCCACCAAAGTAATCGTGCTTTGTAAGATATCAGCACTCTGTAATCCAAAGCACAACATATGCTGGTGATCAGCTATGCTATCTTCCTTTAGCTAAAGTATTTGTCAGTATATTTTCACTGTAGCTGAACATTAATAATATATCTCTTCAGGCACTTCCAAGCTGAGGGTCAGCTCACCTCTGAGATTCTTGAGGTGTCTAACTTCATTACCTCCATTCTTGGTGCTGACTGTGCTGGAGAGAAAGATCTGACCTACTTGACCTTAAGGGTGTGTGTTTTAACATCTATATTTTTAGATATTTTCACACTGGGAAAACAATTTATTTTATAATAATCTGCCCTTGTTAGGTGATTGGAAACATGGGCAAGGCTATGGAAGCAGCTGATCCCAACATAAAGACCACTCTGCTTAAGTGTATGAGACAGCCTGCCACCACCCTGTCAGTCCAGATGTCTGCCATCCAGGCTTTCAGACTAATGTCTGTGACTCCTGATGTAAGTGTTTTGCAATTTTTGTTGAACAATTTGTATTTATTCAGAATCAAATGTGTGTCTTATGTATGGAATTATCCTACTAAGAAAACCAATTTCACACTCCAGTCTCTCTATTTTTTTAAATGTTCAGGTCCGTTCCAACATTCAGAGAGTGGCCCTTTATGCCAAAGGTGCTGTTCAAAAGAGACTTGCTGCATATCTTATCTTGATGAAAAAGCCAGAGGCAAGTGACCTAGAGGTTGTGAGGAAGATCCTTACCCAGGACCAGAATGTGCAAGTCAAGTCTTTTGTGGTTTCTCATATCTACAACATTATTCATTCCAGGGATCCTGAAATGAAAAAGTATGTTACTCAGTTTGTCAATTTTCCCTAGACTGATTGCATCAACTGCGGTCTACCATTTATCTTGTCCTTTATCTACTATAACACTATGAATACTATAACTTTTTTCTTCCAAGGTTGGGCAAAACAATAGTCAAGGTCATGCAGGATGATGAGGTGCTTACCCACTCAAACTACACTCAGCTCTCTCGTAACTATAAGATGGATGTATTTATGCCAGGCAAGAATGTCATGGGCTCCAATATGCAGGGAAGCATCATTTTTGATCCCAGCAGCCAGTTGCCTAGAGAGGTTATGCTTGAGACAACCCTGAAAACCTTCGGTTACAACCTTGACTTCATTGAGGTAGGAATCTTAATGTGTTATGTACTTGTATTTAATTAGTTGTAAAACTCAATTGTTATATGATTCAATTATTATTGCTTTGTACTTACCCTTGATTTTTATGGACTTGTTGCATTTGATTTGACTACGACTTTTAGAATTTATTTATTTGCTTATTTATTTTGTGGTCACCAAGTTTGGCATGGAGGGCAAAGGATTTGAGCCAACTGTTGAGACTCTCTTTGGAAGCAATGGCTTCTTCCCTGATTCGATTTCCAAGGCAATGTACTGGGTTGGGGACAAAATGCCAAACAAAATCAATGAAGTTCTGCAAGAATGGGTTGAACCCCTGAGAACAGAAAGAACTAAAAGACAGGTAATGATATCCATTGCTTATTCCAAACATAGCAATGTGATTATTCATAGGATTTAATTTTTCATGCATGTATCCAAGGCTAGATAATATCAAAATCTTCTCTTTGACAGGTTCCTGAGAATATTATTAGGGAAATGGTCCGAAACTTCAACAAGCTTGCAAAGGATCTATACAACCAGGACTCCCCAGAGGCTGTTGCTTACTTAAGGATCATGGGGAATGAGTTGGGATACATCAAGAGCACCAATGACCTGTCAGCTGTTGTTGACAGGATGGCCACATATATTCAGGCCTTCAAGTACTTACCTGCTTGGGTATGTATATACAACAGGCTGCATTTTACATGAAACATATCTATATTAGCTCTATCATATATCAGACAACACTGGGTTAATTTATACAGTATTATTTGCTATCTGTTTTTGCTAGTTTAAGATTTTCTATCTGACAAGAAAAGTTGTTTTTGAGGCACTATAAATGCAAAATTCTACATATTCCTGTTTCAATAGATTACAAAGGCCTTAATGTCTGGAGATCAGAGCATCTTTGCACACTACATCTTTATGGATAATGAGTTCTCCCTTCCAACTGCCTCTGGATTTCCCCTTAAGTTTGCTTTGTCTGGGACTTTTGCACCTGGTGTTGAGGGTGGTCTGCGTATGGAACCTGGCAGGGTATTAAATATTGTCCTTGATTGATTTTTGCTCAGTATCCAGATTATGTACAAAAAAAAATGTATAAAAAATTATTTTCATTTCATCTTTTTATTGTCATGTTTAATGTCTAATGTATCCCTATTTCTTTTCACAGGGTGAACTGTCTTTTTCACCCTCCATGGCAGTAGAATTTGTTACCCATATGGGAGTCCACATCCCCAAATTTGTTGTCTCTGCTGTGGAAATGCACACTAATATGTTCCATGAGAGCTCTTTCAATGCCAAGATCACTAGGGGCGATGGCCAAATAAAGCTGTCAATCCTGCCACCCAAGAACACTATCGAACTCTTCAGAGTCAGGTAGCTTTTGTTCTATATGTTACATGGTTTATTTTAAATGTATGCTCTGTATACTATTAAAGAAAATGTACATAAAGAAATTGCATCAGTTTTCAGCAAATTTGGTCCAGTCAGCTATTTAATTGAAATATAATGGGAAACCTTTCATCATTTTTCACAAACAGCAACAAGTTAATAATGGTGTCCAAAACTCCAGCCACAATTGTTCCTGAGACAGGTGACAGAACTGCCATAATGAACTGCAGCCCCCTTATTTCTGGAATCAATTACTGCACCACCATACTCAACTCTAAAGCTGAGAGAAATTCTCCATACTTTCCTCTCAATGGAGAGTCCAGGTAAGAATCAAACTTTAAAGTAATAAAAAAAATAAAAATAAAAAAAAACATTAAATATATAAATATATTTTTTTTCTGTGTTTTTTTCTGTGTACCTTAATTATTATGTGCCCACAGTTTTGTTTTGGGTATCCAACCTACCGGTGACATCACTGAGTACACTGCAGCCTTTGCCTATGAACTCTTGAATGAGGGCAAGGAAGGCCGCCAGAAGGTTGATTCTCTGAAAATGATCTTGAAAGCAGAAGGCATGTATACTTAATAGTGAATTTGAAATTATGACCATTCTGTTATAATATAAAAACATTCCTATAGTGTTTGATGCTGTGGGTTTTAGGGATTATTTCTTCCTTTTTTCTTACCATAAGGTACTAAGACCACAGAGGCAACTGCCACTATTAAGTACAACAGGAACAAGAATATTCTAATGACCAGCATTGAAATTCCTGACTATGATATTGAGGCCGGAATTAAAGTTGGTGTCACTGACAGCCTTGCTAAAGGAAAGAAGTTCACCATTGATATCTCCAACAAAAATATTAACCAGTTTTCTCTCATTGGTCGTGCAAAGTAAGTAGAGATGTAAATAACTTTTTGAAACACTTGCCAATGGGCAAGTTCTTTCATCTAAAAGACATGTTTCTGCTTATAACAGGCTTGAGGCCATGAAAGATGGCTTGCTGGAAACTCAGTTGATTATGCCCTCACTTAACACTGAGGCCACTCTTACTGCTACCATGAACTGTGCTGAAGATTTGACTCTGGAACTCAAGAGTAACATCAAGCTCCCAGAGACCAGCTCTGTGCAGAAGATTACCTTACAATATGGTATTGGATACTTTTCCTGTCACTGTTTTCACACTTTTTATTTTAAAATCTTTATTTATTTAAGTCAGTCTTAAGTAAATAATTATTTTGGGTCTTATGTTAAATATAACAAGTGATAATTTGCTTTTAAAACAGCTAAAGATGAGATGAAGATTGAGATGAAGTCTGACATAGACTCAGAGATCCAGAAGCTGATGCCTAACGCAGCACCTCTTCAGAGTCGCCTATATCAGGCCTTTGATAACATCATGGAACATAAAGTTGTAAAGACTGACATGAAACTCCGTCACATTTACGCAAAACTCTGGGAGGTATGATTGTATAAAATTTACAACAGTTTTTACTATAGACATGAAAAATATTTGGACCATAACCAATATGTTTATTGATATGATAGGCTTACCTCATTTGGATGGACAAGATTGCTTCTGATGTGCCCTACCTTCAGACACTAAGAGAGAGCATTCCAGAACTGGTTATTCCATCTTTGCCTGAGAGGGTGTTCATGAACACGTAAGATTAATGCAAAAGTTTTAAATCCAACTACAAATGTGCTTTTCCATTAAACTTCAAATAAATTTTATTCTGTTTTGCAGAGAGAGCATTTTCAAATACAGATTCAACAAAGATCATGTCACCTTTACCATTCCTTTGCCTCTTGGTGGAAAAACATCTGAGGACCTGAGAATCCCTCCCACCATGGCCACCCCAGAAGTAGTTATGCCACAAATTAGTGTAATGCTGCCCTCTAAAAGGTTCAATCTACCGACCTTCTCCATTCCTTCTAGCTATGACCTCTCAATGCCTCTTTTAGGAATGATAGAGGTATCAGCAAAAGTGAACACTAACTTTTATGATATAGAGGCAGTTTTTTCTGGTGGCAACAACACTGTCAATGAGCCCAGCTACATTACAAGCTACAAAGTTGTTGCAAACAGTCCTGTAGAACTTCTTGCTTTTACTGTGGAAGGTAAACATATGCATGCAGTATACATGATACATGATTTTAGTTTTATTAATTGACATGGGTCTTAGGGTGGGATTTTTTTGTTGTTGTCATTTCTAGAATTAATGGCCATGTTTGTTACATGCAGGATCGGCACAAATTGCTGACATTACAGAGGACATTGCGAAGTTCGACATCATTTCTTCCCTGAAACATAAGCTCATAGATGCACGCTTCAGTCTAATGGAAACAGCCAAAATCACAGATGAAGTGAAAGCAACAGGAAATTACAAGATTGAAGCCTTCAGCCCTCTGGGTATGCAGATGTCACTGGTATACACAACCCAGGCATCGGTTTCTTCTGAAATCACAGGGGATGGCAGTTTAGTTGGATCACTAAAAGTAGGATCAATATCTGCTAGAACTACTGCCAAACAAACCTTTTTACTTCAACCCAAATCCAGAAATGCAAGAGCTGAATCCACTTTCAGTTTAAACTGCCCCAATTTCCAAATACTAAACAAGATGAAAGCTACAGCAGACAGTGGAGAATTTTCATTTGAGTTGAACACTGACATAGAGAATGACCAAGTCCACCACACCACCAAGTTCAACACTGAACTCACGGAAGCTATGTTTACCATTAAGTCTGATTCTGTCACCAGAGCTTATGAGACCAAGCTTCAAAACCAGGTAGATTTCTCTGCAACTATGAAGGAGGTCACTATCAGGATTGAGTCCCAGGCTGATGACAACACAAACCGAGCTTTTTCCCAGCTTACTGGGTCCCTAAGCACCCAGGGACTGGAGCTCAATAGTGATGCCACAATCAACTTCGCTGCCAACCATGCCTCTAACAAAGGCACGCTGTCATTCACCAAAGATGGCCTGACCACTAGCTGTACCACCAGTGCTCAGATCAGCTCTGTGACCTTTGAAAACATTTTCCATGGTGTAATTACAACTACAGGTGCTACAGTGTCTGTCTCCAGCAAGGGAACAGTCTATGAGAACAGCGCTGAACTCAAAGTTGAAGGAAGACTTGCAAGTTCAGAAGTATACCTAAACAGCATGTACAAGGGTGACATTTTCAATGCCAACACCAGAAACATGATCACTCTCAAGCTGAATGAAGATGGTCTAAACCTCTACAACAACTTGATTGCATCACTTCAAGAGATTAAAATAGAAAACACAGACTCACTGATAGTTACTCTCAAATCTTTGGCCATGCGTTCTAAATCCAACAGCTTCTTGAATGAGAACAACTTCTACAAGCACGACATTGCAGTGGACATACATGAATTTACAGCATCTTTAAAGGCTGAAAATGATCTTAAAGTAATTGGTATCCTCTTCAGCAACGAGGCCCAGATGAAGGCAGAGCCCTACAAGATGGAAGTTACTGGAACTCTGAAGGGGATATTTGGTGAAGAGGAACTGAGACATACATATGTGATCATGTATGTTGACCAGACAGCCACTGCAAAGTGCAGCACCAATGGAAAACTCTTGGGCAGTCAAATGACTCAAAGCTCCGAGTTTGAGATCATTGGGTTTTCCACAAAGTTCAGTAATGAGGTGCACTTCAACTCTCCCTCTCTCCAACTGGAAAGCAACATCCTAACTAAAGTAGAACCTTTCAGTGTGAATGTTGAAAGCTCCCTCAACTCTGATGGAGCACTTAACATGTATGGAAAACACAGTGGCCAGGTGAAAAGCATGCTGCTCCTTCATGTTGAACCTAAGTCTTACTCATACAAGCATGAATGGAAGGCCTCAACTTCTCACCACCTGAACAATGGAAACTCCATTAAAACTAACTTTCAGCATAAAATAACCAGCGCTATCATGCCTCAGCAGCAAAAGTTTAACTTAGATATAGAGTCTATGCTGAATCAACACGCCTTTGACCACTCCCTGGAAATCTTCAACACTCCAAATAACATGGGTATTGCACTGAAAGGCACCGTGTCCACCAACCTCTTGAACAAAGCCAATGACAATCAAGAATTTGGCATTACAAGTGCTCTGAAATATGAGAAGAACAGTGATAGTTATTTTATTTATCTGCCTTTCATTGATAAGCTGCCTTTTCTCATAGAGGAGGTCAAAACTGCAATGCTCACCATGAAAGATCGTAGCATTGACCTGCTTGATGGCATTGATACTAAATATGACATTACAGCCACTTTTAAAAGCAAAGGAAATGAACTTTCACAGGTAATTGTAAATTTTGATGTGGACATGTTTTTGGATGATGTGAGACGTTTTGCCTCTGATATGAAAGCTGTAGTAATGGAAATGGTCAAAACCCTACAACCCATCAGGGACTTGATTGACAGTTTGGGCCAAAAAACTGGCATTATCACCAAGATAAATGAAATTCTCAACAAAACTGATGAGGTTTTGGCAGAATATGAGATTGAGGCAGTGGTTGAGAAAATCATCGATGATGCTGTGGATTTAATGAAACAATATGAACTAAGGGAAACTATGCAATCAGCTGCAAGTTACCTAAACTCTCTTGACATAAAACCAGTATTTGATAGAATCTTTGAACAAATGAATGAGCTGACAAAACTACTAAATACCAAAGTCAATGAAATGATGGCTTATGATTTTGACACCTTGGCTGATGAAGTAAAGCAGATGGTCACTGACCTCATTAGGGTCCCCTGCTTTGGAATGCTGCATGGTGAGATTGAAATCAAATCCTCGGAGCACATTCTGAAGACCAGTGCTGAACTTAATAACTCAACAGACAAATTCACTGCTAACCTGAATTCTCAGTTCCAGACTCCTATTGATCTCTTGGCGTACACCTTGGATGCCACTGCTCAACTTAGCATCCCCAGAATGAAAGAGCTGTCTCTGACTGAGACAATGAAAGCAAATCACATGGCTTTCTCTCTTGATCACGAGGGATTCATGTCCATCAATGGTCCTATTGCCCAGGTATCTTCCAAGACCACAGCTAAGGCAACGACAGAACCATACAGGGCTGACTTAGTGAACAATGCATTTCTGAGCACAGAGAATGGCTTCTCAGGTACTATGGAGACCTCTTACATCCACAGTGTGAACATGCCAGTGGCCAACATCTTCAGTGAAGCCACAATGACACAAAAAGCTGCAGCTCAGCTGAAATCTGGCATAATCACCCTCACCCTTGGAAATAACGGCAAAGGAAAATTGTCTGTCTTTGATTATTCTGATGAAGGAACCCATAAGAGTAACTTGGAGATTCTGATGAACGTGGAGTCCATAAAACTGACTTTTGATGGTGACACTGACAGCAGTCTTCTCAAGATGAAGCAAAAAGTTGATGCTGAGACTAGAGGTTTGACTCAGATCAAGTTTAATGCGCATGCAGAAACAGAAACTCCTTTCGTCAAGAGAAGCATTGCAGCAGTGAAAGGGCAGATTCATTTGAAGGAACCCATGGTTGAGCTGAGTGGGTCTCATGATGCTGAACTGATTGGCAAAGTTGAAGGCACCATTGCCAACTCAGTTAACTTTAAGGCTGCGCCTTTTGAAATTATCTTTGACACCAAGAACAAGAAAAACACTAAAGTAATGCTTCCATTTAGGTTGTCCAGCAAAGTTGATTTGCAGAACGATATGGCTTTAACTCTGAATCCCTCTGTACAGCAGGCCAGCTGGACCAGTCTTGCAAGGTTCAATCAATATAAGTATTCTCATTACATTAATATGGCTAATGGTGAGAAGGAAATTCAGTTCTCTGCATCAGTCAATGGTGAGGCTGACTTTAATGTACTGACCTTGCCGATTAACATTCCTAAATTCACTGTCCCATTTATTAACAAAGGAACACCGTATGTAGAAAAATTTTCTTTATGGGAGGACACAGGCCTTAAAAGAATCTTGATCACACCTCAGCAGACCTTTGATGTGGATGCAAAGTTTAAGTATGTGAAGAAACCTGAAATGTTCAACATGCAACCAGTCCTCAATTCTATTATTAGGAAAATTGAAATACCCATTTTTGCAACTGCCAAAACCACATCCAATACATATGATTGTCCTTATTTTGCCAAGATCACTCTTCCCAATATTAAGGAATCAATTATGATCCCTGTCATGGGAGACCTGACCTATGACTTCTCTGTGAAAACAGCTATGATCATTATGAATACCAAGGCTGAGATCCTTAATCAGGATGAAATTGGTGCCCAGTTTGAAACTCAGGTTAGCTCTGAGTTTGGTGTACTCAATGGCAAAACCAGTGGCTCTGCCACTTTCAACATGAATTCAGGGATGAAATTGTTTACCAATCTAATTGTGGAGCATAAATATTTTGAGAACAACTATAATGGAGTTCTTGAGTCCAACACAGAAGTCTCAAAGGCTGTTATTTCAAATGTTGCCAAAGTAAATCTTCCAAATGTGAAATTTATGCTTTACCACAATTTAACTGGAAATACAGAAGAAGGTCTCACTGTTTCTGTATCATCCCCATCTGCTGGACTCCTTGGTCTTCAGCTGCAGAGCAAGAGCTTATCCCACCATACAGGAAGACTTTTTGGTGCAAACCCAGTAAGAATTTTAAAAATATATTACAATTTATTTATTACACATTTAGCGTATCTTACATATCAATTAATATATTAATACTTTGAATGTTCAGTATACAAGTAGACATGATAGTGACATTATCTATTTTTTATTACAGTCTGAGGATTACATGGATATTCTAAAGGTTGACATTGCAATAAAGGACCCAAACAGACTGAGCTTCCAGACACAGTGGAACAAGGAGCTCCCTGGTCAAATTCTTTTGTGGCTGAAGAAGAAAGTTGCTTCATTAAAGGATTTGAAAGACACAGTAACATATTTCATCAATGCACTTTACAATGACATCAGCAATAAGTACGAGAAGCTAGAAAGTATCATTGATTACTGTCTGAAAGAACTGCATGAAATCCTGAAATTAATTGTGGAGAAAGCAGAGGGGCTCATTAGCTCTATCAAATTTCAAGAGCTGGGCAAGCTCTTATCCTGGAACAGTAAAGTTTTTTCTGATGCTGTCAACTCCAACATCCTGAATGAAATAGCTGAGCAGGCTGAGAAGACAAGGAGAATTATTGAAGACTATTATAAAACTGTCGAAGCCAAGGCCCAGGACGTTTTTGCTGAGATGACCCTTGAGCAGCTGATTGAAGACACCCAGGCTTGGATTGAATCTACTATGACCCGTCTGGAAGTTCTCATGAACCATATTATTGAGACCCTCAAGGATGCCAAGAATATTCAGCCCTATGTGAGACTGAATGACACAGAATTGAATATTGACATTCCTATTGCATTCATAAGGGATTTCTTCAGTGGAATGATTTCACATCCTTGTACCAAGACACTAAGTAGCTAAACTTTGCCAAGAGAAATGATTAAGATTATTAGTGTTATGCCCACAAAATATTCGCCCAAGCTGCTGTGGTTCCCTCTTTTTGTTTTGTAAGTAACTAATTTAGAATAGTGTTCTTTAAAGAAAATGCTGAATGTTACGATCTATCGTATTATTGTATTTAATAAGCAATGACAGTAAAGTACCAATAAAAAAAAAACTTTTTTACTGCATAAGGTGCTATTTGTTGTATATAACCAGCTATATATCTCTGCTTATACTTTAGACACTTGCATTATACATATATTTTATATATATATATATATATAAATATATATATATATATATATATATATATATATATATATATATATATATATATATATATATATATACACACATACAGTTATTGTTTTCTTCAAGATTTCTTCAAATCTTTGGTATTTACATAATCATTTTATGTGGGTCATAGGGTGGTCATAAACTCAATCTGATAAAGAAATAATAGAATACCAATAAAATATGAATTAATTGTTCAATTCAAGAAATCAAGTAAAAACAGATGTGTTTACAGTTAATGGTTTAATTCAGGAATGAAAATGAAAACTTACAGAAAAGAAAATTAACAATACAAATACACTTTTGTCTCTCAGTATCTTTATACCCTTACTCTTCTCTTAAGAGCCAATGTTGGGGTGAACTGAAACACAAAGGACAGCAGGATGAAATCACCTTTAATTAAATAGCAATACTAAAAAGAGAACATGCTAGAGACACAGAAGACAAACTGAGCAAGCAGACAAAACATCCCAGATAGCAACATATTGTCGGCCCAGATCCAGGAATGATGATCTGGCCCACATGTAGTGGGCCAGATGATCTGGCCCACATGATCTGGCCCACATGTAGTGTGGAATGATGGCACTTGGGTGGACTGCTCCTGTTTGCCAGATCTGGGCCACAAGGAGGCCATAGCAATGCCACATGTCAGCCAAGAGCAAAGAAATACTAAATCCCACTGGACCTTATCTGAGCCCCTAATCTTCGTATAGTATTTATAGAGTCCTCTCAGCTTGTCTAAGCTTGTTAACAAGCAAAATCACTGAAGAAAAAAGAGAACAGAAAAAAAAGAGACACACAGAAACTCAAGAACTACGTCTGACTTCAGCCACAGCCTTAGATGAAATCAGCTGAAGATAAAAGACATTAAATCTCTAAAGATCTCAGCAGAGGAGGATTAAACAACTCCACAAACAGCATTACCAGTTTCACTCATTACTAAACAGACTGACTTTATTTCTGTTAGAGGTCTACAGAAGATCTTATTGAGAATTAACGGGGGTTTAGATCTAATGTTTGTTTCATTTTAAGTCACCATAATAGAGAATAAAGCTACGAGAATACTTTTTGTGTGTAAAGAAAACAAAAATAACGACTTTATTCAACACTTTGTCACCGTATCACCCTGTCACTATTTTGGAGAGTGCCATATACGTAAACAACACATGCAATATATGTAGAAACTCTTGGATTATTATTGTGAAACACTCTCTATAAAACATTACAGCTAGCAACAGCGCACATGCATGAGATGTTACAACTATCACTGCATCAGCACCCTCAACTTTTTAATATTAGCTTTTCTCCCGCTGTTGTGACTGTGCTTCTAAAGCTCATTTGTTATATCAAAAATTTGATCAGATGAAGTTGGTTGCTTGATGATGGTTTAATCATCATATGTAATTCTTTACCACAAAACCAGTCATAAGGGTCAAAATCTGGAATCTGAGGGTGCAAAAAATATTGAGAAAATCACCTTTAAAGTTGTCCAAATGAAGTTCTTAGCAATGCATATTACTAATCAGAAATTAAGTTTTGATATATTTACGGTAGGAAATACACATATAAAACACGCTGGTAATTGTTTCAATCCAAATGCTTGGATTAGAGTTGGGTTAGGGAGCTGACTTGATTTGACTCAATTTGGGTTGATATCAGTAATAAGTAACCCAACAGTGCTGGGTTAGAAATGTGGAGGACGTGAAAGACAGAATGCAGCAAGTCATGCGAGTTGAAACATGAGTGGTTCTGTGTGTGACGAAATCCGTGTCTGCAGTGCTTAAGATGGGAACGTGTGGAAAAAATAGGAGAAAACTAATTGAAGCGCAGACGAGGGACAACTTTGAAACTGTCTGGAGTGTGTTTGTTTAAAACTGGACCAGTGAATGTGGTGAGTGCAAACTGGAAACAGCTGGAATGGCACTTGAGATGATCGAGTCGGTGTTTGCAGTGCTCATGACAGGAATATGTGTCGAAAATACAAGAAAACTAATTGAAACGAATAGGAGAGAGATTTTTGAAACTTACTGGAAAGTGTTCTTTTAACACTGGAGGGTTTTGTCTGAGTATGTTCTCTCAACATTAAATGGTAACTAATGAACGGTAAAGCTGAAAGGAACTGAACTCAAAATGGCGCTTGAGGACGTGGATGAAAACAGTAAAATCAAAGACGGTAAAAGTTCGCTATAATGCAGTTTAATCTTGACCTTCAGTGTTTATTACTGTGTTTATTCACTGTAAAAAAAATAAATAAATAAAGTTGACCTAACTCAAAAAAATAAGGCAACCTATCGCAATGAACTTTTTAAGTTAACTCAACTAGCAACTGACAACTTAAAAACTTTAGTTCATCTAATGAATAAAAGTCAGTCTACACGCTAAAAAAATGAAAAGTTGACTCAACTTAAAATTTAAAGGCAACTTGCTGCACAGATTTTTTTGAGTTTACTCAAATTTGGACCAAATTGTTCAATCAACTAAGGTCACAGAGTAAAGTCACATGTCTCTTTTTTATTCAGCCAACTCATTTTTGTTAGTTAACAAAACTGAGCCACAAAAAGCCAAAAAAAAAAAAAAAAAAAAACAAGTCAGCCACACCTTTAGACAACTAAGCGGCTGTAATTCACACATCTTTAGATTGTGAGGAAAAGCCTTTCTGGCTCAGCTGGGACTCAAACCAGAGATCTTCTTGCTGTGAGGAGACAGCATTTCCCACTGAGCCACTCCCGCTATGCTTAGCTGCAGACATTAAATACAGACACTTGTGCAATAATAATAAATACATAAATTCCAAAACTTTTTTTCCAGCGGTGTAAAGTCCAGGGGACAAAGAGTAAAAGTCCTGCCATATGTTTATTCCACCCATGAACTCAGCAGCTGATTTCACCAGAAGATGAACCAAGTCATTCCTTTCAAGTCACAAGCAAGTCTCAAGTCAAATCCCAAGTCCTCAAAGAGTTAAAGTTAATGAGATAATTAAGTGACTAATTAAATGATGATTGTGCATTAGTGATGAACACCTGCTGTTACTGAGAATTACAGAGGATCAGATGTTGATGTTTTATTGGTTAAAATGATGCCACCATCATGGAGAACAGTGTTTGCTTTAGTTGGGCTCTTGACCCTTGACTTCTTGTGTTCGATCTATTTTTGTAATGCTGCATGTGTGTAATCCAGAGTGATTATAACTGGGAGTAAAGGAAATAAAAGCGTAGTAAATTAGAGATGTTACTAAAAGAAAAATCTATACAAATATAAATCAATAAACAGAGCTGAGTTCAGAGGTGTGAATTTAAAACTTTTATAGTTGATTTGTGTTTTTTTTTTTTTTGTTCATTTTTTGATTCTCTTGTGAATGTAAGAAATGTATAAGGTTGAATGTTACGCTGCCTTTAAGAGGATAAAGTAGAGTTCACTGCCGATCTATCAGGTGAAAGGGAACGTAAGCAGGGGAATGACGTCAGTGAAGCGTGAAAAAAAAAAAAAAAAAAACGCACACTGGCACAGAAGTGGCATTATAATGCGTTATAAATGTACCAAATCCTTGTTATTGTACTATATAAAGTGTGTAAGATTGTATATTTTACATCCTAGTCTACATTTTAATATCAGAAACAGTTAGTATTAGTTAGATGCCAGATATTATTTATTAAGACTCTGGATAATTGATTTTTAGAATAGAGATCATGGTTCTCCCAAGATTCTGCAGCAAAACATTAGACAAATACAAAATAATATGTAGGTTAATTCACTTAGGTTTCTTACAAAATGTTTTATTTAAATGAGTGTAAAATGTTATAAATGAGCCTATTAAAATACACATATGTAAAAATTATTTGAAATATATGAACTTGTTTAGTTTTTGAACGAATCTCTTTATTGAATGAATTAGACATCAGATACATTTTAACAGTCACTGTTAGCTACCTTCTGGCATAATGTAACATTTATAATCGGGGCGGTGCAGGAGAATTTTAAACGCAGGTGCTCAGGGGATGCTAGATCAGTGACAGGGGGAGCTGGGCAATAGTAAATATGACCAAAACAGATTATTATTATTATTGTTGTTATTATTATTATTATTATTATTATTATTATTATATTAATAATAAAATCGCTATTCATGGTTTTCAGTCACGTGACTTTTTTGTTGTGGCCACAATCTTTAGGACCTTGCGTAGCCTCTCCTTGGTGATCGGAAACCAAAATAACACTTCACCAACAACGGAAAACAATGGTATTTAAAATAAATAAATAAATAAATAAAAATAGATAAATTAGGATTAGATCCTTATTTACAGTCAAGCGAACTGCTGACTCCACAAAAGTCTAGTGGAAACTTACTAATTTGACGTTTGCCTTGCTGATAGGCTATTTACATCTACTTCATACACAATCCCTTTCCGTACACTCAGGCCATTTTCAGTTACATTTTCACCTGCTAGAGACTTGCCCTTCGGCCCGGATCCATCTGCCACACCCGGTCTGGATCTCTGTGTACTCACTTTCAGATTCTGGGCCGAATCAACCGGATCAGATGCAAGAGCCATAATTTACCGACACTGCCGCGTCAAAGTCGGACTCGCCAGACTTAGCCCAGTTTCATTTCTATACTGTACTGTTCATTAATATTTCATTTGAAATTGATAACGTTACCTAGACAAAACATTTACTTTCATATTAATTATACAGATTATAATACATAAATAACATGACTTAACAAATCTGTTGTTTCATTATTATGAAAGCAATTTTAAAGTCCATTAAATAACTAGCTTGACCAAGCTGGCATGAGGAAAATTTATTTACAAAACAGTTTGTTTACAAAACCATACAATTACAGCAAAAAAACAAAAACAAAAAAAAAACAAAAACAAAACAAAACAAAAAAAACAAACAAAAACACACACACACACACACACACACACACACACACACACACACAAAAAAAACAGCAGTTATACAATGTGTAGATAAAATATTTAACATTTTGCCAAATTACCCATGCATTTACTCGAATGAATGAGGCATTTATATGTACACTTGGACTGTAACATTTAATAAATAAAGGTTAAAACATTCAAAATTTAAAAGTTGTTTTGAAAACACGTTGGTAACTGGCAACGTTTTGGAATTAAACATTTTTTAATTGGTAAAATAATTTAAATAATTATTACCTAACTGTTACTATGAATCATTTTTAAAGGTAATCAGTGAATACTGTTCTTGGTTGTTACTCATTGTGCAGCATGTCTTTCCACATCTTAGTCCAGTCAGTGAGTTCTTTGCCTGGGGACTGTCATTTCTGCACCTGTAAAGAGCAAATAATGCACAAGTATCTATTACTAAAGGTTTAACTGAATGCACCAAACTGAATGAAATTATATATATATATATATATATATATATATATATATATATATATATATATATATATATATATATATAGCACATGTTGTTTGAAAGACTATTTACTTATTTACCCATTTAATTATTGCGCATTAAGTGGCTGTGTCCAGTATGATTGAAATTTAAAGTGTGTATCATCCTAATTAAAGAAACAGTTTACCAAAAAAAATGAAAATCAGACATGTACTTACTTTCTCATCGACTCTAACTGCTCCTTGCTAGTCCAGTCAGAGAAGTATAATAAAGATGATGTCCACTGTCTGACTCCAAGCACTGCTCGGTGTTCACAGGTATCTGAGGAATATCTGCCATTTCTTCTGTGATGACACTTCTCTTGGTTACTACAAAACATAGGTTAAAAGACATTTGTGATACATTTAAGAGAAATATTCAGTTATTCCTATATGTCTCTATATGCTAGGTGAAGAAGCAACTAAAGTAGCACAAAACTGTGATTCTGTGTTTTGTTGTAGTCAGTTACATGTGTTTTGGTGAGCACCTTGTAGGAGATCCTTAAACGGACACACACATACATAAATGCAGACTCATTCCAGAGGAATGAGTCAATCTCTGGTTTCACCTCTGGAAGTCGCAAAAGTAACGAAGAATCCAAGACGAAGTGTTAATCATTATCCCCCCTTGAGATCAGAACGAGCTAGAGAGTCAACTTCAACTCAACTTCCACCGAAGTTGAGACTTCCTTCATAACTCATAATTCTGCATAACTCCGTCATTTGTGTGTGTGTGGTCGTATGTGTGTGTTTAGATGATTTAGCCTCATGTAATCTTAAAAGTAGTTCAATAAACTTATCTCATTGTATAGAGCATTGTCTGTGTTTTATATTTGATTCAGTTACTGCCTTGAGCTGTCGACCCTTGCTACCTTGCTCAAATTTGATAAATTACTATTTTGTTTGTTTTATTGTTGGCCACAAAGCAAGATAAACAAAATTGTTAACATATACTGACTTTAATGTCTCGCTGGACGAGCCGTTAAAAGGTATAAATTATACGTTTTGATTAATAGAAATTATTCAAATCAATATCTATCTTTACGATGCAATTTCGTAAAGCCAAAAATTCAAAATAAAGATTAAATCATAGCTAAGTTCCTAAAGTTATTACAACCTGTACATATAACTCTGCTTACATAGCAACTGTAAAAGCAGAACACAGCTACTGCAGATGATCTCAGACATATTAATGCATATAAATTTGATTGCAGTACATTGTCATCGCAAAAATCACTGCAACTATATATTAAGTTAACTGAGATTATTTGAAAAGAATGTTCTTTTATATTAATATAATACTAATAGTACAAACAAATCCTCTTGGCTCTAACATCCTTTAAGTACATTCAGTTACTCCCTTTCTCCCTGTATGTGCTGGACCGTCATCCTCCTCCTCTTCTTCATCTGTTTGTTTGCGGATTGAAGTGTTGTTCGTCAAAGTTTAGTGTCAAGTCAAGTCAAGTCACCTTTATTTATATAGCGCTTTTAACAATACAGATTGTGTCAAAGCACTTAACAGTATCAAATTGGAGGATAGAGTGTCAGTAATGTATAATAATAAGATTAAACACTCAATTTTCAGTTAAAGGCATTTCATTATTGAATTCAGAGATGTCATTGTCTAGCTCAGTTTAGTTTAAATAGTATCTATGACAGAATGGAGAAAAAAACCTTGGGAGAAACCAGGCTCAGTCGGGGGGCCAGTTCTCTGGCCAGGATATTATTATTTATTTTTTTACTTATTGTTTTAATTAAATGTTAAATGTATAAATGTATTATATTTCTATTTTTATATTGTTGCAATTTCTAACAATAATAGTATTATGTAGTTAGGTATTTTATTATATTTATAGTTATTTTGTTTAATTTTAAGTTCTATTGTATTTAAGTCGAGGTCTTCACTGGGGATATGTCCCCGGGGCTCATCCAGGTGTCCGGCCTCCGCTGACGATCAGGGTCGCAGACATCATCTCCCGGCGCCGATCCACCATCTGATCCGGACACGGACTGAGAAACAGAATAATAAAGAAACAGACAAATATTAGCATAGATGCCATTCTTCTTACGATGTAACGAGTACATCGTGTGTTATGAGGAGTGTTCCCGGTTCCGGTTGATCTAATTAATGCAGCCTAACAATCCTTTAACGGATTTGAATAATAGAAGTGTATTAGTGTGTTATGTGTAAGCCAGGTTAAAGAAATGTGTCTTTAATCTAGATTTAAACTGACAGAGTGTGTCTGCCTCCCGAACAGTGTTAGGTAGATTGTTCCAGAGTTGTTCCAGAGAGAAAAGGATCTGCCGCCCGCAGTCGATTTTGATATTCTAGGTATTATCAAATGGCCAGAGTTTTGAGAACGCAGCAGACGTGGAGGACTATAATGTGATAAGAGCTCGCTCAAGTACTGAGGAGCTAAGCCATTCAGGGCTTTATAAGTAATTAACAAGATTTTAAAATCTATCCGATGTTTGATAGGGAGCCAGTGCAGTGTTGACAGAACCGGGCTAATATGGTCATACTTCCTGGTTCTAGTAAGGACTCTAGCTGCTGCATTTTGGACCAACTGTAGTTTATTGATCAAGCGTGCAGAACAACCACCCAGTAAAGCATTACAATAGTCTAACCTTGAGGTCATAAACGCATGAATTAGCATTTCTGCATTTGACGTTGAGAGCATAGGTCGCAATTTAGATATGTTTTTGAGATGGAAAAACGCAGTTTTACAGATACTAGAAACATGGCTTTCAAATGAAAGATTGCTATCAAACAGCACACGTAGGTTCCTAACTGATGAAGAAGAATTGACAGAGCAGCCGTCAAGTGTTAGATAGTGTTCTAGGTTATTACATGTGGGGTTTTTAGGTCCGATAATTAACACCTCTGTTTTTTCAGAATTTAGCAGTAAGAAGTTACTAGTCATCCAGTTTTTTATATCGACTATACATTCCGTTAGTTTCTCAATTTGGTGTGTTTCACTGGGCCGTGAAGAAATATAGAGCTGAGTATCATCAGCATAACAGTGAAAGCTAACACCATGTCTCCTGATAATATCTCCCAAGGGTAACATGTAAAGCGTGAAAAGTAACGGCCCTAGTACTGAGCCTTGAGGTACTCCATACTGCACTTGTGATCGATATGATACCTCTTCATTTACTGCTACGAACTGATGGCGGTCAGATAAGTACGATTTGAACCATGCTAAGGCACTTCCACTAATGCCAACAAAGTTTTCTAGTCTGTTCAAAAGAATGTTGTGGTCGATAGTGTCGAATGCAGCGCTAAGATCCAGTAGAACTAATAAAGAGATACAACCACAATCAGATGATAGAAGCAGGTCATTTGTAACTCTAATGAGAGCAGTCTCAGTACTATGATACGGTCTAAATCCTGACTGGAATTCCTCACAGATACCATTTTTCTCTAAGAAGGAATATAATTGTGAGGATACTACCTTTTCTAGTATCTTTGACAGAAAAGGGAGATTTGAGATCGGTCTGTAATTAACTAGATCTTTGGGGTCAAGTTGTGTTTTTTTAATGAGAGGCTTAATAACAGCCAATTTGAAGGTTTTGGGGACATATCCTAATGACAATGATGAATTAATAATAGCCAAAAGAGGATCTATGACTTCTGGAAGCAGCTCTTTTAGTAGTTTAGATGTAATAGGGTCTAACATACATGTTGTTGGTTTAGATGATTTAACAAGTTTATACAATTCTTCCTCTCCTATAATAGAGAATGAGTGGAATTGTTCCTCAGGGGATCTATAGTGCACTATCTGATGCGATACTGTAGCTGACGGCTGCATGGTTACAATTTTATCTCTGATAGTATCGATCTTGGAAGTAAAGTAGTTCATAAAGTCATTACAGCTGTGCTCTTGGGAAATGCCAACACCTGTGGATGCTTTATTTTTCGTTAAATTAGTGACTGTATTGAATAAATACCGGGGGTTATGTTTGTTTTCTTCTAGAAGAGATGAAAAGTAATCAGATCTAGCCGTTTTTAATGCTTTTCTGTAGGATAGGGTACTTTCCCGCCAAGCTATACGAAATACCTCTAGTTTTGTTTTCCTCCAGCTGCGCTCCATTTTCCGGGCTGCTCTCTTTAGGGTGCGAGTGTGCTCATTATACCACGGAGTCAAACTGTTTTCTTTGATCTTCCTTAAGCGTAAAGGAGCAACTGTATCTAAAGTGCTAGAAAAGAGAGAGTCCATAGTTTCTGTTACATCATCAAGTTTTTCTGCGCTGTTGGATATGCTGAGGAATTGAGATAAATCAGGAAGATTACTTACAAAGCAGTCTTTTGTGGTAGAAGTGATGATTCTACCATACTTGTAACAAGGAGTAGAATTTACAGTTTTAGCTATATGGAGTTTACACAAGACTAGATAATGATCTGAGATATCATCGCTTTGCTGCAGAATTTCAACACCACTAACATCAATTCCATGTGACAGTATTAAATCTAGAGTATGATTTCGACAATGAGTAGGTCCTGAAACATGTTGTCTAACCCCAATAGAGTTCAGAATGTCTATGAATGCTGATCCTAATGCATCTTTTTCATTATCGACATGGATATTAAAATCACCAACAATTAAGACTTTATCTGCAGCCAGTACTAACTCAGATAGAAAATCAGAAAATTCTTTAATAAAGTCTGTGTGGTGCCCTGGTGGCCTGTACACAGTAGCCAATACAAACATCACAGGGGATTTATCACTAACACGTGTTTCTCTAGATAATGTTATACGCAGCACCATAACTTCAAACGAGTTATACTTAAAGCCTGCCCTCTGAGAAATACTGAGAATATTGCTATAAATTGTAGCAACACCTCCCCCTTTACCTTTTGGACGTGGCTCATTTTTATAGCAGTAATCTTGGGGGGTAGACTCATTTAAAGTAATGTATTCATCTGGTTTTAGCCATGTTTCTGTCAAACAAAGCATATCTAGCTTATGGTCAGTGATCATATCATTTACAAATAGTGCTTTTGTAGAAAGGGACCGGATATTCAGTAAGCCAAGTTTTATCAATTGTTTCTCTGTATTGTAAACATTTTTTATTTGTTGAACATCAATTAAATTGTTACTATTACTTTGGTTTGGACGTTTTCTGTATTTTCTAGTACGGGGAACAGACACAGTCTCTATAGTGTGATATCTAGGTGAAGGAGTCTCTATGTGCTGAGAATTAACTGACTTCTGTGACGTTAGGCGGCTAGCAGACGGTCGGTTTATCCAGTCTGTCTGCTCCCTGACCTGGGCCTTAGTTAGTCAAGTACGAACTCTAAGACTATGTGCCATATTTCTAGAGAGAAGAGCGGCACCACCCCAGGAGGGATGAACACCATCTCTTTTCAACAGGTCAGGTCTGCCCCAAAAACTCTTCCAATTGTCTATGAAACTTACGTTATTCTGCGGGCACCACTTAGACATCCAGCCATTGAGTGACGACAGTCTGCTATGAATCTCATCGCCACGGTAAGCAGGGAGGGGACCAGAGCATATTACAGTGTCTGACATCGTACTTGCAAGTTCACACACCTCTTTAACATTATTTTTAGTGATCTCCGACTGGCGAAGTCGAACATCATTAGCGCCGACGTGGATAACAATCTTACTGAATTTACGTTTAGCATTAGCCAGCACTTTTAAATTTGCCAAGATGTCAGGCGCTCTGGCTCCCGGTAAACATTGGACTATGGTGGCTGGTGTCTCTATTTTCACGTTCCGTACAATAGAACCGCCAATTACTAGAGCACTTTCATCAGGTTTCTCAGTGGGTGCGTCACCGAGTGGGGAGAACCTGTTTGATGTTCTGATCGGAACGGAAGAGCGGTGTTTTGACCCACGACTATGCCGCCTCACAGTCACCCAGTTGCCCTGCTGCACGGGCACAACCGGAACCGAACAATGTACAGGAGTCCCTGAGCTAGTCGCATCCAAAGCAGTATCTACAGCCCTCACATTCTTACTATCCTCAACTAAAGTTTGGATGCGTGTCTCTAGTTCTAAAATCTTCTCTGTCAGCCTAACTATTTCCCTGCATTTATCACATGTGAATCCCTCGTTGCCGACAGAGAGAGATAAACTGTACATGTGGCATGAAGTGCAAACAACAAGAGAAGGAGAAGCCATTACTCACCTTGATTGATGAATGATACCAACTTAACTTACCACTTACCACTGTTGTTTGATGAACTTGTGAAAAACGGAGCGAGAGAGAAATAAAAACGGAGCGAGAAAAAAGAAAACAATAATAGGCGCGAATAGAAACGTGAATGGAACCGCGAGTAACAAGCTAACCGGCTAAGGCGCTATACGCGCGCTGCACTCGCGGTTTTAAAAGCGAACAATCAAATTAGTTAGATTAGTTTGATAGATAATACCAGAAATATGGTGGGAGTTAAGTTATATATTATCACTTTGAACAACAGAGAGTGAAAGTAAGGTAAAGATTCAATAAAAAAGCGGAGCTACAATCGCAAACCTCTCAGCAGCACAACAGACAGGAACAGACTGAAGCCTGTTCCTGTCAGCGCAGCGTAAACAGTCTAGACTCACATAACTGTACTTAGATCAAAAACATCTAGTTGATTTATTAGCTTTAGGTGGAGCATAACGAAGGTTTTCTGGCAAATTAGCAGTCTCGCATGCAAATTTAACCTTTTGCAAGTTTCATTATGAACTTGCTAACTAAAATACTAAAATGTAAAAAGGCATCTATGCTTACGAGAAATATTTAATCAAAAGAATCCCATACATCCCCATCTCTTGGTAAGTAACCCATTGTGATTTGCTGTTATCACAGCCCAGAGCACAGCACTGCAGATAGACGGAATTGCAATTCAGTCCTACAAATGGCGGCCGCACCACTGTGTGATGTCACATGAAACCCATGAATAGGTGCATTTCAGGTATTTATGAGGAGTGTAGGAGTAGGACTATTATCGCGCTTAATGTATGACATGGGGACGCCCGCGCAATCTTTTTTTTTTTTTTTTTCCGGAAAGAACTTAAAATACTTATTCATTTTTGGATGTGCTTTCTATCGTGTCATGCAGTCTCTGTGGATGGAGCGCGTCGCAACAATGAATCGGCTCACAGACATAAACTAAACTGAAACTAATCTATAGAAAGCATGAAACAAAGTAATTCAAATTTAAACAAACAAAAAAAAAAACAAATCTTCTCTAACTATGTAGTCTCCCTACTGTGGAGATAGAGTCAGCGCCGGCGTTTGCAGCCGACACTAACTGAGAAAGCACTAGTTTAGTAATAAATAATTAAAATGTCTTCTTTTCCCCCGACGCATTCATAATCATTACTTTTGCCGGTGCTTTGCAGCAAGCTTTATGCGCGCGCTTGAGCGTGGAATGTAGGCTATAATACGCCTAAATGCTTATTAAAAGATGGTTTATTATATTAATCTATTTAATATAAACATTCGATTAGTTTACTAGAAAAAAATCTTTTTGATTAAATATTCCGATGTGATTGTGATTTCAGTGGTTTAATAGACATAGTGGAATCATCTACATAGCAATAAGATTGGGTGTGATTGAATCGAGATCGCGATCTTTTAATGATTAATCCATATGAGCCTGTAGCCTATGTATTTTTGTATGTCACAATTTGTACCAGACCTCAAAAGTTACCCGGACCCGGGCCCAGGCCCGGGCGGCCCCCCCTTCCGCGATCCATGGATGCAGCGATGACACAGACTTGAGTTTGTCACCGCATGGAGCAAGATGGCGAGCCACCCACCGAATCTTGATAGAGATAAAACGCAGACGAATTTCAGCGACGTCACTGCTTAATTTTCCCGGACAAAAGGAAAAGAAAAAATGTGCTGGACGACAGAGTGAACTGACGCCAGATTCTCTTCCCTTCTCATTCGACCGCTATCTGTTTTTTTTTTTTTTTTTTTTTTTTTTTTTTTTTTTTTTGGCCAACTGGACGGTAGGCTTGGACTGCTATATTGAACCTCTTATTACGGTATGGACGATCGTTTTCCCTCTTGAATTCAGAGACTGGTATAGAAAAAAAAAAAGAAAGACTGTTGGATCTATTGATCATTGAACTGTTTATCTCTATTGACAGTGTATTGTTTTATCACTGTCTATTGTTTTGTACTGTGTTAGTTTAAAGATAAGTGTCTGAAAGTTGAACTTGAGGCATATTTTCTGTTATTTGGGGTATATTTTCTGTTTAGTGAACTGAACTGAATCAGAAAAGGTTTCAGATAAGGAAAAAAAACTAAACCTAAAATTTGTTAAAATAAGAATTTAGAGCACGAATAAATAGATAATTAGAACACAAAGATAAATAAGTCAAAAGTTACTTAAAACAAGTTAGGGGTATACAATTTAGAAATATGAAACTTAAAAGAGAGAGACTAAACAAGAATATGTAACTCTTTAAGAAGAGAGACTCCCAGAAACCAATTAATTTTATTTATTTTATTTGTTTGTTTGATTGAATCTACCCTTGTCCCCATTGTTCCACTTAACTTGCCATTCTTTATTCACTTTACTCCAGATTAAAACCTTAATCTCTGATTTACTTAATGGAACTTGAATCTGTATTGTCTCTCTCTGTAAGGCTTGTTTTGCTAATTTATCCACTTCTTCATTTCCCCTTATTCCTATGTGTGCTGGGACCCATATAAAACCGACTAATGTATCATTTTGAACAATTCTTGAATGTATTTGTAGGATACTAAAGAGAATATCTTGGTGACTTGATTTAAAAGATCTCAAACTCTTTAAGACTGAAACTGAGTCAGAACAAATTAAAACATTACCAGGTTTGTGTTCCTCCACCCACTGCAATGCCAAGAGTATTCCTATTATTTCTACAGTATAAACTGACAAATGATTAGAAGTTCGCTTTACTCCACTGATCCACTGGTAACCACTGTCTTGGACTAAAAAAGCAGCCCCAGCTGTTTGACGTTCTGGATCTTTTGAGCCATCTATATACACTTGTATATTCTGGGGGTATTGAACTCTGGTATATGTTGAAAATACATATGCCAAGTCAGCTTCTCTTTCAGTTTTTTTTAACCTCCAACAGATGCAAATCTACTTGAGGTGTTACATACACCCATGGTTCATATTCCTGAATTACAACTGTTGGACTCATCTTGATGTTATTTACTTGTATTTCTTCTGCATATATTTTACTAATCCACCCAAAGCTTGTTCTACACCTTTCATTCTGTTCCCAACAGTTCTGTAACACCATTTTTGTAGGATGTTCATCTTTATGGCCCTGGAGGTTAGCCCAGTAATTGATCGTTAATTGCTTCCTTCTAATTTCTAGTGGCATCTCTCCTACCAAGACTTGTAAAGCTGGTATGGGTGTAGTCTTTACTGCACCACAACATTGTCTCATTGCTTGAACTTGAATTTTACTAAGTTTTTCCAACAGGTTTTTTGAGGCAGAACCATATACCACACAACCATAATCAAACACAGACCGGATCAGTGCTATATAAATTGTTTTTAATGAAGAAAAACTTGCCCCCCATTCCACTCCACTTACAAATCTCATGATATTTAACATCTTCTGACATTTCTCAACTATTTTATTCATATGTTCACCACAAGTAAGTTTTGTATCAAAATAAATACCTAAAAACTTAAATACCTTCTCTCTTTCCAATGATTTCTCATACATCTTCAAACTCACTTCTGGAACAACCCTCTTTCTAGAGAAAATTACTGTTTTCGTTTTCTCCACTGAGAATTTAAACCCCCAATCATAAGCCCATTCTTCTATTTTCCTAATTTCCTCTTGTATCTTCCTATTAATATATAAGATATTCCTTCCCCTTTTCCAGAGAGCCCCGTCATCTGCAAATAGAGACCTACCTATATCTGGTTCTACTTGATTAAAAACCTCATTTATCATTATGGAAAACAATAGTGGACTTATTACACTCCCTTGAGGAGTTCCATTTTCTATCTGTAATGTACTTGACACTTCATTTCCTATTCTTACCTGGATGCTTCGTTTCGCCAAAAAATCTTTTATCCAGTTGTATATTTTTCCACCAATATTCATCATTTTTAATTTTATCAAAAGTCCCTCTCTCCACATCATATCATAAGCCTTCTCGACATCCAAAAATACTGCTATTACTGACTCTTTATTTATCTGTGCTTTTCTAATTTCATTTTCTAAACATACAATAGGATCAATTGTTCCTCTTCCTTTTCTAAAACTACTTTGATATTTTGATATTAATCCTCTTTTTTCCAATAAATATGTCAACCTTTCCGAAATAATCCTTTCCATAATTTTACAAATATTCGACGTAAGAGCTATCGGTCTATAATTAGAGGGTTTTGAAGGATCTTTTCCTGGCTTTCTTATAGGTATTATTATTGCTTCTTTCCAAACTTTTGGAAGTCTTCCTTCCTCCCATACTCTATTATATAACTCTAAAATTTTCCCCACAGCCCTGTCCTTAAGATGTCTCATCATTATATATAACCGACCTGATCCTTTCCTGGAGATGAACGTTTTTTATTTGCATTACAAATAGCTCTCTTCAGTTCATCTCTATTGAATGGGAAGTTAATTGGCTGGCCTTCCATTCCCCCCCTCCTTACCAATTATTCTATATTTCGTCTCTTTGTTATTTCTCTCCTCCTCTTACCTTCCTCACTTACATTCCCTGACCCATGTATTTGTGCAAATGTTTTGACTAGCATTTCTGCTTTGTCCTTATCTGTTACAGCTATTTCCCCTTCTGCCTCTAATACTGGATAATCCCACTCTTTCTTATTACCTTCCATTCTCTTGATCATGCTCCACACATCACCTACTGGAGTTGTTCTTCCAATTCCACTACAAAAGCCACGCCAACTTTCTCTTTTAGCTTGCCTGATAGTTTTCCTCACTACTGCTAGAGCCTTCTTGAATAAAATTAGATGGTTATAATTATGTGTTCTCTTAAGAAGTTTAAAAGCCTTATTTCTATCTCTCAGAGCTTTACTACACTTGTCTGTCCACCAAGGTACAGCTTTTCTTGTCATTTTTCCTTTACTTTTTGGAATTAATTCTGACGCTGCTTCTAATATTACTGCACACACCTTTTCATTAAAAATGTCTATATCTTCATTTGAATCAATTGCCGCCATTTTTTCTTCACATATTTCCTCAAATTTATCCCAATTTGCTTTTTCAAATACCCATTTTCCTCCTCTTTGAGTTACTATTCTCTCTGTCTCAATATCCAATGTTACAACTATTGGGTAATGATCACTCCCAATACTAGATTCTCCCTAAAC
Organism: Spinibarbus caldwelli; assembly: GCA_039654775.1. NCBI lineage: Eukaryota > Metazoa > Chordata > Actinopteri > Cypriniformes > Cyprinidae > Spinibarbus > Spinibarbus caldwelli. The sequence goes on from CM077240.1 coordinate 6,539,901, forward strand.
TTCCCAATTACACTTACTAGCCAAATTATTCGAAACTAGCGTCAAGTCCAATACAGACTCCATTCCTGTACAAACATCTATCCTTGTATTTGTGCAAATGTTAGAGTTTGTACTTGACTAACTAGGGCCCAGGTCAGGGAGCAGACAGACTGGCTAAACCGACCGTCTGCTAGCCGCCTCACGTCACAGAAGTCAGTTAATTCTCAGCACATAGAGACTCCTTCACTTAGATATCACACTATAGAGACTGTGTCTGTTCCCCGTACTAGAAAATACAGAAAACGTCCAAACCAAAGTAATAGTAACAATTTAATTGATGTTCAACAAATAAAAAATGTTTACAATACAGAGAAACAACTGATAAAACTTGGCTTACTGAATATCAGGTCCCTTTCTACAAAAGCACTATTTGTAAATGATATGATCACTGACCATAAGCTAGATGTGCTTTGTTTGACAGAAACATGGCTAAAACCAGATGAATACATTACTTTAAATGAGTCTACCCCCCAAGATTACTGCTATAAAAATGAGCCACGTCCAAAAGGTAAAGGGGGAGGTGTTGCTACAATTTATAGCAATATTCTCATTATTTCTCAGAGGGCAGGCTTTAAGTATAACTCGTTTGAAGTTATGGTGCTGCGTATAACATTATCTAGAGAAACACGTGTTAGTGATAAATCCCCTGTGATGTTTGTATTGGCTACTGTGTACAGGCCACCAGGGCACCACACAGACTTTATTAAAGAATTTTCTGATTTTCTATCTGAGTTAGTACTGGCTGCAGATAAAGTCTTAATTGTTGGTGATTTTAATATCCATGTCAATAATGAAAATGATGCATTAGGATCAGCATTCATAGACATTCTGAACTCTATTGGGGTTAGACAACATGTTTCAGGACCTACTCATTGTCGAAATCATACTCTAGATTTAATACTGTCACATGGAATTGATGTTAGTGGTGTTGAAATTCTGCAGCAAAGCGATGATATCTCAGATCATTATCTAGTCTTGTGTAAACTCCATATAGCTAAAACTGTAAATTCTACTCCTTGTTACAAGTATGGTAGAACCATCACTTCTACCACAATAGACTGCTTTGTAAGTAATCTTCCTGACTTATCTCAATTCCTCAACATATCCAACAGCGCAGAAAAACTTGATGATGTAACAGAAACTATGGACTCTCTCTTTTCTAGCACTTTAGATACAGTTGCTCCTTTACGCTTAAGGAAGATCAAAGAAAACAGTTTGACTCCGTGGTATAATGAGCACACTCGCATCCTAAAGAGAGCAGCCCGGAAAATGGAGCGCAGCTGGAGGAAAACAAAACTAGAGGTATTTCGTATAGCTTGGCGGGAAAGTACCCTATCCTACAGAAAAGCATTAAAAACGGCTAGATCTGATTACTTTTTTCGTCTCTTCTAGAAGAAAACAAACATAACCCCCGGTATTTATTCAATACAGTCACTAATTTAACGAAAAATAAAGCATCAACAGGTGTTGGCATTTCCCAAGAGCACAGCTGTAATGACTTTATGAACTACTTTACTTCCAAGATCGATACTATTAGAGATAAAATTGTAACCATGCAGCCGTCAGCTACAGTATCGCATCAGATCCCCTGAGGAACAATTCCACTCATTCTGTATTATAGGAGAGGAAGAATTGTATAAACTTGTTAAATCATCTAAACCAACAACATGTATGTTAGACCCTATTCCATCTAAACTACTAAAAGAGCTGCTTCCAGAAGTCATAGATCCTCTTTTGGCTATTATTAATTCATCATTGTCATTAGGATATGTCCCCAAAACCTTCAAATTGGCTGTTATTAAGCCTCTCATTAAAAAACCACAACTTGACCCCAAAGATCTAGTTAATTACAGACCGATCTCAAATCTCCCTTTTCTGTCAAAGATACTAGAAAAGGGAGTATCCTCACAATTATACTCCTTCTTAGAGAAAAATGGTATCTGTGAGGAATTCCAGTCAGGATTTAGACCGTATCATAGTACTGAGACTGCTCTCATTAGAGTTACAAATGACCTGCTTCGATCATCTGATCGTGGTTGTATCTCTTTATTAGTTCTACTGGATCTTAGCGCTGCGTTCGACACTATCGACCACAACATTCTTTTGAACAGACTAGAAAACTTAGTTGGCATTAGTGGAAGTGCCTTAGCATGATTCAAATCGTACTTATCTGACTGCCATCAGTTCGTAGCAGTAAATGAAGAGGTATCATATCGATCACAAGTGCAGTATGGAGTACCTCAAGGCTCAGTACTAGGGCCGTTACTTTTCACGCTTTACATGTTATCCTTGGGAGATATTATCAGGAGACATGGTGTTAGCTTTCACTGTTATGCTGATGATACTCAGCTCTATATTTCTTCACGGCCCGGTGAAACACACCAAATTGAGAATCTAACGGAATGTACAGTCGATATAAAAAACTGGATGACGAGTAACTTCTTACTGCTAAATTCTGAAAAAACAGAGGTGTTAATTATCGGACCTAAAAACCCCACATGTAATAACCTAGAACACTATCTAACACTTGACGGCTGCTCTGTCAATTCTTCTTCATCAGTTAGGAACCTAGTTGTGCTGTTTGATAGCAATCTTTCATTTGAAAGCCATGTTTCTAGTATCTGTAAAACTTCATTTTTCCATCTCAAAAACATATCTAAATTGCGACCTATGCTCTCAACGTCAAATGCAGAAATGCTAATTCATGCGTTTATGACCTCAAGGTTAGACTATTGTAATGCTTTACTGGGTGGTTGTTCTGCACGCTTGATCAATAAACTACAGTCGGTCCAAAATGCAGCAACTAGAGTCCTTACTAGAACCAGGAAGTATGACCATATTAGCCCGGTTCTGTCAACACTGCACTGGCTCCCTATCAAACATCGGATAGATTTTAAAATCTTGTTAATTACTTTTAAAGCCCTGAATGGCTTAGCTCCTCAGTACTTGAGCGAGCTCTTATCACATTATAGTCCTCCACGTCTGCTGCGTTCTCAAAACTCTGGCCATTTGATAATACCTAGAATATCAAAATCGACTGCGGGCGGCAGATCCTTTTCCTATTTAGCACCCAAACTCTGGAACAATCTACCTAACACTGTTCGGGAGGCAGACACACTCTGTCAGTTTAAATCTAGATTAAAGACACATTTCTTTAACCTGGCTTACACATAGCACACTAATACACTTCTATTATTCAAATCCGTTAAAGGATTGTTAGGCTGCATTAATTAGATCAAACGGAACCGGGAACACTCCTCATAACACACGATGTACTCGTTACATCGTAAGAAGAATGGCATCTACGCTAATATTTGTCTGTTTCTTTATTATTCTGTTTCTCAGTCCGTGTCCAGATCAGATGGCACCGGGAGATGATGTCTGCAACCCTGACCGTCGGCGGAGGCCGGATACCTGGATGAGCCCCGGGGACATATCCCCAGTGAAGACCTCGACTTAAATACAATAAAACTTCAAATTAAACAAATTAACTATAATATAATAAAATACCTAACTACATAATACTATTATTGTTAGAAATTGCAACAATATAAAAATAGAAATATAATACATTTATACATTTAAAATTTAATTAAAACAATAAGTAAAAAAATAAATAATAATATCCTGGCCAGAGGAGAACTGGCCCCCCCGACTGAGTCTGGTTTCTCCCAAGGTTTTTTTTTTCTCCATTCTGTCACAGAGGGAGTTTTGGTTCCTTGCCGCTGTCGCCTCTGGCTTGCTCAGTTGGGGACACTTAATTTCTAACGATTATCGTCAATTTGATTTCATAGATACTATTTAAACTAAACTGAGCTAGACAATGACATCTCTGAATTCAATAATGAAATGCCTTTAACTGAAAATTGAGTGTTTAATCTTATTATTATACATTACTGACACTCTATCCTCCAATTTGATACTGTTAAGTGCTTTGACACAATCTGTATTGTTAAAAGCGCTATATAAATAAAGGTGACTGACTTGACTTGCTCCCCTCCCATCATTTAAACACACTAGCTCCCTCTCCTCTATTAATTCCTCAACTACTTGACCATTGGCATTAATGTACCTTCCACCCCATAGTGTATTATGTGCATTTATATCCCCACACCATATCACTCTTTGTCTATCTTGACCATGTACTTCCTTTAACTTCTCTAGCTCCAATTTTTTACATGGATTATAATAATCTATTATAACTATCTCCTGACCTCTACCCCAAATCCCCACAGCAATATATTCTTGATCTCTACCTATTCCCAGTATTCTATATGATATTTCTCGTTTAATAAATGTTGCACACCCACCACCATTCCCTTGTTCTCTATCGTGCCGTACTATACTATACCCTTGTAAAACAAAATCTAAACAACGTTTCATCCAAGTTTTTTGAACACATACTACATCAGGTTTTATACTCAATCCTTCAATAAAATGCTTGAACTCCTGACCATTTGCTATCAGAGATCTTGCATTCCACTGAATTATTGTTATCATCTATAAATATTATCAAGTTTCTTGACTTGATCTTATCTGAAGTTCCTCTCTGACTTCTTCCCAAGTCAAGCCTGTCATTCCAAGATGACGTATTGCTGCTATAACAACTCACTGTGTCTTTTGTGTTTTTGATTCAATCCCAGCTGTACTATTTATAACTCCTGCAATAAATGTTACTAATTTTTTCTTTTCAATCATCATCATTTCTTCTGGAACTCTATTGTTTCCTTCAACTGAAACCCCAGATTGACCTCTTTGATCTCTAGTTTGTCCTTTAACTTGTTTTGCTGCCTCCGCATATGTTATCTTCTTCTCCACCCTCCTTTTCTGAATCTCCATTTCCATTTTCATTACTTCACATCCTCTGAATGCTGCACTATGTGCCTCTCCACAGCTGCAACACTTTGGTTGTACTCCTTCCTCACACTTGCCACATTCATGATTTCCTCCACAACGAGCACATCTACTCTGTTCCATACATTGTAGCAACATGTCCAAACCTTTGGCAATTAAAACATCTCCCTGGTCCTGGTATATACTCTCTTACAATATAGCTCATCACACCCAACATTACTCTTTTTGGAATTTCATTCCCTTGAAATTCTGTTACTACTGTTTCAATGTCTCTTCTGTTTCCATCTGCACCTGATTTTATCCTTTGCACGTGTACTATCTTCCCTCCCTTTAAGTTACCCTTAAACTCTTCTATACCTATATTGAGAGGAACACCAAAAATGAAAGCTGCTGAGTTCATGGGTGGAATAAATATATGGCAGGACTTTTACTCTTTGTCCCCTGGACTTTACACCGCTGGAAAAAAAGTTTTGCAATTTTTTTTATTTATTATTATTGCACAAGTGTCTGTATTTAATGTCTGTGGCTAAGCACAGCGTGAGTGGCTCGGTGGGAAATGCTGTCTCCTCACAGCAAGAAGCTCTCTGGTTTGAGTCCTAGCTGAGCCAGAAAGTCTTTCCCTCACAATCTAAAGATGTGTGAATTACAGATGCTTAGTTGTCTAAAGGTGTGGCTGAGATGGGATTTTTTTTTTTTTGGCTTTTTATGGCTCAGTTTTGTTAACTAACAAAAATGAGTTGGCTGAACAAAAAAAGAGACATGTGACTTTACTCAGTGACTTTAGTTGAGTGAACAACTTGGTCCAAAGTTGAGTAAACTCAAAAAATCTGTGCAGCAAGTTGCCTTGAAATTTTAAGTTGAGTCAACTTTTCATTTTTTTAGCATGTAGACTGACTTTTATTCATGAGATGAACTAAAGTTTTTAAGTTGTCGGTTGCTAGTTGAGTTAACTTAAAAAGTTCATTGCGATAGGTTGCCTTATTTTTTTGAGTTAGGTCAACTTTTTTTTTTTACAGTGTTGACGTGATGGTTTGGCCATAATTGTTTAACTTCGTCAGTGGGTGAAAAACATGAACAAATTGAGCAAAATCTAAAATTTGTTCTTAAACAAGCTTTTCAAAAGAATTTGTTTTAACTGTATAAGCTGTATAAGTATAAGCTTTGTTTTTTTCTGAACTGTAAAATTTTATTATCTTTTATTACTGTTACAGTTGTCATGTTGTGTGTGATTTTAATTTAAAAATCCATTTTGGGTTCATTTAACCCAGCAGCAAGCCTATAGTAAATTTCAAACAATATTTGAATTAAATAAAACAGTCAACATGTTTATTGATATATTACCTGATATATAATGTTTTAGTGCTGTCAAACAATATATTGCGATTAATCGCATCCAAAATAAAGGTTTTTATTTACATAATATATCTGTGTGTACTGTGTATATTTATTATGTATATATAAATACACACACATACAGCATATATTTTGAAAATATCTGCATTTATTTACTTGTATATATTTATATTCATATAATTTATATTAGATGTTAGTAATATATTTAATTTATAGACGTAACATATTTTTATATATAACATATATAATTTTTATTATACACATAATAAATACACAATACACACACATATACTATAACAAAAACTTATTTTGGATGTGATTAATCACGATTAATCGTTTGATAGTACTAGTATGTATGTATGTATGTATGTATGTATGACCTGAGCCCCAAATCTTCATATAGCATTTATAGAGTCCTCTCAGCTTGTCTAAGCTTGTTAACAAGCAAAATCACTGAAGGAAAGAAGAGAACAGAAAAAAGACACAAACAGAAACTCAAGAACTATAACTGGCTTAAGCCACAGCCTTAGATGATTTCAGCTGAAGAAAAAAAGACATTAAATCTCTGAAGATCTCAGCAGAGGTGGATTAAACAACTCCACAAACAGCATCACCAACTCTACTCATTACTAAACAGACTTCTACAGACTTCTACAGGTCTACAGACTTTCTTATTGAGAATTAACAAGGGTTTAAATTTAATATTTGTTTAATTTGAACTCACCATAATGGTGATTGGTGTTTCCATTAATTGAGCTCTCAACTCTAATTATTGTTTTAGCTGGCTGTGTTTATCAAACATATTTGCAGTAAGAAATCAGTTGATGATAGTCAGCTGTTGCCAGTTCATCTTTATAATGAAGTGCCTGATTCGCTAATGTCATTAGACTCTAATGACTGTGTTATACCAGTAATACATTTGCTGTATAGAACTGCAGCATAAGATCAGCAGTATTGCAAAGCCAGTTAAATATTAAAAAAATAAAAAGCACAAGAAGTTGCGCTCCACTAACACAAAAAGTCATCATAAATCAATACATGAACCTCAACAATGGTGACAATAAAAAGTGTAATGTTGCAATGCATGCATCACAGCATTAATAAATTATGCAGCTGAATTGTCCTTTTATTTTCTTTAAGGAGCTTTAAATGTTATTAAATTAAATTATATAATTTAATGTAACTTAAATTGCAGTAGTAATGTTACTTAAATATTTTGTGGCAACTGATTGTCTTGTTTTTTTTTTGTTTGTTTGTTTTTTTTTGTTTTGTTTTTTTTTAAGTTTCCTTTACTCAAATATCTACATTTTACAACTTAGACAGTACACTATAAAAAACAAAAAGTTGACAACTTAAAATTTCAAGGCAACTTGCTGGACAGATTTTTTGAGTTTACTCAACTTTGGACCAAGTTGTTCACTCAAGTCACTGAGTAAAGTCACATGTCTCTTTTTTGTTCAGCCAATTCATTTTTTATTAATTAACAAAACTGAGCCATAAAATCCAATAAATAAATAAATATAAAAATACAAATAAAAATAAATAAATAAAATCCCAAGTCAGCCACACCTTTAGACAACTAAGCATCTGTAATTCACACATCTTTAGATTGTGAGGGAAAGAGTTTCTGGCTTAGCTGGGACTTGAATCAGAGATCTTCTTGCTGTGAGAAGACAGCATTTCCCACTAAGCCACTGACACTGTGCTTAGCTGTAGACATTAAATACAGACACTTGTGCAATAATAATAAATAAAAATATTGCAAAACTTTTTTTCCAGAGGGGTAAAGTCCAGGGGACAAAGAGTAAAAGTCCTGCCATATGTTTATTCCACCCATGAACTCCGCAGCTGATTTCACCAGAGGAGGAACCAAGTCACAAGCAAGTTTCAAGTCAAATCCCAAGTCCTCAAAGAGTTAAAGTTAATGAGATAATTAAGTGACTTATTAAATGATGATTGTGCATTAGTGATGAACACCTGCTGTTATTGAGAATTACAGAGGATCAGATGTTGATATTTTATTGGTTAAAATGATGCCACCATCATGGAGAACAGTGTTTGCTTTAGTTGGGCTCTTGACCCTTTTAGTAACACAAAGTAATTTGCTTTTAATCATTTGCAATATTGTTTCTTAGAAAACATTTTCGCATTGCTGCATTAAAAACTTTAGATAGCAGATTTGCTTACATTTTTTGCTTCTAAATCTTTTGAAATAGCATCATAAAGTGGTCTGTTTACTGACTGACGTTCACCTACTACACAACTGTGAAAATTGTTCTGTTAAACAAATGCCACTGTAATGCTTAAATATAAGAAAAAAAAGAGCTGTAACAGCTCAGGCTTTTAGACATGAACGCTTATCATAAGATCCTCAACAGTGGTGACAATAATTATTCATAATGCAGTGCATGATGAGCGTTTTTACTATGGTGTTACCCAGCATGCATTGCAGCATGAAGAATTTTGCTGATTGTCACCATTGTTGAGATTCATATGTTGGTTCTTGATGTCTCTGTGTGTCTAAATAGTGCTGGAGTCCAAATATTTCTATGAATTTCATAGAAATGTTTCAAAACCACGGAGCAACTTCAAAGTATAAACACAACAAAAACTAACAAACACAAAATTAAGAAAAAAAAGAATGATAAAGCGTGTTTGCTGGTGGATCTTTTTCCTTTCCTTGCTCTGCTTCAATGTCTTTAATATAGCGAGGAAGCACTCGTTCCATGAGACACAGGGGCGGGCCTAAACAATCAAACTAAAAAAGAAAGATTAGGGGAGACATGACGTCACGCAAGGAAAGATACACACTCACGGCATAGGCCGTAACAGTTGTAGTATGTTCCTTGTGGTCAGACAGACTTACTAAAGCTGAGATTTTATCAACTCCTTTGTTACTTTACAAACACTTTTGGTTATTTACAGTTATTGATTTTCAAAAATGATTATATACTCTAATTTTATAAAGGGAGGTACTGGAAAAATCTCACTAGTACTAAGTCACTCTGGCCACATGGAACATATTACAACTTTTGGAATGTGGGAAAAACCCTTTCTTGGAAAACAGTAATGTATTTAATAACGTGTGTACTGTACGCACAGTAAAGGAGGTATTGATAAAATATTGCGTGTAGTAAGTCAGTCTGGTCACTAGGAACCTACTACAGCCTTTGGAACATGGGAAAAACCCTTTGGTGAAATACAATACTGTATTTATTACACTATTTGAGCACTGTACGTACAGTAAGGGAAACAGGAAATGTTACGTTCGCTGAATCATGCATACACATCTTGCGTTTTTAATTAACTCCAGTCAATAGTTTTGAAACTGTAGAATGGTGCAGAGTGTAACTCTGTGTGTTCAGCACCATGTGTGTGGAAAGCAGAGAAATTAAATAGGTCATTTCCAAACTCATTTGAAGTTAAGCTAGTATGCTCAGATGGCTGTAAGTAAGAATTTACAGCATATTTTCAATCTTTCTATGAGTACTGTAAAACCGTATACCTACCCAAAAATGCCAATTGCAATGTTTATTTGAGATTAAACATTTAATTGTAGTATACGCAGTAAGGCTAAAAAGGAAACCTTTAACCCTTACTACCATATAAAATGTATTGAGCTATACATGCTGTAGCAATACAAAGGCAACAGAACTCAGTAGACATGACCATACTATGAGGTGAGGTTTTTTTTTTAACTGTGTTTGATAAGTTAAAAGTTAAGGCCAATATTTATAACCATTAAAAATATATTGAAATTATAAGGTGAAAATCTACTATGTTCAAAAAGTTTTCAAACTTGTTTTAAAGGAGTTTATGTATACATAAATCAATAAAGTACAAAGTTTACTATTTTCATGCATTACAATATCCAAAAAAAAAAAAAAAAAAAATTCTTTTTAGACGCTCCCTTACTTTTCCAGCGCACAGAGAAAGATATTCAGAGGAGATTCAGTGAAAATATGAGATCATTAATAGTATATGTTTCTTGATTAAATTAGTTGTAGCTGTTTGTCAAATGTGTCAATAATATTATTAATTATCTTAGGTTAACATTTTTGCATCCGCTGTTGGAAAGATATTGAAAAACAAAGTCCTAATGTGAGAATATGAAACCGTTTACCGCAGTCTCCCACACACCGATTGGCTGCTATATTAAGAACTCACAGAGCGCTTATAAAGTCCGTACTGACACATCATGTTTAATGCTGCTGCCTACGCAGTTGAACGTGTTTTTTTCCGCTACTTTCAGGCTGTGTAACACTTGATGGCGAGTATTCGTAAAAAGCTGGTGGTGGTTGGGGACGGAGCATGTGGGAAGACTTGTCTGTTAATCGTTTTCAGCAAAGACGAATTTCCAGAGGTTTACGTGTCCACGGTTTTTGAAAACTACGTCGCGGACATTGAAGTGGACTCCAAACGAGTTCAGCTGGCTTTATGGGACACGGCGGGGCAGGAGGATTACGACCGATTGAGACCCTTGTCCTATCCGGACACCGATGTCATCCTCATGTGTTTCTCCGTGGACAGCCCGGACTCTCTGGAAAACATTCCAGAAAAGTGGGTGTCGGAAGTGAAACACTTCTGTCCTAATGTGCCCATAATTTTGGTGGCGAATAAGAAAGATTTGCGGAGCGATGATAATGTGAGAAGTGAACTGTCGAGAATGAAACAGGAACCAGTGAGAACGGAGGACGGACGCGCCATGGCTGCTCGCATCGGAGCGCAGGACTACATGGAGTGCTCTGCCAAAACCAAAGAGGGGGTTCGGGAAGTGTTTGAGACCGCCACTCGAGCATCCTTACAGAAGAGACCAAGACCACCCACTGGCTGTTTGAACTGTTGCCGACTGATGTGAAAATAATAATAATAATAATTATAATAAACCTATGACACAAAGGTGAGGGTTCACGGGACACACTGCATGTATTGCGAGGTCACAATTCCAAAGCTATCTAATGTCATATGGGCCAATTCAGGTTGGGCACTGGATGGACTTTTGTTAAATTATGTTAATGGGTTAAGGACTGTGGGACTGGTGATGATAATGGACTGCACACGGAATTTAAATATACCAATAGGTTTCACAGCTTAAGCTTGTAGATTTGGCACAGGTTTATTTTATTTTATTTTATTTTATTTTATTTTATTTTATTTTATTTTATTTTATTTTATTTTGTGAGCACGCTTTCTGACTAAAGGTTTTTTTTTTTTTAAGAATATGCCCCAATACCTGAGAGTGTTCAGTAGAAAGTTACCCTGCTAAAGGATTTATAAAGACACCTGTCATAATGTAGAATATATCTTAAAAGGATCATATAATAATTCTCTAGTAAATAAATAAATAAGTGAAAGTCCTATTAATCCCAATTTATTTATTTTTTTTTAAATCTTTTTTTAATCTTTTCAGTTGTATGGTGTATACCAGTGTAGGATCTTACTTTAGAGGATTCTTATTTGATTCTTTTAGGACATGAACCACATTATGCTGAATTGCATGATAAAAAAATAGAAAGCAATTGATGTGTTTATCATGTTCATTGTGATGTTGTTGTCTGTTAATGAATTAAAATACACTGGCAGGTACTTTCTCAAAACAGAGGTTCACACATGCTCTGTATGGCAACAACTGTTTTAGATGTAATCAAGGTGTTAGTGTTGAACAAATAGTTGCCTCCTTTAACATTTAAATATTATACCATATGAGAATGAATGTTTCAGGGAATGAATCAGAACTGCTCAATAAAAATTACATGCTAATGTGACTGTTTTTTAACCCATTTTTAATGTTTATTTGGTCTGACGTGGGCGCTATTCAGTTTATGAAATGTACTGAACAGGCCTCAGTCAAACCATTTTAAATATATTTTGAGTTTGAACAAGCTATTTTGCTTTCATTTTTGTGAATTTGCTGCTTTCAGGTATTTATAGAAAGATTCAAAGACACAGGTAAAGCAATGTGAATACATGGGTGATTTTGCTTGCAAATGATAAATATATATTTGAAAATTATTAAAGTGTCTAATAGAGAGTGTCTGGGAGTGACCCATCTTCAGAGGTGGGTAGTCCAGGGGCCAAAGAGTAAAAGTCCTGTCATATTTTTGTTCCACCCATGAACTCAGCAGCTGATTTCACCAGAGGAGGAACCAAGACATTCCTTTCAAGTCACAAGCAAGTCTCAAGTCAAATCCCAAGTCCTCAAAGAGTTAAAGTTAATGAGATAATTAAGTGACTAATTAAATGATGATTGTGCACTAGTAATGAACACCTGATGTAACAATCAACATCACTGAAGAAAAGAGCTACAACTACAACTGACTTCAGCCACAGCATTGGATGAAATTAACTTGGAAGGGAAAAAAAAAAAAAAAAAAATATTGCCACCATAATTGTGGTCAGTGTTTGCTTTAGTTGGGCTCTTGATCCTTTTAACAGTTCACAGAAATTTGCTTCTAAGCAAACATTTGTGCAATGCTGAACTTAACCTTGATGTAGCAGATTAGCTCATGCTTTCTGTTTATGATGAGTGAACATTCTTGGTTTAAATCTCTAGTGATGGTTACAGACTCAGATTCTACCCAGTCTGAGGATATCAAACATGTCTTATATTTTCAGCCAATTTTAGAACACATTGTTTTCATTTGTCAAGTGTCTCTTTGCATCAAGGCACACATTTCTGAGTGAGTTTTTTATTAGAACTATACATATGTATACACATCTATGATTGGAACTACTTCAAAGTCTGCTAGTGTATGATCCTCAGTTGTTTAGTGTATGATGGCCAGTTTTCCTCTGTCACCATTTACAAAGTCGGTAAGTGTATGATGCTGGTGTTTTAAAAATCTGTTCAGATTTTAAAAATCATTTAGTGTATTCCAGCCTTTAGTTTATAGTTAGTGAACTAATTCTAAGCATTTAGTAACACAATGTTTTAGTTTAGTCTTATTTGAAAATTCTACTTTTATATTATAGCTGTTTTAACTTTTATTTATGGTAAAATTAAGTTGTAAAAAAGTCATGAAAAATATTATAGGCCTATATTATATATTATATATAACATTTTGGCTTGTGTCTACATAAAATATAGGGTGAATTCAGATAAAGTGGGTCATTTAGCCTTGTTTGTACTGTGCTGAAAAGGGTCTACACTTTCAGCATAACAATGGTCTTTAAATAAAGAGACACTATCTCTTTAAATTATAAAATAGTTTGGCTGATGCAATATAACCTTGGTAATTCTGGCTACACCTCAAAGGAGAACTCCTTCATGAAAGGTAGTAAGTTCTTTGACATTCACATTTCCATTTCTAACTTTTAAGGTTGCTTAGTAAATGTAAACAAATATAATTGTGACAGTTACTTGCATTATGTGTTACTGCAGTTAACATTAAAATGCAAAGAATACATTTCAAAAAAGTTTTTCTTTTAATGTGGTTAAAAACTGCTAACCTACTTTGGTTGAGTGTGCTAGATAAAGTGGGCCATAGGTTTTACATGCAGAGTAAAGCTTTAAAATATGGTCAAAATTAAAGTTCATTTAAAGTATTTAGAGAAACAGACAGAAAAAAATATTACATTTAATATGTTTCTTGTTCAGTTTTTTTGTAACCTTTTTGTAACCTACTGTATTTGTTGTTGCGTGTGTTAGTCACATTATTAAAGGGGTCCTATTATGCTTTTTCACTTTTTGAATTTTAGTCAGTGTGTAGTGTGTATGTTTGGGCATAAAAAAAAAAAAAATCGTTTTTAAAAAATCCCTTTTCAAGAACTACAACGAACGGCTCATTTGGACTACAAAGTTGTTTTCCTGTATTTGTGACATCACAAATTGGCCATTAGAATATCATTAAAATAATTCCCGCCTCCGGAAATTCGAATGCACGTTTCAAAATTGCAACCAGGTGCAGGTGTTTTTATATCACTGTATTTCTGATGGAAACCGACTGTCTTCAGAAAATTTTGGATGTCATTTTCAAAAACGCGCATGAGTGCTGCCAGCATTGCTTTAGAGGTTGCAGAAGTTAAAGATCAGCTTGTCAGTGCTCAGACCATACACCACACACTGCAACAAGTTGATTTGCATGGCCGTCGTCCCAGAAGGAAGCCTCTTCTGAAGCTGGCTCACAAGAAAGCCTGCAAACAGTTTGCTGAAGACAACCTGTCCAAGAGCATGAATTACTGGAACCATGTCCTGTGGTCTGATGAGACTAAGATAAACTTGTTTGGCTCAGATGGTGTCCAGCATGTGAGGTGACGGCCTGGTGAGGAGTACCAAGAAAATTGTGTCTTGCCTACAGTCAAGCATGGTGGTGGTAGCATCATGGTCTGGGGCTGAATGAGTGCTGCTGGTACTGGGGAGCTGCGGTTCATTGAGGGAAACATGGATTCCAACATGTACTGTGACATTCTGAAGCAGAACATGATGCCCTTCCTTCAGAAACTGGGTTTTCCAACATGATAATGACCCCAAACACACGGCCAAGATGACAACTGCCTTGCTGATGACGCTGAAGGTGAAGGTGATGGAGTGTCTCCAGACCTGAACCCTATTAACCACATATGGGACATCGTCAAGTGGAAGGTGGAGAAGCGTCATGTGTCTAATGCTGCCTTCACGTGCTGTCGGAATTATCGTAAATACGAGTTTCCTAATCGGAAATTGGACGTGAACGGCCTCTCAAGTCGTATTTACTACTGGGAAATTCGGAAATAATTTTGATACCCGAGTTTCCGAGTTGGGCGGGTCATAAACTTTAAACATGGTGGAGGTGACAACCATTGCTGCTGTCAATGCTGTTCTCACAACAACTACATCCCTTTGTCTTGTCGCTAAAGTAGTGTATTTATAGGCTAGATATGAACAATCATGCGAAGCATATTGTGTGTTTTATAAGCAGTGAAATAAGCATGTATTTGACCGAAATTCCAGAATTGTCAGCGAACTGCATGTATAGCGCGGTGAATGTTTATAAGATTGTCAACCAATGGGATGCTACATTTTATCCTTTCCGACATTAAAGCACATGAATATGACAAGCTCATAATCACGACTTCATAAGTGGGAAATAGGAAATTTCCAATAGCACGTGAAGGCAGCATAACATCCAGCAGCTCCGTGATGTCATTATGGAGGAGTGGAAGAGGTTCCCAGCAACAACCTGTGCAGCTCTGGTGAATTCCATGTCCAGGAGGATTAAGGCAATGCTAGATAACAGTGGTGCTCACACAAAATATTGACACTTTGGACACAGTTTTGAAATGTTCACTTAGGGTGTACTCAGTTTTGTTGCCAGCTATTTTGACAATAATGGCTGTGTGTTGAGTTATTTTCAGAGCCAGTAAATCTACACTAATATACATGTTACACATTGACTACTCTAAAATAAATCCAAGTTTAATTTTTATAGTATAGTCCCTTTAGAAGTTATAATAATATAGTTGCTGAAATGTGAGAGGTGTACTCACTTTTGTGAGATACTGTACTAATAGTGCTGCTCTCAGCTTTTTTTAGGTATCTTACAGTAAATGTTCCAGTAAATATTTCTATGCCTCATGTTTGAAGTTTCAGCAGCAAATTAGACAGTAAGTCAGCAGTCGCATGCTCCCCTCATGCTGTTTCATTCCCTCGCAAAAGGCATGGGAGGGGCATAGAGAGTGACCTCATCTGTGTCTGTGTGCTATATTTAGATCTGGAGTTGTATTTGACCATGTGGCGGGGTTTCCGGCTGAGTAACTTGAGTCGAAGTGTTACCACAGAATGTGCTGTTGGAGTAACAAGTTCCCTGTACCTGTGCTTTTGTTTTGTATTGACTTTTAGTTTGTAATGTTGTCCTGTTCCTGTTTTCTGTTCCCCTTTGTGATTATTTTTTTAATATATATATTTATTATATTTATATTTTTATGCAAACTTCATAACAACATTAGGCAAAACACTTTTCCTTTGTTAAGACATTTATATAAATGTTATTACATCCCCCCCAGCTTTATGAATCTTTTCATGAATTTGCATGAAATATTGTGAATTGAAGCACTCAATTGTTGGAATTAACAACAGTTAAAAATATTTCTTTCTTTTAATCTTTACAAAAATTCTCTGTAATTTTCTCAGAGGCTTATGTTTCTTAAAATTCCTACCTAAGTACCTACCCAGATAGCAACATATTGTCGGCCCAGATCCAGCCCACATCTGCCACATGTGGAATGATGATCTGGCCCACATTTAGCATGGAATGATGGCACTTGGGTGGACTGCTCCTGTTTGCCAGATCTGGGCCACAAGAAGGCCATAGCAATGCCACATGTCAGCCAAGAGCGAAGAAATAAACCACACTGGACCTTATCTGAGCCACACATCTTCATATAGTATTTATAGAGTCCTCTCAGCTTGTCTCAGCTGTTAACAAGCAAAATCACTGAAGAAAAAAGAGAACAGAAAAAAAAGACACACAGAAGCTCAAGAACTACAACTCACTTCAGCCACAGCCTTAGATGAAATCAGCTGAAGATAAAAGACATTAAATCTCTAAAGATCTCAGCAGAGGATGATTAAACAACTCCACAAACAGCATTACCAGTTTCACTCGTTACTAAACAGACTGACTTTATTTCTGTTAGAGGTCTACAGATCTTATTGAGAATTAACGGGGGTTTAAATCTAATGTTTATTTCTTTTTAAGTCACCATAATGGTGACTGGTGTTTCCATTAATTGTTAATTGTAATTCACTTGCCTTCTTTGGCTGTTGTGTCAGTGTGTTTTACACATTTGAAATACGTGATCGCTTGCTGTTGATGGTTTCACAGTTGTCGCATAATGGCCTGATTCACTGGAGTCACTTGAAGCTGTGTAATTTAATGCATTTACGTTATAAACTCTGTGTTACAGCAGCTTGAGTTGCAACATCAGTTTGAAGATTTAAACAAAAAAGTGAAAAGCACTAACACGCACAGATGTCAGCAATCAGCATAAGAATCTCAACAATGGTGATAAAATATTCATTCGGATCGATTCTGGACATCACAAAAAGCTACTAAAAGACAAAAAAAACAAACAAACAGCAAATTACAATTGCAAAATAAATACATGAACCAAAGTTAGAATTAATTATCTCATTAACTTTAACTCTTTGAGGACTTGGGATTTGACTTGAGACTTGCTTGTGACTTGAAAGGAATGACTTGGTTCCTCCTCTGGTGAAATCAGCTGCTGAGTTCATGGGTGGAATAAACATATAGCAGGACTTTTACTCTTTGTTCCCTGGACTTTACACCGCTGGAAAAATTTTTTTTTTATAATTTTTTATTTATTATTATTGCACAAGTGTCTGTATTTAATGTCTGCGGCTAAGCACATGGTGAGTGGCCCAGTGGGAAATGCTGTCTCCTCACAGCAAGAAGTTCTCTGGTTCACAATCCCAACTGAACCAGAAAGTCTTTCCCTCACAATCTAAAGATGTGTGAATTGTAGATGCTTAGTTGTTTAAAGTGGCTGATTTTTTTTTTTTTTTTTTTTGGCTCTTTATGGCTAAGTTTTGTTAACTAATAAAAATTAGCTGGCTGAACAAAAAAGAGACATGTGACTTTACTCAGTGACTTGAGTTGAGTGAACAACTTGGTCCAAAGTTGAGTAAACTCAAAAAATCTGTGCAACAAGTTGCCTTGAAATTTTAAGCTGAGTTAACTTTTCATTTTTTAGAGTGTACTAAGTTGTAAAATGTAGATATTTGAGTACAGGAAACTTAGCGGCAATCAGTTGCCTCAATTTTTTTGAGTTAGTAGAACTTATCCGGGTTTACAGTGCAGTTTTAAGCAGGCCATGATAATGTGGGGACTCAGCTGATTGATTTTTGCCACCAAATCATGGTAGCACATTTTTTGAATGCAAACTTTTTGAAAAGCTTTGTTTAAACGTGAGCAAATGTGTTTGTACTATGTGAGACAATTGCTCCTCTTTCTTCCTTTCTCTCTGCTGATAATCACCTACATTTTCACTTTACTGGGCTCATTTTTTTGGGGGGAATTAAAATCTGTACAAATGAAGGCGTCATGATGGGGCTGACACTTTACACATTGGTTGATTACACATTGGCACACATAGTGTGTTTATTACAATAAAATATTACTCTTTACCAAAACATAGCATTGGAAATTTGCTGTGAAAATGAAAAACTCATACATTAAAGAGCTGTAATGTGTTCTTTCATTTTAGCTAAAAATTTTACGGATTGTCCAGGAAGAATTAGTCTTGTCAATGTGTCAATGAAGAAACCAATGCAACAGTTTGGGAGACGAAATTGACCATATAATGCACATAATTACACATTAAACACTTGTAGTATGTTCTTTAGGGTCAAATAAATATTTTATATATAAATAATAAATGTATCATATATCCTATGGAGCCATTTCAGTCTCATTAATAATTCATGCAAAAGACACAATGCACACATGCGTAGCCAAATATATGAAACCTAATTCACCTGCACCAAAAAAAAAAAAAAAATATATATATATATATATAAATAAATAATAAACAAAAATATTCACAAAAACCAATTTACGTGCACAAAATAAAAATATTTATTCATAAATTACGTTTAACAAACGCAAAACACAATTCACAGATGTACAACTGTGCAAATATTTTTTGAATGTTTAAAATTTACGAGCTCATCCTGGACTGTCAATGTGAATCGCTTTGGATTTGTGTGTGTATTTTTGAGACTTTCCTGGCAACGAACTCCTCCCACGAGGGTCACTCGTACTCTTTAGCCAATCAGATTTGAGCCTCTCAATCGACCAATCATAACCCGCCCTTGCCGTGCCTACCTGGATGTTGCGTCATAAGCGCGAGACCACAGTTCAAGTCACGCTTCAACAGGGGCATGTGCAGTTGATCGTTTCATTTCAGTTAGCCTAGTAAAGACGTATTGTTTTTTTTAATGTTTACTTAAGTTTAATAGGTTAAAGTAGTCGCATAGACACACTTGCTAACGTGCCAGCGGCTGCGATAGATAGACCTAGCTTCCGCTTCGCACTGGCCCTTGTCCTCTTTATGATCATAGACATATAAAATACCTAGACGCCTCATTGGTCGCTTTGAGCCGTTGCTGCGATACGTCAACGCGTCCGCCATGTTTGCGCGGGCAAGACTGCCTTAAAAACAAATGGAGGTAAACGGGGGAGCTGCGAGTTTTCTGGATAAAAACACGATAACGTTTACGTTTATCAACCGATTTCAGTGGTTTGTGATCTACATTGACTTAAAAATAACTCTGCCTCCAGTTATTTAGTTAGGCTTGGAAAATTATTAATTTTCGTAAGAAATTGTGGAAGCTCACACTCAAACTCGTGTTGATTTGGTTGATTTTTTTCTGTTAACAATTCTAATATTAATGTAGTATAACTGTGACATATACATGTATTGTAATTTTAATGTACATTAAATTAAATTGTTTCATTGCTTTCTCTGTCTTCAACCCCAGCATTTTAGCTTTTCTCGTGCTTCAGGTCAGAACAGCTCATTCGCTTTGAAATACAGGAAAAAAAATCGAAATAATACATCTTTAAGCACTAAAAATTTACCATCATTGAGAAAATTTAATAAAACCAGCGAATACAAATCAAAAAGTGACACACTGGTAGTCTGCTTTTTATTTTCATAGCACTCTATACAGATAAACACCACAAACAATAACACATGTAACTGATAATCCTTTATGGATCCAGTAAAACAGGATGGATCCAGTAGTTACAGTGGTAAATTATTATGCACTGATACAGTGCACAGTAAAAATATAGTACAACTGATATGTAATATTAAAAAGTATATGTAGTACAAGTTGTAGTAAAGTGAATAATATAAAAAGCGAGTACAACAGTACAATAATGTAAGTGATATAATAATTTATAATAGCACAAATTATATGTGTAATACCATAATAAATAAATAACAGATGAATAATAGCACGTAGAATATGTAATATCAAGGGTGGAATAATACAGAATAGACAATAATGAAGAATAAATTAATAGTAAATTATAACGTAAATTAAATAATCGTGAAAAGGACAGTTTTATAATAATATTTGTGTAATAATTATTAAAGAAAGTAAGACACAACTAATGACAAGCAAAAATTGTGGTCGTGAATTTATATATATATATATATATATATATATATATATATATATATATATATAAATAAATCTAAATATAAAATCCTCTGAATCAATCTCAGCTCAAGGTACACATTTTATTTCAGTTTTCAGTTCTAGCTTTCCCTGGGAATAGAGTGGTTTAGTTGTGATGTCAAAACCTGACTAATAAAGACTAATTCTCCACTCCATATTTTATAATGGGGTTTTTCAATTAATGAGTAATGTAAACAACTTGATGATGCTTGACATTTGCTCTACAATGCAAATTATACACACCCATGCAGAAAACACAAATTTTGAAACAGTTGTTTATTTTTCAATATATGTTACTACATAGGAATGTTTGGGGTGTGAGTGTGTGCAGTTTACATTGTACAATAAAATGTCAAAGTATAGTTATGTTTAACACAGACCAGAATGTGACATGCTTCCCCACAAAAAAAAATTAATAAATAAATAAATAAATAAATAAATAAACTTTCTATTAATCAAAAGTAATAATCATTATTACAACATCAAGAGCAATAATCAATAATGATTTTGTCATGACATTGCAGCTTCACTCACTAAGGAGTTCCTGTGTTTCTCATTTCTAGGCTATTTACATTATGCAGTTTTTCTGTAAATACACATACACTACATGATCAGCATTAATCAGCCTATGTAAATCATTTTAAATGCTGTCTTGTGATTGACTGAAAAAACTGGTTATTTGTAAATATTTGACAAAAAAGACAGAAACATTTAATAAGGTAATTATATTAAATGATATTGTTATAAAAATTACCCTTACGAAGGTTAAAAATTGCTCCTGGAGGTCTGTTCCTGGCAGAGAGAGAGAGAAAGAGAGCGAGAGAGTGGTTTGAATATGATCAGGGTCATTCTGGCCATTCATTCAGGGCTATTCTGGGTTTAAACTAGTACAAATACAACATTAGGCTGTGGAGGTTTAGTCTCTTGGAAATGCAGAGAATAGGCTTTCTTCAGATTTCTTTGCGGCTTGTGTTGTCCTGTTTGCAATTGGCTAAAAATGAAAAAAATATATAATCAGTCCACAGTTTTATGATAAGCTATGAAATCCTTATAATCAAGTGATGATAAACTTACTCTTTGTAAATAAATAACGTTAGTGAAATTAAAGAGAGATGCTTTTAGCTCCATCTCTAATCCTGACAGTCTGACATTGTCTTGTCAAAGTGCTCACTGTACATATTGTGCTCATAACACAATTTACTTTATGATATAAACTACAATATAAGTTAAAACTTCATAAGAATTCATTTAAAATTTGATTTCTTATAAAGCCTCAGCTTTCACAGTTTACTAGCGATATAATGTTAGCTATTAATAGTCTGATACTTGTGGCTAATTAAGCTGTCAACATAATGCTAAAAATGACCAAAAAACATCCAGAAACAACTGTTCATTCTTACCTGTGAAAGATAATACCCCGAGAGCTGTTTTTATTACTGTGGGACGGTCTGAAGGTCCCCAAGCTGCCGACAAGTCCGGGATCTTTTCTCATGTCCCGAGATGAGAGTTATGAACAGTTGCCCGCACCAATATGGCGGCGACGTTGACGTGCGGTCGAGCGGCCAATGAGGCGTCTAGGTATTTATTATGTCTATGTTTATGATGACTAGACCCCACAAATAACGGGATGTTTGTACTCACCATTTGTACAAGGGGATGCAGTCTTCAATTAATACATATTGTTTTCTTTGTATATTTTTTAGGATTTAAACACTTTGGCACGACATCTGGATGACAGTTACAGACGTCTTCATTCACATTAATCTTTGTCTTTTATGTACTTTATATTCCTTTGTGTATTCGTTATGTGTATTCATTGTTCCCTGTCTGAATCTCTTGTAAAAGAAGAGGAGTAAACATGACAAGGTATTAGCTGTTTTGAATATCAGACCAAAATCTGGCATGTCCTGACAGAAATATATATATATATATACATAATCTTTAACTTTTCACATAATTGCATTACACTGATACATGTATTTATCATTTGGCCATGAAATTTACTTTTAAAGAAATCTAAAAGTCTCTAAATGGGACACTATACAAGTCTTCTGTGTAACAGCGACCCCCCTAGTTTAATGGCCTTTGACTGAACTTCTAGCACAGCTTCCAACTGGTATTGAATCTTAGAAATATGTGAGAGACATATTATTTAGCTCTACTGCATTTGTACTCCTAATTATCAATTCATATATTTCATGTTCCAGGCATGTTACAATTTTTCATGGTCAGGTCATTTCATGTACATTTTATTCCCAAAGCATTCAGAAAACCTCAAAATAATAAAACTTATACAGCAACTGTAACATTCGACTTGTTTTGAATGTTTTATTTCTGCCATGAAACCAGAACAATAACAGGAACATTTAACAATGCATAACAAGGCTTTACACCTTGAACATTTACAAAGTCATTGGTAATTTTCTGAAGTAAATGTAGTATTAATGCATGACTTCAAAAATCTGTTGAAACTGTCAAAATGGATGGGTTTTGAAAGAGTTACAAATCCAAACAAAACTTGTAGATTCATATCACCTCATAACTTGTAGTAAAGGGATGAAGTAGGAACAGTAGGGTCACGGGTGTCTCAACAGCTATTTGTACATCATCAGCCTCACAATTCTGAAATAAATAGTTATCTGCAGCATAAACAAACTTAAATTAAATGTACATAGTCTCCAATGTGTGCATGTTATCACATACAGCAGCAGGAACTGAATGCGTGAGATCGCAGGACTTGACACACAAGACAAGCTCTGCTGTGAAAGCTCTTTCATAACCTCAATAAACAAAAACAGACCACAAACTGTATTTTCATAATCTTATATTTCATTGAAACATGTCTCATCAGTGAAAACTCTATTTTATGCTTTACATTTAGTTTATGAATGTAATATATTAATGCTGCATTCACGTGCTATTGGAATTATCATAAATACGAGTTTCCTATTCGGAAATTGGCCATATAAGGCCTCTCTAAGGCCGTTCATGTCCAATTTCCGACTAGGAAACTCGTATTTACGATAATTCCGATAGTACGTGAATGCAGCATAATATGGGATGGTATCCACGTGAATAATGATTCTGTATTAAATAATAATCAATCAATATCACATCATAATACCCTCTGGACTAAACAGCAGCCTCTGACTTACATTGGTTACATTAGCCAGTGTGTCTACATGACCGCTTTAACTTCTTAATCTTAAGTAAACATTAAAAAAATAAAACAATACACCTTTACTACGATCAACTGCACATACTCCTGTTGAAGCGTAACTTGAACTGTGGTCTTGCGCTGATGACGCAACATCCAGGTAGGCACGCCCAGGGCGGGTTATGATTGGTCGATTGAGAGGCTCAAATCTGATTGGCTAAAGAGTACGACCTGCGCGGGAGGAGTTCGCTGCCAGGAAAGTCTCAAAAATACACACAAATCCAAGGCGATTCACATTCACAGTCCAGGATGAACTCATAAATTTTAAACATTCAAAACTTTTTGTGCACAGTTGTGCATCTGTGAATTGTGTTTTGCGTTTGTGAAACGTAATTTATGAATATATATTTTTATTTGGTGCACATAAATTGTTTTTTGTGAATATATATTTTTTTTGGTGCACGTGAATTAGGTTTCATGCATGTGAATTTGGTTACGCATGTGTGCATCATGTCTTTTGCGTGAATTATTAATGAGACTGAAATGACTCCATATATATCAACATGCACTGAAACGTTTTAAATAAAAGCAAGCAGCCTTTCAGCTCAAAAGAGTCTTTAGCAACTTGCTATAAAAGTATCATGTGATTTTGTAGACGGTCCCTCTGATGGTGATGACGTCACATCATTCCATAGCCATGAACATGTTTTTAAGCCTTCTAAAAATCATCGACTTCTGCAGAAAAATGGATTGTAGGTACTGCTCATTCTAGTCTGTAGTGAAAATTAATTGTAAGTATCCTTTTTAAATGCATATTAACAAAGTTATTGAATATGGAAGTCCGAATGTGCGAATATGAAACCGAATTTACCGCAGTGGGAGGGAGTGCCTCCAGTGTTGCCAGATTGGGCGGGTTTCCGCCCAATTGGGCGGTTTTGAATTTGATTGTGCGGGTAAATATTGGCTTGGGCGGGTGGACAAAATTTGGGCTGGTTTTGGGGTCAGTTTGGCGGTTTTCAAACATACAAGCCCAAGTGTGCATATACTGCATCCAATCAGTCATCACGACGTTACTAAACACACACACACACACACACACTGCAAAGAGACTGGTGCTGATGTTGACGTCGTGGCCGCAATTTTAGCTAATCATTGGGATCAGCAGACAGACGTGATGATTCATGAGTGACGGGTTTTTAGCGCGATAACGGATCTGATTTTGAATGTATAACTGTATAAGTGATCATAATGCCTAAATATAAGTTACATGGTAAAGAATGGAGAGTGTTTTAACTCTCAAAACGTCAATTACACCTGTTGAAGGAGATATGACTCTGTAATCAGAGCACAGTTAAATTATTTAATCAAAATCTATTTATATCTATACGATCATGTCTTTTATCTTTTAAACGGTCCAGATTGGTATATCATTGAAAACTGCGGGACTTAGTTTTGACTGTACAAAGTTCTGTATTATGTTCATTAACTTCATGAAAGACTTCCTCTAGTTTTGTGTGAAATTATAGAGCGATACGAAGGTAAGAGCATTATTGTTGCTGTTAATTTTTTTATTATTATTGTCGGATTATCATACAGTATGCATCAATGAATGACACAGTTTTGACTGTCATGGTGTGTGCATGAACGAGTGAAATACGCTGCTTATTCCGATCACTTATATTGGGCACTTTTTGCATTTAAATCCTGACTGTTGACATTGAAAATGATGCATGTGTTTTTTCGAGGATATCGGTTAATTTCTTGATTGCCGTTTTGACAGTGTCTGCTAGCTTGCATATTTTAATCATATTTGGTAATTATCTTTAATGTATTTGCCCCGATTTGATCCATGGGAAATTTATCTAGCATTATATTTATATTATTTTATTGTCATTATTTTGTTTTAAGGAGACACAAATGGCTTTTATCAACCTTGATTTACTATCACATTATTTTGACAGTTAAAGTTTTGGGCGGGTTTTTGTGAGCTTTTGGGCTGGAAATCACCCATCCTATCTGGCAACACTGAGTGCCTCTGATCTCACTCTCTTTCAGGGTGTCCGCGGGTCTTTAAAAAGTCTTAAATAACGTTTTCCTAATAAAAGGCCTTAAAAGGTCTTAAAATGTCTTAAATTCAGATTCAACGGGTCTTAAATATTTTTGGTCAGATTACCGCTAAATTATCTTTTTTAGTCTGACGGAACCCAGTGACTGTTTACAATCATTGAACAGATTTAAGATCCCCCCCCCTAAAAAAAAAAAAAACCAAACCAAACAAAAAACAACAACAAAAAAAAACAAAAAAAAAAATTAAAATTAACGCCATCATTTTATGAATAAACTAAGCATTTTGAATTTATACCTCAGTGTGTTTCTTCTGAGTTTCTTTATGTTTGTTGTTGCTCATTTGTGTAGACGTCTCTCACAAAGAGACAGGCAGTGTGAGCCTCAACAGCGCGACCTTGATTACAGAAGTACACTATCCAAAATATCAATCGCTGTTTACACTAAATGTAATAAAATCAGAATAATCATTCTCGCGTTTCGATGCTTCGCTGGTTATTTTATTTATTTATTTATTTTTTTGTCACTTAAATTTTAACCAGGCTATTTGTCTGGTCGGGCAAGTAAAATAAATAAATAAATAAATAATACATTTTAAACTAGATAAAAGGCTGGTCAGCTAGCTGTAGCTCGACCTATATAATTATTGAGAACATTATATAAACAAAGAACATAGTTCGACCAGGAACTTTTTTTTTTAAATGACATACCATGACAAGGGGGCTATTTTGCTGAATATTTGACGATTGCAAATAAACAAGTAGTTAAGTAGTCAAATATTTATGTTACTTACATTTTAGACACAACATTTACTGTTTTGTTCTATTTCACCAACGAAAATAGTACCATACAAAGATCAGCACATTCTCCAAGCAACACTCGGCGGTGTTGTGTTACTGAATGATTCAGCGTTTTGAACGAATCGGTTGACTCACTCATTAAGTGACTTACCGCCACCTACTGGTGGTTCAGTTCGTTTAAAAATATGCATTTCCCCCACCAACATTTATTATTTGAATATCCAAAAATGTTTTTAAAATATTAATCTCATAACATAATTTATTGAAGTTGTAATTTTTCAGGGTAAATTATTTAATCTGACTGGCAACAGCCCTATAGCGTATATTGAATTGATTGAATATAATGCTTCAGAATAAATTGTTTACACCACCAAAAATCTCTGTGATGCAGTACATTTGTGGGGTATATTTTGTATGGAATATTCTCTGCTGATATGAAAAGTTAACAGTATATCATTGTAATAAATATAATTTATGACAGCAATGATATTTTGTTTTCTTTTTACATTAAACACATCAAATATTACATATATGTATGTAATATAATGTGTGTTTCCATTATGGGTTTAGGTCTTAAATTTCATTTAAGGTGGTATTAAAAAGGTCTTAAAAAGTCTTAAATTTAACTTGTTCATATCTGCAGAAACCCTGCTCTTTCCACATGAGTCAAGTTCTGTCGGGACAGTTTTCACTGAAGCAATCTAGAATAAATACTACCTGTAAAAAAAGTTTTGATACTCATTCTTTATTATGTTGGATTGGCTTCAGCTGAGAAAGACAATTTAGATAGTCTCTTCTGCACATAAAAGGCAGAGATTGTCTTGTTGGCTCATATGAACATTCCTATGAGATTTTTGGGTTTTAATCGTAAATCTGATCAGTTGGACACTAAAGGTGGATTGCACCAATAACGGTTAAGATATCTAGATGAATTAAACTTTTAAAATTTTAAACATAAAACTTTAAACTTTGTATAAAATAAGCTAACTTACCTTTTAACCATTTTGTTTTAAATTTAAATTTGAGACAGATTTAGCCTACTTTAATCCTATTGCTCCATTAAAGTAATTTACATTTTGATTTAAATCTTAGGGATTAACTTTTAAAGTACACGTGAGGTGATGCGGTGATGAGGTGAAGAGCTGGTGATTGCTACCATGCCTATCCTTTTTCATTCCCATTACCTCCCAGATAGCAACATATTGTCGGCCCAGATCCGGCCCACATCTGGCACGTGGAATGATGATCTGGTCCACATGTAGCATGGAATGATGGCACTTGGGTGGACTGCTCCTGTTTGCCAGATCTGAGCCAAAAGCAGGCCATAGCAATGCCACATGTCAGCCAAGAGCAAAGAAATATGCTCGGTGAATTCAGCTGAAGAAAAAAGATATTAAATCTCTGAAGATCTCAGCGGAGGAGGATTAAACAACTCCACAAACAGCATCACCAGCTTCACTCATAAATAAAAAGACTGACTTTATTTCTGTTAGAGGTCTACAGAAGTTCTTATTGAGAATTAACAGGGGTTTAAATCTAATTTATTATTTATTTTATTAACCTTTATTTAAACAGGAATTAAAAACTCTTGAGATTTAAAATCTCATTTACAGGAGGGTCCTGGCCAAGATAGGCAGCACATTTAGTTACACATATAACAAAAATACATTCGTTTACATACACAGAACATACACAAATCACTCAAAACATTTACAGTCAGGTGACTCTAAAAATAGATCCTTTAAAATACATTTAAAACCATTTAGCGATACCAACTCTTTTAAGCTTAACTTTTCTTGTAATTGATTCCAATCAAATGAAGCAGCATAACTAATGTTTTTCATTTGAAGTCACCATAATGGTGATTGGTGTTTCCATTAATTGAGCTCTTAACTCTTATAACAATTAGTTTGTTTTCGCTGGTTGTTGTGATCGTGTGTTTATCAAACACATTTGCAGTGACAAATCAGCTGATAATAATTAGCTATTGACAGTTCATCATCATAATGAAATGCCTGATTCACTAATGTCATTAGACTCTAACGATTGTGTTGTACCAATAATACATTTGCTGTATAAAACTGCAGTATAAGATCAAAAGTATTGCAAAACCAGTTAAAGATTTAAAAAAAAAAAAGTTTGTAATGTAAAAGCATTAAATTATACTCCTTCATGATTCAAATGAGTTCAGTGAATCGGGCCATTACGCGATAATTGTGAAACCATCAACAGCAAACTATCATGTACTGCAAATGTGTAAAACACACAGTCACAGCAGGCAAAGAAAATGAATTATTAGTAATAAGAGTTAAGAGCCCAGCTTATGGAAACACCAGTCACCATTATGGTGACTTAAAATGAAACAAACATTAGATTTAAACCCCTGTTAATTCTCAATAAGATCTTCTGTAGACCTCTAACAGAAATAAAGTCAGTCTGTTTAGTAATGAGTGAAACTGGTAATGCTGTTTGTGGAGTTGTTTAATCCTCCTCTGCTGAGATCTTTAGAGATTTAATGTCTTTTATCTTCAGCTGATTTCATCTCAGGCTGTGGCTGAAGTCAGATGTAGTTCTTGAGTTTCTGTGTGTGTCTTTTTTTTCTGTTCTCTTTTTTCTTCAATGTTTTTGCTTGTTAACAATCTTAGACAAGCTGAGAGGACTCTATAAATACTATATGAAGATTTGTGGCTCAGATAAGGTCCAGTGGGATTTATTTCTTTGCTCTTGGCTGACATGTGGCATTGCTATGGCCTCCTTGTGGCCCAGATCCTGCAAACAGGAGCGGTCCGTGCCATCATTCCACACCACATGTGGGCCAGATCATCATTCCACATGTGCCAGATGTGGGCCGGATCTGGGCCGACAATATGTTGCTATCTGGGCTGTATTTAGTAATTAGGGCAGTGCTGAAAGATTTTCAGAAAAGACCATTCTGACCTAAAAGTGATCAGGCAGACCAAACTGTAAGTTTTCATAGAGATTTGAAACTTTGAAGGATGGTAGTTCCCACCCCATCTACAACATCTCCAAGGCTTGCCCGATTGGCCTGACAGTGCCAATAAAAAAAGTTTTTGTTTTAAAAAAACGAAATTACTCATAACTCCTAAACTGCTGATCAACATGCAATTCCATGTTGCATTTTTATTGGCTGGTTAGTAAACATGGGACGTAGCAGCAAACACACAGATCATGCGGAATTTCTGACACTCAGAAAATGATTGTAGGCTATCTTTGGTTGCAAGACCATGACAATGGCTGTCTTTGAACCTCTCTCACTGTATGAATAAGACCACCATTTAGGAAACCACGATCACAGAAATCGCTACAATTGTTTCATGATGCCAATCTTTCCTCTGGGACAGCCGAAAATCGTGCAGTGTGTAGAAGGCTTTATATTATGGGAATCCTTGGCTCAACTATAACTTTTCAACAAAATAAGATATTTACACCAAACTTGATACGCATATGTAAGACCTCAATCTGAGGTAACATGACAAAAATTGTGGAGTTTGGCCACTATAATAGGACAAAAACATATGTTAGTCTGACTGACTTGAAAATTCACATGCAGTGTCTGGTTCCAATGTGCCATGGCTGTCTATGAGCACATTTGTGTATCTCGAAAAACATGGCCACCATCAGCAAATGAAGTTTGAGCACCTATTAGACGGGGTTAATGGAGGCTGATCGGAATGAAACTTGGTGGGCCATTTGACTCATGGCCCTAAAGCTCTGTGAGATATTTGAAAGAAATCAGCCACACATAGGCTACAGTGCCCTCCACTAATATTGGCAACCTTGGTAAATATGAGCAAAGGCGGCTGTGAAAATAAATCTGCATTGTTTATCTTTTTTGATCTTTTATTCAAAGAATTCACAAAATTCTAACTAATCACTGAAGTAAAACAATTGGAATTGGGGAGAAAATGAAATAAAGGTTTTTCT
The DNA here is from genome assembly GCA_039654775.1 of Spinibarbus caldwelli. Taxonomy (NCBI): domain Eukaryota; kingdom Metazoa; phylum Chordata; class Actinopteri; order Cypriniformes; family Cyprinidae; genus Spinibarbus; species Spinibarbus caldwelli. The sequence continues at coordinate 6,570,304 of CM077240.1, forward strand.
CCAATGCATGTTTGCCACAATTATTGGCCCTCCTAGAAATTCTTCTGAGTAAAATATCTCTGAAGTATTTCCCATTCATATCTCCCATTCATATTTAAATTTTTTAGCACACCAGGGTGTCTGGGAGCATGAAATTGTCCAGCCATGGCTTCCTGTTCCAAAGGATTATAAATATGAGGAACGCAAAGGCCAACTTCGTTAACACGCTCACATCTCATTCAAAAAGATACTTTCGTAGCATGACGCAATCGGTCACGAGACACACAAGAGCCAACAGCATTTTACAACCAAGGTTGACATAAGGCTTCTTCTGGCGGCATTTTTTGAATTTGCGCACAGATTGCAGCACACAGGATGAGCTTTAGGGCGGACGGAGACGGCAATCACATCTATTCCTCTCACAAATCAATCGTTTTGCCTCGAAAGACTTGGAATAATAATACTTTTTGAATAAATTATGACTGTAGTTTTATCTCTTATATCTTGTGTTTTATTGGCAAATGGTAGGTTTAGGGGTAGGGCTTGAGTTACGTGCTCATAAATGTGTAAATAGTGTAATATAAATAAAACTGGTTACTGTTTACATTGAAAAATCACACCCCAACATATATGCAATAATGGCAATATTAATATATAATTTAATAATGACGATAAAATTCCTAGTGCTATTCGCTATTGATGCCAGGTTTCTTATTTAAAGAAATGGAGGACCCTGCATGTCGAAAAATGATGCTAAAGGGGTACCCTGTGCATCAAGAAGTGATGCCAAAGGGTCCTGACCAAGTGTCAATATGTGACGAGTTGGGAGTGACAATGTGTTGTTTTGGCAGCAAATCCACCAGATGAGTTAAGTATAAACAGGGATAAAAAGTACCCCATGCCCACAGTTAAATATACTGCTGGATCTTTAATGCTGTGGGCCTGCTTTTCTGCCGGAGGTCCTGGACAGCTTGTTCAGATGCATGGCATCATGGATTCTGCCAAATACCAACAGATAAAAAATCTAAACCTGACTGCCTCTGTTAGAAATCTTATTATGGGCTGTGGTTGGATGTTCCATTATAAATGCTGCCATGTTGCTCCATTAATTGACGATTCACTCCTCTAAAAGCAGTAGCCTAAGTGTCATTTATTTATTTATTTAGGCTATTTATTTTATTTATTTATTTATTTATTTATTATTAAAGTGACCGACAGCGCACAATCGACAATCTAATTGACTTTTATCAATCTATAAACTTTCAGCCATTGTTTACAAACTTTACTCATCTAGTTAACTTTTTTTAGAATAACAACAAAGTAATAAAAAAAGTAAAATGTAAATAATCATGTAAAATAATAGTATATAATGTAAAATAATGTATAACCTTTGCCTTACCGCTTCGCATACTGTAGGCTTTTCTCAACTAGTTATGTGAATCCTGGGATGTTTTTGAACAGGATTGAAACACTTGGATAGCCTACTTGTTGGCTCTCACAATCGAGTCCAACTGATTCATTAATAAATAACAATATATAATAGAAATAGTTATATAAAATATGTAGACATATGTTTTTAAAATATATAAATAGAATGAGTAGCTTTTGAGAATTGTTCATATTGGCAAAAAAATTTTGTCTACGAAACTAATTTGAAACTGAGTCTTATTATCAAAAGATTTTCATAATCATGAGAAACAAATTCAGTCAAGGTCAAGTGTGTCTAAACATTTGACTGGTTTCTGAACTTTTGGATGCCTTTTTGCATTATGTTTGGGCCCTACCTATGCTAATGACATCAACTAGAACATCATTATTAAGTAGCACAAAATGCACAAAAATTATTTGAGGTTCCTAGAACAATTAATATGTCTGGACTAGTCAACATTTAGAGATAATATTAGAAGAATATTAAATGTATTGTCATATCTGTGTCCTCTTATATTAGATTGTTAAATCTAATAGATGAATTCAGTCAGAATATAAAAATATATTGCTATTACTGATCAAATTAAATCAGTACCAAAAAAATCCATCTTTGAATTTAAATATTTTAGTGCAGCTCAGATGAATGGATTTACAAATTTTAACACATTTTGTTCAAATACGCTAATTCTTTGAGGAACAAAACTGATGACAAAAAGTTATCAAAAAATTTGGATTCATCAAATGGTTTAGAACAGTGCTTCCCAAACCTCTCCTGGAGGCCCCCCTGCCCTGCACCTTTTGTATGTCTCCCTTATCTAACACACCTGATTCCACTCATTAGTTCGTTAGTAGAGACTGGAAGAACTAAATTGGGTGTGTCTGATTAGGGACACATACAAAATGTGCAGGGCAGGGGGTCCTCCAGGAGAGGTTTGGGAAGCACTGGTTTAGAAGATATAATTTAATAAGTGAATGGAGCCATGGCTACAAATTGAATTGCCAACTCAAAATGGCCAACAGACTACAAAACATTACGTCACTAATCACAATGTTGTCTGCTAGAGGGAACCACAGGATAAGAAATGTTTTTTTTTATCAGTTTCCACTCTGAATAACAAATAAGTGTTTTTGCAGAGGTAAATGTTTACACAGATAAAATAAATAAATAAATAAACCACACCCTATGCTTCATATCCTTAGGTATATTTTTGTCTTCCTTTACTCTACATACACTCATACAAAATTTTCCAATTGACATAGTTTAAGCAGATTTTTTTTATTTTATTTCATTTTATTTTTTTAGGGTTTCAGCAATTTCTAAGTTAATATCAATGTGAATGACACATGAATGTTCATAAATTGAAATCAGTGTAAATGGTTCAGAATAATGACTTGTAGTAAACAAGAAAAAAATGTTATAGTTTCATATGGATGAATAAACTTTATTAGATTGCAAAGAAATGTGATCTCTAAAGCACTTAAAGGTCATTAAATGCTACCTTCATTTTAATATGTCCTAATGATATTAAAAACATTTGTCAAATTGCATGACATGACTTTATGTATTAAATGTATACTGTCCATTTAAAATGAGAAGTTGCCTCTTTTTTTATTGTAGTAGCCTGCATATTGCTGCATTCAAGAGTGCTCATTGCAACCAGTAAACATGCCAACCTTCACAAATTTCTGATGTCCTGGGTGCTAACAGCAGTTAATAATGTATCAGCCAATTATATCAATTGAAATGAGAGATGGGGGCCGTAATACTAATGTTGTCCACCAGAGGGAGGCACAAGACAACAAATTCTTTTAGATCGCATAGTTTAAAATCTGTGTAAATGGTTTAATATATTAACTATGCATAAAATTGGTTATATATTCATGAAGTTAAATAAAGGCTAAAACAATACAAGTCTAATCTGTGATCTCCAAAATACCTTCATATTCATATATACTAAATTCAGAAAAAATTGTCAAGTTGTCAGACAATTTAAAATGAAGAGACAATACTATTTGTCTATTGTAATATATAACTTACAATAATATTTCGATAGAAAGACACTTAAATTTACATTTACATTTAGTCATTTAGCAGACGCTTTTACAAATGATGACAATAGAAGCAATCAAAAGCAACAAAAGAACAATAATATGCAATAATATAGCCATAACTGTATCCTTTACAAGGCGTTCATGCTTGGATCCCGATGATCGTCGCTTGCTGTTATATTTTAGATTTATTTCTAAAAGAAATTTAATGTCTGCTCTTTTTTACACTTTAAAGTTACGTGAACACTCTTATATTTATATAACATAAATCACTTTAAGAAACTAAACAAACCTGTGTCATGGTATTAAACATATTTAAATTGAAAACATCGAAAACAGTGGCTTGCGTAAAGTTTGGTGAATACGATCATCTGAAATGTTAGTGTGCAAGTCTGATGTTGGATGCGTTGTGTGTTACAGTGTATACACAGGGGAGGAGGGCACCAATCCTCCCAAACTCCTACACAAGCGCCTCCAACACCTAATCATTAAAACACACACACCCTATCTCCACGGATACTAAACTTATACACAACACCACGTCAATCATAGCTTCGAAACATCGGGCTTGAACATCATCACATCACGCGTGAGTATCTTTAACCAGATGTAATGGATATATCGGAGCGCGAACGTCAATTGTTGGCCCTTTTGTTTAGGGGCTTGAGCAGGGGGCCATGTTGTGAGTTTATCAGCCAAAAGACATGGGGCTTTATTAATGAATTCGTATGAAATATCCTCGTTGTTGGGTTCATAACAGTGAGGTCAACGTGTAGAGATGTATAATTATTTGTAAATGGTTTTAAGGGTGGTAAAACAAACTTTTAGAGGTGAGAGGCCTGTGTGTTGTTTTATCAACAAAGCGTCTCGCGCACTAACGTTAGCAGAAAATATAACACATTGAAGTCGGACTTGCAAGGATTTTTACTACACATTTGGATTTACGATTCAGTTGCACTGTCGCATATCAGTTCAATGACGCCGTTGAATTTTAAATAGAAATAAATCCGTTTTTTTGTTTTAAAACAAGCCCTATCTTGCGCTGACTGTTAGCTAGGTGCTAGCTGGCGGAGTCAAGGGCCCCGCGGTGCTAACAAACAACAGACAGGCCGATCAAATAAAAACACCACTGAGACCAAACATTTAAGGATTTAGTTGCGAGTTCGAAGCTTTAAAGGCAATACGACATAATTTTACATCTAATATAAAGCCTACATTAACCGCGCTTCCACCATTTGTATGTTAGCCGTTAGCATTCTGCTATGCCTGTACCATAGACGTATCTATGCCCTGTACACCCAAAACATTCACATAGAAACGCGAGATTTCAGGTCTTTATTAAAACGCATTTTCTAAATCTAGAATCTTATGCTTTTAAAATGTCCTGCTTTTAAAAAGTGAGTAAGCAAGGTTTAGTTATTGGACACATTTCTGGAGATGATAGGAAATTATTCTGCGGCTTTGTTCTCTTGACGATTTATGTAGTTTTATGTTTGTATTTGATTGCATAGCTTAGTTATTATGTGTGAGACACACATACTTAGCCTGTATAAACAAACAAACAAATAAATAAATAAATGTGTGTGTATATAATATATATACACACATATATATTTATATATATACACATATGTATATGTATGTATATACATGCATACATTTACACATACATACATACATACATACATACATACACACACACACTTGTTTCACTATCCTTGTGGGGATTTCCATAGGCATAATGGTTTTTCTACTGTACAGACCATATATTCTATTGCCCTACACCAACCCTACACCTAAACTTAGCCCTCACAGGAGACTTTCTGCATTTTTACTTTCTCAAAAAACCTCATTCTGTATGATTTATAAGCTTTTGTACCCCGGAGGACATCAATTTAGGTCCCCACCGTGACACGAGTCCCCATGAGTCTGTGTGTATTCAGGTTTAAGTCCCCACCAGAATATATAAACCAAACCACATACACACACATATACATATATATATATATATATATAAAAAACCATAGTTATTATTGAATTGTAGTTCTTATCTTGGCTGCTGCTGACTGGTTACTTCGTTTACATTTAACGGTTGGCTTTTATGTAAAATAACTTGCATAACCCAATGATTTTCTTCAACATTGGTTTTATTTCAGTGATTCTGTATTCCAAATAGTTCAAGATAAACAATTTAGTCAATTATTGTGGAATAAAATGAAGACTAATCATTAATCCCATGGAGGCAAATAAACTTTTTTTTTTTTTAAATTGCATTTAACTTCCCTGGTCCTTAAAACAGCATATTTTTTCTGTAGGTTTTTCCGTGGAATGAGCATTCCATGCAGGATCTTAGGTATGAATGACGTGGCCTGGCAGGAGACGAGAGGCGGGATGCTGCACACAAATGGTGCACCAGAGACTGGAGGGGTTAGAGTCCATGCAGGGGGTTCTCTAGCCACAGTAGGAGGTGCTGGGCAGGGACCTGGAGGAGCTCACCCTCTGCCAGGCATGGACCGGGTTGCAAATCCCAATCCCGGCACCCCTCAGCCTCCACTGAGCGGTCGTTCCCAAGATGATGCCACTGTGGGCTATTTTTTTCAAAGGCAGCCTGGGGAGCAGTTGGGTGGCTGCACTGCAAGCAAACACCGCTGGCCTACTGGTGATGGAAACCATGTTGACCAGGTAAGAAAGACCTCAGTCGAACCCTAGTGCAAAGGAATGTGAACATGGGCACAAAGACAGAGGACTGTTTAATTAAATGTCACACCGACATGAAACAACATGCTTATTTGAAACAACATACTTATTTTGACTTGTACTTATTAAAATATAGGAAAAAAAGTGATCATACTTATTTTTAATATATTTTAAATGACTAAAAACTTCTTGCTGACAAATGGTAAATTTGGTAAGATTTATAATTACAATTGATTACTTTTTTTGGGGCTGCACTGTGATCCTTAAATAGTCTTTTGTAGACATCTAATGATTCATGCTTTATATGCCTGATAAGATTTTTTGGTGTATGAACTATTGTTGCACTGAATGACATTTTAGTGGGTGTCTTCTGTAAATCATGGCAAAAAATTATAGTAATTTTTTTTGCTCAGAAAATATAAAATTAAATGTGGCTCATTCTAACGTGTGTGCACATATATATATAAGCAGTATTGTTTTGATGCTTTAAAACCACTTTAGTATATATAGTATAGACCCTTTTTGTGCCGACGTCAGTGCTAGCTGGAGGCAAAACAAAGGGGAAACTGGAGTCGGCCCATTCAAACTAGCGCAGATTCAGCTACATAAGGAGCTTAAAATATCATCATCTTGTGATGTTGGGTGCCAGAATCGACGTAATACAGCCTCAAATTTGAAATTTTATCGCATACCTGCTGCCACTGCCAGACAAAAAAACCGACGACAGCTGTGGTAAAACGAGCGGACTGGACAGAAACGATTGTCAAAAATGCTCGCGTTTGCAGCACACACTTATCAGAAAAGGTTAAATAAAGTATTGTCTTTTGTTGTTATGGATTATGGTTTGTGTTACGTGTCTAAAGATGTCTTATGCATCTGTCGTGTATGAAATGTCTGTGTGCATGTATGTAAAACAACAGACTGACGATTTAAATGCTTAATCATCTGTAATATACATTGTTGTGATTGATAGCGGCTGGAATTTCTAAGAACTTGTAAGAAAGAATAATCAAACACAAAGTTCAAAATTAGTTTCTGGAATTTTTATTTCTAGAAAATATTCACATTTTACTTTAAATGTACTGTAGGTAAAGTATTGTAAAGGTACTGTAATGTCACCGTAAACTTAACTTACATCACTTACAGGATGTATATACTTTAAAATATCTATTTGGCCATTACATGATGCATACATCTTCAAATATTATATCCATCACATTGAATGTTTAACTTTTTGCATTTTGGCCCAGTTCACTCTCATGTAGCTGTAAAAATAGTTGCCTGCTGAAATTGAAATATGTATATATATATATATATATATATATATATATATATATATATATATATATATATATATCTCTTCATGACTAGATAGACACAGGTGAGTTTCTCTTTACTACACGTTAGGTTTCTCTAGATGTGGTTCAGTAAACCGGAGGTAATCCTGTCAGATAATCCATCCTTTGAGTGAGTACAGGTCGGCCAATCTGGTTTCGTCCGTTAAAGTTAACTTATTTAAAGTCCATGTAAAGTCAATATTAAATGTGTGTTCTGAGTTTGTCACACCACATAAAAATGTGTTATTAACCACCCAGCCAAATCTGAATGCTAAAAAAAACCGCCAAGTAAATAAAATAAGGTATCAAAATCTTGAAAAAATAAGCAGTATTCTCTGCTCTCAAACGCTGGAGGCGTGTCCGCTGTCGGCGCTGAAACCACGCCCACTCGCGGGAAAGCTGCCTTCTCTCTCAGCTGTCTTCCTCTAGCAGCTTATTTAATAAGGAGACCGAGCTGTTTTGTAAATGATCGCAACCAGGTATTATGCATTTACGTGATGAAGGCATGTCTAGCTAACAAACTGTAGGCTGTAGTAACTAATGGTAATGACAGTAACTCGCGATTGAACCGTGAACCACTGATGCTAATGCGCTCTAGTGTTTAGGTGTGTTCGACTTGAAGCAGCTCTGCAGACCGATCAGTGTATGGCATCAATGTACCGCGAGAGCAGCGCTGCAGACCGATCAGTCTATGGCATCAAAGTACCTGCTCTCTGTAGCTCTCACTGTACTTTGATGTCACACACCAATTGGTCTGCAGTGCTGCTTCAAGTCGAACACAGCTCTTATAGTGTTGGGAGGGCCATGCTCGGTGGCTCGATTGAGTCATCGAGTCATGATTTAGCCCCGCCCAAAAAATCCTGATCACAAAAATGGTGAAAAACTGTTTAACGGTCTAACTCCACAATTAAGTACTACATAGTTCACAGTCTTTGTAACATGTTTCAGCAATGCATTTCTAACATTTATAATGGGTTTACAAACAATTCCCAGAATTGACTTTACACGGACTTTAAATAACAATCACGGTCCTGCACAGTGAATGATTATACATATGCAGGTCAAATCGGATTTTCTCCGCTTATTGTTAAAAAAAAATAAAAATAAAAAAACAAGCTAACAAATTTCATAGCTAAGTGAAGCGGTCAGTGGAATCTTTCTGCCTCCACCTAAGCTACGCCCACAGAAAAAGTCACAATGTTTACTAACAGAAAAAGGGTCTTTACACACACACACACACGTAAATATATTAGTGCTGTCAAAAGATTAATTGCGATTAATCGCATCCAAATACCAAATACATATACTGTGTATATTTATTATGTATATATAAATTCACACACATACAGTATGTATTTTGAAAATATTTACATGTATATTTTTATATTCATGTAATTTATATATACATGCATATGTGTGTATTTATACAGTGGGTACGGAAAGTATTCAGACCCCCTTAAATTTTTCACTCTGTTATATTGCAGCCATTTGCTAAAATCATTTAAGTTCATTTTTTTTTTTCCTCATTAATGTACACACAGCACCCCATATTGACAGAAAAACACAGAATTGTTGACATTTTTGTAGATTTATTAAAAAAGAAAAACATCAAAAAAAAGAAATATCACATGGTCCTAAGTATTCAGACCCTTTGCTCAGTATTTAGTGAAGCACCCTTTTGATCTAATACAGCTATGAGTCTTTGGGAAAGATGCAACAAGTTTTTCACACCTGGATTTGGGGATCCTCTGCCATTCCTCCTTGCAGATCCTCTCCAGTTCTGTCAGGTTGGATGGTAAACCTTGGTGGACAGCCATTTTTAGGTCTCTCCAGAGATGCTCAATTGGGTTTAAGTCAGGGCTCTGGCTGGGCCATTCAAGAACAGTCACGGAGTTGTTGTGAAGCCACTCCTTCGTTATTTTAGCTGTGTGCTTAGGGTCATTGTCTTGTTGGAAGGTAAACCTTCGGCCCAGTCTGAGGTCCTGAGCACTCTGGAGAAGGTTTTCGTCCAGGATATCCCTATACTTGGCCGCATTCATCTTTCCCTCGATTGCAACCAGTCGTCCTGTCCCTGCAGCTGAAAAACACCCCCACAGCATGATGCTGCCACCACCATGCTTCACTTTTGGGACTGTATTGGACAGGTGATGAGCAGTGCCTGGTTTTCTCCACACATACCGCTTAGAATTAAGGCCAAAAAGTTCTATCTTGGTCTCATCAGACCAGAGAATCTTATTTCTCACCATCTTGGAGTCCTTCATGTGGGCTTTCATGTGTCTTGCACTGAGGAGAGGCTTCCGTCGGGCCACTCTGCCATAAAGCCCCGACTGGTGAAGGGCTGCAGTGATTGTTGACTTTCTACAACTTTCTCCCATCTCCCGACTGCATCTCTGGAGCTCAGCCACAGTGATCTTTGGGTTCTTCTTTACCTCTCTCACCAAGGCTCTTCTCCCCCGATAGCTCAGTTTGGCCGGACGGCCAGCTCTAGGAAGGGTTCTGGTCGTCCCAAACGTCTTCCATTTAAGGATTATGGAGGCCACTGTGCTCTTAGGAACCTTAAGTGCAGCAGAATTTTTTTTGTAACCTTGGCCAGATCTGTGCCTTGCCACAATTCTGTCTCTGAGCTCTTCAGGCAGTTCCTTTGACCTCATGATTCTCATTTGCTCTGACATGCACTGTGAGCTGTAAGGTCTTATATAGACAGGTGTGTGGCTTTCCTAATCAAGTCCAATCAGTATAATCAAACACAGCTGGACTCAAATGAAGGTGTAGAACCATCTCAAGGATGATCAGAAGAAATGGACAGCACCTGAGTTAAATATGTGAGTGTCACAGCAAAGGGTCTGAATACTTAGGACCATGTGATATTTCAGTTTTTCTTTTTTAATAAATCTGCATAAATGTCAACAAATGTTTTTTTCTGTCAATATGGGGTGCTGTGTGTACATTGAGGAAAAAAAATGAACTTAAATGATTTTAGCAAATGGCTGCAATATAACGAAGAGTGAAAAATTTAAGGGGGTCTGAATACTTTCCGTACCCACTGTGTGTGTGTGTATATGTATGTATATATATATATATACACACAGTACGCACACATTATGTAAACAAAAACTATTTTGGATGCGATTAATTGCGATTAATCGTTTGACAGCACTAAACTGTATATATAAGTGTGTAAAGTTTAAGTGTCAAATGTCTCTTTGTGTAGGTGCGCACTGTGGATGAGATGAATTATGACTTTCAAGCCTTGGCTCTGGAGTCTCGTGGAATGGGTGAGGTATGTTGTTAGAATCCTTAAAAAAGCCTAGTAATCCTTTTGCATCCTTTTTGACCAGTATCACAAGTGTTGAGTTCCCTGTAATACTTGAATGTATGTTAACTAGTTTTTTCCTGTTGTTTGTGTGAATATACTTTGCAAAAAGTGATTGCCATGTTGACCTTTTTCGCAGCTACTTCCTGCTAAAAAATTGTGGGAATCAGATGATTTAGCAAAAGATGGACGCAAAGGGATGTTGCTGGGTGAAGAATGGAGAGAGAATGCCTGGGGTGCTTCCCGTAAGTTCTTCTAAAATGCCACCATGTTTTGATCATGAAATGTAACTGAAGAAACATTCATGCTGAGATAAAATTGGACAAGTTTGACAAATTATGCTTCAGAGAAGGCTCACTTTAGTTTATGCTAAAGGTGTACCAAATATTTGTTGCTGTGATGTTTTTTGCCCATATAGTTAGCACTTTATACAGCAGAGATTGTTTCAAAGCAGATTCACAGTATTAAACAGGAACGTGACATGAATCAATGAAAACTTAAAAAATGAGGCACATACAAAATTCTGTTACAAAGCAGCTGTGGCAAGTAGGGTCGTCAAAAGTACTGGTACTTTGTTACCAAGTCGATACCTGAATTTTAAAAATGATGCCAGCCTTTCCACTGTACCAGTTGTACCGAGTGCAGGTTCAATCCAGTATTGGCTGATTCAAACATTCCAGTATTTGTGTGAGCACTCTGAGTGTCAGAGGTTTTTTATTTAAAACTTTTTTTTTTTTTTTTGCAGCTTTCCATAGTTCCATTTTTAACAATAACTGATAAACTTTAAAATATAGACCACTTGTGAGATCTGAGGTTAATTAATTTTGTGCTTTTCTTTAACCCATCTATTCACATTAATTAAACTAATTTTTAATATAATCGTGTTTAATGCAATTTGTGGAATTGGAATTTGTGGTGTAAAAACTACATTACCCATGTCGTCATATTTTTTTAGAATAGTCGTTTGATCTCATTTGACCTAATGTAAGGGTCTGCAGTAATGATATTTTACCACTGTGGCGCTGTAGAGCAAGAGTGTAATTCAGCCATCCCTCATGCAATTACAGGTGCATCTCAATAAATTAGAATGTCGTGGAAAAGTTCATTTATTTCAGTAATTCAACTCAAATTGTGAAACTCGTGTATTAAATAAATTCAATGCACACAGACTGAAGTAGTTTAAGTTTTTGGTTCTTTTAATTGTGATGTTTTTGGCTCACATTTAACAAAAACCCACCAATTCACTAACTCAACAAATTAGAATACTTCATAAGACCAATAAAAAAAACATTTTTAGTGAATTATTGGCCTTCTGGAAAGTATGTTCATTTACTGTATATGTACTCAATACTTGGTAGGGGCTCCTTTTGCTTTAATTACTGCCTCAGTTTGGCGTGGCATGGAGGTGATCAGTTTGTGGCACTGCTGAGGTGGTATGGAAGCACAGGTTTCTTTGACAGTGGCCTTCAGCTCATCTGCGTTTTTTGGTCTCTTTTTTTCTCATTTTCCTCTTGACAATACCCCATAGATTCTCTATGGGGTTCAGGTCTGGTGAGTTTGCTGGCCAGTCAAGCACACCAACACCATGGTCATTTAACCAACTTTTGGTGCTTTTGGCAGTGTGGGCAGGTGCCAAATCCTGCTGGAAAATGAAATCAGCATCTTTAAAAAGCTGGTCAGCAGAAGGAAGCATGAAGTGCTCCAAAATTTCTTGGTAAACGGGTGTAGTGACTTTGGTTTTCAAAAAACACAATGGACCAACACCAGCAGATGACATTGCACACCAAATCATCACAGACTGTGGAAACTTAACACTGGACTTCAAGCAACTTGGGCTATGAGCTTCTCCACCCTTCCTCCAGACTCTAGGACCTTGGTTTCCAAATGAAATACAAAACTTGCTCTCATCTGAAAAGAGGACTTTGGACCACTGGGCAACAGTCCAGTTCTTCTTCTCCTTAGCCCAGGTAAGACGCCTCTGACGTTGTCTGTGGTTCAGGAGTGGCTTAACAAGAGGAATACAACAACTGTAGCCAAATTCCTTGACACGTCTGTGTGTGGTGGCTCTTGATGCCTTGACCCCAGCCTCAGTCCATTCCTTGTGAAGTTCACCCAAATTCTTGAATCGATTTTGCTTGACGGTCCTCATAAGGCTGCGGTTCTCTCAGTTGGTTGTGCATCTTTTTCTTCCACACTTTTTCCTTCCACTCAACTAGGGCTGCAATTAACGATTATTTTGATAATCGATTAGTTGGCCGATTATTTTTTTCGATTAATCGGGTAAAAAAAAAAGCTACATTTTCTTCTTTTTTTATTTTATTGACAAAAACACTTCCACATTCTGCCCAATGTCCTTCAAACAAATGTGCCAACTGCATGCTATGAAAACAGTGTTTAACAATTTATTAGACCACCTGTCATAATAAAGAGAAAACACAAATATTTTAGGAATCTGTCAAAGAATTATTTAAATCTAAAAATGTTATTGTCATATATTGGGCAAATAAACTGAAACAACTAAATTTTTATTCACATAAAAAAATGGCCTCCTGCCTTTCATAACAGCATGCATTCTTGCTGGCATTGTTTTACTACTTTTTGACTGTAATTGGGTATCTGAAAAAATCTTTCATATCTTTCATAGATCTAGATCTTCATTCTTTCATAGATAACAGAAATAATTATATTATAGCATTAGAAATAGTCCACTGTTACTAAAGAGCTTACGCATATTGGAGGACTAACCAATGCAGATAGATAGCTAAAAAATGATTTTAGGAAACACCAATACTGTTAGTTTAGAGCAGCAGTGGCACAAAGCTTACATTATTTGTTATGAACCTTAAATACATGTTTTAATAAATATAAGCACTGTATATAGGCCTATAGTTTAAATCTCTTCATCAAAAATTAAGATAATAATAAAGATAATAAAGACGAATAAAAACACAAACTCAGTGTTAACCAACTTTTTGATCACAGTCACGTTTACTGTAATTTCTTTATCCTGTAAAAAGGCAGCTATGAAGCGTCTGATATTTATATTCAGACAACTATACGCGGTTATCCCTTTACAGGGCCTAATCTCATAAAATACGTGCACTACATGTTGACTTTTAAACCTTAATTTAACGTTCAACCACAGTTATTTCAGCACAATGAATGTTTTTGCACTGAATATTAATCCCTCTCTGACGCGTGTTCACGAGCCCGCCGCGCCGGCGCTCTTTCAGTAAAGATTTAAACTTAACGCAGACTGTCAGGACAGAACTTTATGCAAAAATGTAAATGCTTGCGTGAATTTGTGACATTTACAGATAAGAATATGACCGTAAACTGAACGTTTTTGGGCTGAGGATGCACACGCATCTGTCAAAGCGCCTGACAAGGCAAGCCATTACGCTAATGCATTCGCTTAAAGGTGTAGTAGGAGATCTTGGAAAATGCTAACTTTAGCCTGATAGCAATGAAAGCGAACGTCCCACCCTCCCTGCAATTGCCGTCCAAAGCCACGCCCCCTGGACGCACATACACTCACAGACCAGAATACCAGAGACAACATTATATTACTACAATAGGCTACATCAACGGCTCCCAATTACAGTCCTGCAGCATCTCATTCTGTTTCCTCCACTATTTTTAGATGCATTTTGGCCATAGAAATGCGTAACTCAGCGCTGTAACGTTAATTTGAGGCGACCGGCTGAAGTTGTGTGCTGTGGGCAGACCCGACTAATCCATAATGAGAATCATTGTCGATGATTTTCATTATCGATAATAATCGATTTTATTGATTAGTTGTTGCAGCCCTACACTCAACTTTCTCTTAACATGCTTGGATACACTCTGTGAACCGCCAGCTTCTTTGGCAATGAATGTTTGTGGCTTACCCTCCTTGTGAAGGGTGTCAATGATTGTCTTCTGGACAACTGTCAGATCAGCAGTCTTCCCCATGATTGTGTAGCCTAGTGAACCAAACTGAGAGACCATTTTGAAGGCTCAGGAAACCTTTGCAGGTGTTTTGAGTTGATTAGCTGATTGGGATGTCACCATATTCTAATTGGTTGAGATAGTGGGCTTTTGTTAAATGTGAGCCAAAATCATCACAATTAAAAGAACCAAAGACTTAAACTACTTCAATCTGTGTGCATTGAATTTATTTAATACACGAGTTTCACAATTTGAGTTGAATTACTGAAATAAATGAACTTTTCCACAACATTCTAATTTGAGATGCACCTGTATATGCTGCCACAAATAGTGTAACTCTGTGGGACTATGATATAAATAAATTCAACAGTATAACAGTTTCACTGCAATTCATGTTATAATGTTAGAATTATAGAACAATAAACATAATACATATTACCGTTGTACTTATCCTACGGTGCCCGGGAGGGGCCGTCTTCGGTTCACTTAGTTTTGTCGTAGCCACGAGATATTAATTTGTGGGAACGTCATATTAACTCGTGGAAACGTGATATTATGTTGTGACCACAAGATCGTTTTATCGAGGTAACGACATCCTTATGTCGTGGCCTCGAGATGTTATGTTGAGGGAACGACATATTTTTCTCGTGGCCACGAGTTTAATGCGTAAACAAATCTACATGACCATAGCAACCCAGGATTATCAGAGATGGATAAAACATTTTTATTAACATTAAACATTTCATTTAATATTTGCATATTTTTATTATTATTATTAGGTTATATTAACTTGTTAGGGCTATATTTTGAAATTTCATATAAATATAATATTTTATTATTTCCCCTTTCAATTCGTGTATCGCTTTACCTAATTAACGTTCTGTGTAATTATGCTATTTGCTACCATATATTTTGCAAATACTGTAAATGCTTGACAATTATGCCAATACTTTATGATTGTAGGTTATTTTTGCCAGTGCGTGATGATAAATGAGCGTGTTGTGTTTTCATTTACAAATGAAACTACGTGAATGATTCATTCCTCAACGAAACACTAGGCAGTAGGCTATAATATTAATAATTGTTAATTCGCAGAAAAAAAAAGAGAAATATATGTTAAATTCAACCTTTAAACTGCATTTCCAATAGGCTATAAATTCCAGTCAGCATAATCAAAGCTTTATTTGCATGTGGAGCATTTACAAAACTAGTCTTGTGCTGGTATTCGGTAATGCGATAAATCACGGTAATGAATATGCACGGTATTGTTATCGCAGACACTTCAAAATACAGTGAATAATTATAAATCCAAATGTAGATTTTTAGAACACGCATTAGCTGCTTTTCACCAAAGTACACGGCCTGTATGCTGCGTAAAAGAGCCATGCGCACTCTGATGTAAACAATCCCCACGAGGAGATGCACTGCGTGTATGCTGAGCAAGAGACACGTGCGCACTCTAATGTAAACAATCCCCACATGGAGGAGAAGCATGGCGGAAGGATGAACGCTGCCAACAATTTATCCCCCTTCTAAAAGGGTAAAGTCAGAGGTTTGGAAATATTTTAAGGGTTCCAAGAAAATGCGGAGGGACTGCTGGTCGAAGACGGTTTCCCTTTGTGTAAGACATGTGGACGGAAAGTGGCAGCGAAACACGGGAACACGTCTAACATGATCGCTCATCTTCGCGACAACCATCCAGTGCAATTCAGGGAGATAAAGGTAAGTTTACTTCTCATTTCCGTGTTGAACACCAAATAAAAACAACTAGTTGAAGGACAGGATGTTAAAATTACCTAAACTGTTATTTCCATTTGCCATGTAGCTTGTTTCAACGTAGTTTAAGAGTTAGCTAGAACTCCACTAGCTATGCTAAAGTTTGTCACGTATTTTAACAACTAAAATACAATAATCAGTTAAAAGTAAGTTGTACAATTATTAATGACAGTGTGCTAGAATAATTATTTTGATTGTAAGTTGATGGAACGCAACACAATTGTACACTGTCTGCCACACAGTGCATGTGAACTTGCTGTTTATAAATGTTTTACTGTTGTACAGACAATAAGTTAGTATGTGTCAGTAATGCTCATTTAAATATCTAGATGTTATTTGTATATTTGGCTATATATCTAAATTGTGGATTATACTATATTACTGCAAGAGAGCATGCAAGTAAAGTGGAAAACTTTAGCTCATCATCGTGTCTTCTTCCATTACTATTATGGAATGAAAGAATTATATTTATGTATATAATTATTTAATCAAACAAACAAAAAATAAGATTTTCAATTTCAGCATTACTTTGCATGTCTGAACAGCATCTTTGTACTTTTTAGAGGTATGGAGTTATATTTTTTCCTCTATATTTTACAGAGTAGCCAAGCATCTAGCAGTGCTGGTTCATCGTCAGCTGAAGCCATTGTTCAGCCAACAGTCAAAGAGGCATTCCAGCGTCAGGCTTCATATGGACCCTCATCTCATCGGTCCAAAGAAATCAATCATGCCATAGCATATTATATTGCTAAGGACATGATACCACTTCACACAGTAGCAAAACCAGGATTTCAGAAACTGATGAAGACTACAGTTCCACTTTACAAAGTTCCCTCAGAGAAGTTTTTCTCAAAAACAAAATTACCCAGAATGTACAACAATCTAAAAGAGGAAGTTGGCAAGCATATAGCCAAGGGAAAATGGTATGCAGCAACCACTGACCTATGGTCCAGCAGTGGAGGAAGTGGTCATCCATATATCAGCTTCACCATCCATTACCTCTTAGATTGGAAACTTCAATCAAATTGCCTGGAAACACAGTTCTTTCCTGAAGACCACACTAGTGACAATATCAGGGAATTTTTTGATAACATGTTGCAAGAGTGGGGTATCAACAAAGAGCGTCTTTTCAGTGTTACAACTGACAACGCTACCAACATTAAAAAGGCATTCGAGAGTGACTCCACCTTCCCTTGCCAGTGGTTTGGATGTTTTGGCCACAACTTGAATCTGGCCATTTCTAAAGCTCTGAAAAATCAGAGGGTGGACACAGCTGTCCGAGCTTGTCGATATTTGGTGCAGGGATTTACAAGAAGCTGGAAGAGAAGAAGAGAGCTCAGGAATAAACAAGAGGCCTTAAACATCCCTCAGAGGTCGCTCATCCATGATGTAGTCACTAGATGGGGATCGACTCAGAAAATGCTGCAGAGGTTTATTGAACAACAGCCGACAGTCTGTGCTGTACTGGCAACTGAGAGAGGGGCATGGCATTTGATGCCAAAGAATGCAGATATTGCAGTCATTGAGCAAGTCTTAAAAATCCTTGAACCACTGAGTGCTTTCACTGATGCTTTGGCCTCAGAGAGCAGAGTAAGCCTGTCAGCCCTGAGGCCGGTGCTAAGTCACATCATCTCAGACATTCTTGAAGTGAAAAATGAAGACAATGCCCTTACCAAAGACCTGAAAAGGTTAATGAAGTCAGATTTTGAGTCCAGGTACACTGATGATGCAAAGAAGTTGATGGACTTGACAATCTTTGTTGATCCACGGTTTAAGGGAATCTTTTCTGATGACCTTGAAGCCACAGTCAACTTCTGCATTGAGGAAGCCTCAAAACTGACAGAGATGACAACACTGAGTGAGGGAGCTGCCCAGACAGAGCAAACCAGCACAACCTCCCCTATCCCTACCTCTGAAAAACAGCGCCAAAACTTGGCCACTCTGCTGAACAAAATCACCTCCACAAGGCAACAGAGAGCTAAGGAGGGTGAAAGCAGCAGCACCCTGAGCCTGAAGTCAAAGATTGAAGCAGAGGTAAAAGTGTATCTTTCTGGGCCACTAATAAAATCAGAGGCAGATCCGTTGCAGTGGTGGAGTTTGCATGCTGAAGAGCTACCTCATCTTGCTACAGTTGCTCAAAAGTTTCTCTGCATTCCTGCTACAAGTGTTCCTTCTGAGAGGGTATTTAGTGCCAGTGGACACATCCTGTCACCTCACCGTGCAAAGCTCAAGCCAGAAAAAATGAACATGCTAACATTTTTGCACTTTAATCTGGAGGACTAAAACATGGCAGATCAGAAGAGATACCAGGAATTGGTTGGAAATGTTTGTTGTTGATACTTTATAGTTGTTTTCTTTTGCTCTTAAATATATTTAAAAACAAATAACAAAAGTTGTTGTTTTGTTTAGTTTGCACTTTATGCTGTTTGATACAAATGCTCACTTTGTACTTTATTATTGTGTGATGTTTTATTTATATTTATTTGTATTTAAATGTTTGAGGTACTTTTTATTTAAAATAAAGTTGTTTCTAGGAAGAAAACACTTAAGTTGGTTTATTTTTTAACCTTTTATTCCATGGAATTGAATACCGTGATAATACCGTATACCGTGTAAAAAACCTTAATCAATTAATCGCAGCATGAAAATGTGTTACCGGCACATGCCTATACAAAACTAGTCAGAACGTTATGTAAAGAGATCGAAATGAAGGGGAAAAACGAATATAAAAATATAATAATAGGCTAATAATAAAGATGATGATGATGATAATAATTGCTAATAACAATAGACAAATATTACGGTAAAAGACGATCAGTTAATGGACACACACAGCTAGCAAGACTGTGGAATGGATAAAAATATTTTCTTGTAGGTCTATTTTATTTTATGTACTTTATGTAACATTTAGCCTATTCATGATAAACTTAATTCGAATGCTGTGTACATCACGTGCCATTGCCTACAGTCCGGTAGCCTATGGTCAATATAATAATTTAATTATGTAATAATTTCTATAATAAATAATATAATAATTTCTTAATTCAAAATAAAACATTAATGAATCCATCTCTGATAATCCAAGGTTGCTATGGTCACGTAGGTTTGTTTACGCATTAAACTCGTTGCCACGAGAAAAATATGTCGTTCCCTCAACATAAGAAGTCTTGGCCACGAGAAATAGATATTGTTCCCTCAACATAGCATCTTGAGGCCACGACATAAGGATGTCATTACCTCGTGGTCACAACATAATATCACGTTCCCACGAGTTAATATGACGTTCCCATGAATTAATATCTCGTGGCTACGACAAAACTAAGTAAACCTAAGACGTCCCCTCCCAGGCACCGTACTTATCTGTACACAGTAAATGCAGTTATTTTTAAGCTTTTGTTGACAGCGTCAGTGTCTTTTTCAGTTAGAATTACAACTTGATTTTCTGTTCTAAAGAAGCTCTTGAGTGTGGAGCTAGCTAATGATAAAAACCTTTTCTTAGTGATTGGGAAAAAAGAGAAAAAAAATTATAACCATACTAAAGGGATAGTTTGGTTTGCATAGATTAAAGCTTTTCATTATCATAACGTTGTAAGGTGTTTTTAAGACAACTAATATTGTGAAAAAAATTATTTATCCAAAAATAAAATATATTTTCACTTACAGTACCTTTTTGCGCATTATCCATATGACTTACAAAAGGAGATGTCATACAGTTAATTAAATGGTGAATGAGAATCTCTGTCATCTCATTTTGTGCCAAATATATTTTTGTATTGTAAAAAAACTAATATAACTAATAATTGCTATTGTGCAATTGGAATATAATTGACATTTTCAAAAGCTGAAGTGATTACCATGTATTATTTATTAGTTAGAGTGTGTGTAACTCAATATTTTAACCAATTATACAAGCTGAATAATTGACGATTAGCTGATTAACCGTTTTAATAATCATTAGATTAATCGATTATCAAAATAATCATTTGTTGCAGCCCTACCCATGGTGCTGGACAGAAATTTCCCCCTTCAGAGAATTGCAGCCAGTAGATATATAGAGTATAGAATAGTGCCAGTAGATATATAGATAAGTTATTTCTGTAGATATAACCAATAACTTTTAATAAATAGTTTTATATTTCTCAATCGTCTTTAATTTGATTGATGTCATTCGCATTGCTTTATGGGATTGTTGTTCTTTTACTCACTAAAGCTTTTCAGTACACAGTCTTGTACCAGTCTTGTAGTTTTCTTGTCCAATTTTCATAAACTTTTTTTAATTCAAATAAAATGTTGTATTGTTGCCATTCTCCTCATAGCTAGTTGGCTTTGTTCATGGCATATAACTCTTTAACTAAGACTTTAAAATCCCTAAAAATGAATGGGGAAAAATACTTCTGGAACCAGCGCCATTGAAAAACTGGGTACTTTATGGCCAATCAGAGGCTTGTAATTCAGAATTTGCACAGTATGCCAAAGTTATAAACACAATGTAAATAAGAGATTCATTGTGCAGTATAGATGGATTTTATTTATTTATTTATTTATTTATTTATTTTTATTTTTATTTTTTTTTATTGCGCCTGCACTGTGGGTGAACTGAAGTGATATTGGCATATTGATTATATAGATAGTAATTTTTGCAGAGAGGTCCCTTTTCACTGTTGCACTGTGTTGAGAGCACAGCTGTATGTGTTACTAAGTGTGAAAGTAGTAGAATGTGATGACACAAAAGAACTCATCCACAATATCCACATTGACCGCCACAAATATCCACTGCCCCCTGCCATCAGCTTCCGCGTCTCACACACATCAGCGCAACATAAACACGCATTTACATTTAGTCATTTAACAGATGCTTTTATCCAAAGCAACTTACTAATGAGGACAATGGAAGCAATCAAAATCAACAAAAGGGAAGGGAAGGGAAGTGGTGTGTGGCCAAGTATGGTGACCCATACTCGGAATTTGTGCTCTGCATTTAACCCATCCAAGTGCATACACACAGTAGTGCACATACACCTGGAGCAGTGGGCAGCCAATGGAGTTGGGCAGGTCATTTCACCACACGAAAACACACGAGCACGGATAAACCTTTTAGCACTTTCTCCAGTACTGCCCCGCAAGTGCAAGGTCTGACTTTACCGGCGCAGTATCGCCTCTCTCGGCATCTGTTTTGTGCAGTGAGCGGCAGTGAAGCAGCACATTCAGCTGGCCGTACCGCAGCAGACTCAGTTAGATACAAAACAGCTTTTTCCAAGCACCTGTCGCTAACTGACTGTTTGGAATTATAAATATGAGCATAGTTCGTCTGTTAATATTATACACTTTTGTTTGTTGTTTTTTTTAGTTAGTTACTCTGACATAGGCAGTGCGCTGTATGAGACAAAAAAGTAATATAGCCATAACCACCGCATAGCTGCTCTATAGTGTAGATGCATGTTGATTTTATCAGACGATGTCGCGATTTATAAATGACTCCTGGTTAACATGTATTAATGGGTTGTGTTTAGTCACTATGGCCACGTACACACTACAGCTAAATTCGGTTGTCAGTTCACCTTTTACTCCTTAATCGCGTTCTGTACACACATAATTCACTAAAATACAGGAGTGACAACCGCATTCCACAGCCGCATTAACTCCCGAAAAATACAGGTAGTGACAACCACATTTACAAAAATTCTACGCAGTGTGTACGGAACTGAACTGAACAACTAGTTGTTAATGACGTATTTAAACTTGCATCAGAAATGTGTCTTCGTCTGTATGTGAGATGCAATAAAATAACAGTGAAATTAGTCTTAACCTTAGCACATTTTGACAGGGCCGGGGCTAGTTGCGCTCACGAGCCCTGTGGTAAAGTGTCGGTGTTGCCAGATCTTCACAGAAAGAAAAACAACAAACAAGGACAAGCACAAAAACATTAAAACACCCAAATGCTTTGTTTTATAACACCCAAAAAAAAAAAAAAAAATCTTATCTCATATCTGCAACAGACCACTTTACTAACTCCATAAAGTGCCTAGCTTTATGAGCTAAGACCAAACAACATGCCTAAAAGCGCTTGTAATTATGAGGACATGGCAACACTGCAAGACAGCGCTCTCTAAAGCAGCCTCCTGAGCAGAAACAAAACACAGCACGTCTATAAGCGGTAGTTCAGTTAAAATCGATGGAGAAAAAGAGTCTTTAGCCAAAAAATGGCAGATACCAAACGGCTAAATTCTTCTTCACTCCTGCAAGAAGCCAAAATGTTGCTATGGTTACAAATGCGGGAGTGACTGCTGTTCCGTACACACATGGAACAATAATTTACGGGACTTACTCCCGCATTTAAATGCGGTTGTCACTCCTGAAACTTGCAGTGTGTACGTGGCCTATTTAGTGTGGAATTTTTCTACAATATTCACTCATGACAGTAAAATAGGACATTCTAAAGCCCTATTCGGACGGTAATTGTTTCTCATGGGGACGTAAGTGATTTTCACCATTTACGGGGGATAGTCGGTGATTTAGTTGCCGTCCGAATCCAGGATGTCGGTGTTTTTCTCTCACCACCCCCGTAAAAATCCCCGGCCGAATTACCTGCTATTTTTTTGACAAACACCAAGGTCGTGTGGTAATTTAATTGTTGTCCGAATCCACATCTCGGAGTTTACGAAAAGAAATAAATTCAAAATTCAGTGTTTAAACCGGTTTTGAGCACTCCAAACACTGTTGTACTTCGGTGTAATTTGCATGCATATTTATTTCTAAAATGCTGGAAAGTATTTAAAAGAACAATACTTCATAACTGCTCCACCACAGCGACTGGGAGCAGAAAGAGAAGAAAAACACAAACATTCGAAATGGGTCTTTATTTGGCAGCAGCAGGTATGCAATACAAGTTTTAAAATTCGAAATGGGTCTTTATTTGGCAGCAGCAGGTATGCAATACAAGTTTTAAAATGTGTATTATAAACATATATATTCATAACTATATCGCAAAGGAATATTTTTACCTTTGTAATGGCATTTTTCTAACTTTATTAAAAGCATGCAATCTTTTATGACAAATTTAAAATGTATATATTTATATGCTTTTTCAAATTTCTAATTAAAACAACAGAATAAGAACAAGTAGAATAAGAAGAAGTTACCAATCAAATGAAATTAGTATTAACAAAATTAATTTGTACAGAGGTGGAACAGAAGAACACAAAAGTGGCATGTAGGTGTATTTTCAGATGTTTAATGAGCCTCAGAGATGGCATGAGTGCAATTAAACTTATAAATTCATTTTGAGATTGTTTTAAATATAAAATTTTGAATTTAGAAATATTAAATGATTTAAATAACTAAAAAGATACATTAAAAATGTAACTAAACCTGCCAGTAGGTGGCGGTAAGTCACTGATTTTATCACTGAATCATTCATTCAATTGATTCGTTCGAACGGCAGAGTCATTCAGGAATAAAGCAAGTGACTGTCTTTATGAATGGGTAATTGAATCATTGACTCACTAGATTCATTTAAAAATGCACGTTCTTTCATAAACGAGACACCACTGTGTTTGCATGGAGATGTGCAGCGGCTTAGCTGTGACTTAGTCTCAAACGAATTTTGTCGACGAAATAGAGCAAAATCAGGCAACAGTGTTATAGTCAATGTAAGTCACTTAATATTAACTTCTTGTTTATTTAACTGTTGTATTAAATCATTATCGCATTTACAAAATCCCTTAATAATCATTAAATCTGTCACTCTCCTTAGTTCATCGCGGTTTCACAAAGTTCCATTATAATCAACGAAGCACTCTAAAATTGCACAGTGAATCTCTTATTTACATTGTGTCTACTTATGAAAGGGATATGTGAGATATGTCTGAAATACATTCGTGAGATACATTACTCAACGCTGCAAAAACACGTAGAAATCTTTAAAGCTCCCCTCATCGCAAACACAAATATGCTGATCAGGTAAATCGCACTGGTGCTCCTAAATATTTTTTCATAGTCGCACGCAGTAGTTTCAGTCACGTTTGCGTGCGACTCAGAATATTAGAGCGCGTCACACAGCCTTGTGTGAATAAGATCAGTGCGACGCAGGCCACGGAGCACACCGATGCTCTACGTTTACGGGGCTCAACGACAGTCAGAGAAGGCACGTGCCGCACTGTTTGTGGAATTAAATTCTAAAATAAAGACAGACTTTTTGAACCGGTGATTTCTTTTTTCGCTTGTATTTCACAGTTTGATCTGAGATGAAGCGAATACATATGTTCGGGAATTTCTCGCATTATAAAAGTTAAACTTGCGGGAATGGTTTAAATTATGTGCAATCCCGCGCCGAAATTCAAGCCCTGATATGAGAAACAATTACCGTCCGAATCGGGCTTAAGTCATTCACTGCAGTATTTCCTCTCACAGTCAGTAGAAAATGTGGTTAACACCCGGTCATTCATGAACAAAAAAAAATACCATCATATACCGTGAAACTGGTATAATTTTGAAAAATACTGTGATATAAATTTTTGGTCATACCGCCCAGCAGTGCCAGCACTAGTTAGAACCATATTCAATTACCGCAATTTGAACAACTGAGGATAAATAAATACTATCCAGCATAAAGCAAAGTTTTAAGTAACAGTCTTGTGTGCACAGAACGCAGATAACATGGCGGAAAGCTGCAAGGTTTTAAAAGAGTACTTAGGGAATTATGCAAATGAATATTTGAATTAATTAATTATATGAATGTACCTCTGAAGGTTCTGTCTTCAGAAAAGATTCAATGGCATTTTGTTTTCACCCGTGCTTCATGTAATACCTAACAAAGTAGTGTTTTTTTTAATGGCAATGCTGCTGTCCACGGAGGTTATGGGCAACAGCTGAAATTCTGCTCTTCCATAAGCGCCAGCTGCTGTCAGAGAGTGGATTTACAGAGACTTATATTTACATTCAGTCTGTGTGTAGTTTATTTCTGGCCAAAAAACAGACCAAATTTGCATGCCCTGCTGTAAATTTTGACCGGTTGTTGAAAAACAAGCTTATCTGGTTTCTACACATTTAAACAATTCGGATAAGGTATCTAGAATTTTTTATGGAGCAGATAAAATACATAATTTATTATTCAGTTATTCAAGAAATAAAATAACTACGTATTCACTGGGACGTATTCACAGTACAGCCTCACGTGTGAGCCACATCTCTGAGTGTAACCGGTGTAAACTAGTAGGTGTGTTCGACTTGACGTGGACCGACTGTGCAGACCGATCGGTGTATTACAGTACCACAAGAGCGATAGAGAGCAGACTGCTCCATACGCTCTCGCGGATGTCAAACACTGATCAATCGAAGTTGAACACACCTAGTGCTGCAGGCTTATTGGCTCACTGACGTTGATGAGATTAACCCCATAGGTATCAAAATTTGGTACCGAACGACGAGACGTTTTTCGATACTCGATGGTATCGAGGCAATTCAGTCGGTGCCTAAAAAGTATCGAGCTCGATACCCAGCCCTACGGCTTGGTGTGTCTCGGCCTTTACAGATAACATCTGAAGTAACAATTAATTTACTTATATCCTAAAAATTAATCCTGTGTGACTGATACGTTGCAGATTGGGTAATTTTAGGTCAGTGTTACTCATTGCGCGGCTCGCCAAGCTTTACTTTGTGGCTCGCATGGCAGTAAATAATACGATGATATGATCATGCAGTCAATACAGATATTTCATAAAAACATTAAAAACAAGCAGAGCTATAACATAACCCATTAAAAAAACTCACACGAAGTCTACACCGGACGCAAGTGGCGCGATCCGACAAAAGACAATAGAACCCAGTGATGTTGCCTACACAGGATGCGCCACGGCGCAATGCGACACGATCCCCATCAGTAAACTGATGCCTCGTTCTACTGTATTTATGGCAAACTGTACTGACACTACGTTCAAATGATTTGCAACTGTCGCTTTTTCGCGTCAAGTGTAGACAGACTTTTAGCGCAGCGGGGCGTGGCACGACAACTGTCGCGTCTGGTGTAGACAGAGTCAGACAGTGCTATTACAAATTTATATAAAAAAAAAAAACCTAAAACAGCGGCATTACAAGATGGAAATATAGACTAGAGATATTTACACTAGGGCTGTGACGGTCGCCGTGACAACCACGTAACCATTGTCTGTTGCCACCGGCGGTAGTGCACTTGACGTCACACACTCTATAACAAGCATAATACAAAGTTTTGTATACAAGTGTAATAATAGTAACAGTTGCAAATTGTTTTATTTAGACTATAAGTCTATGCTAATTCACAAATTACCTCAAACGCTATACACAGTGTTTCCTTTAGATTGGCAGGTTTGAGCGCAGGAAAATACAGTTTATTCTGCATTCAGCAAATTTATTTAGTGTTGAGCGATGGACCTTGTTGAGAAACCAAATACTACATTGCCGATCTGGAATCATTTCCATTCATGTTACCCATCTGCGTTTGTAAGTGTCTTCAAGTTCACGTGATAGCAAACGCTCAGCTGGTCAGGTTTGTATTGGTGAGGCTTTCTCCAAACTGGCCAAATACAAACGAGACAGTGGTAAATGGAAGATGCTAACAAGAAATGTGGCAACATATGCCGTGATTCCTATTCCGCAGAGAGCGCGTGCAGACGAGGAGTTAACGCGCCCGCTTGTTTGGTGGCGGAACAGTAAACGGTGTCTACCGGATGCAACAGTTGTCACACCGCGTCGCAACGCAACAGGTTGAGTCTGTCTACACAGGACATTTGAACTTTGTGTCAGTACGTCATAAATAGGACGAGGCAGTTTACTGTGGGGGATTTGTCGTGTCATGTCGTGCCACATCCAGTGTAGACAGCGTCACTGTTCTGTAGTATTTTGTCGTGACTCGCCGTGCTGCTCGCGTCCGGTAGTCAGGGTGTATTTAACTTTCCTATTTAACTATTATTTCTTTGATATTTATTTTAGTGTTTTGCAGGCTGCGTGTTCACTGACGGAAGTGCTAAAATAAACAAGCACGTTTGTTAATAGATGATCGAGCCTCATTTATTTATCTTTTGCGTTTCAAAATATTATATATAGCCTATAGATATTTCAGTCAATGATGCCCACTGTTGGTTGGGAATAGCAATATGGCCGTTCAAAGACTTCTGGTGGCTTTACCTACTGATGGCAGTGTAGAATTCTATGAGCAAACCAGTCATTTATTTAGACTAGTGGTCAAAATAATAATTAAGTCTTGCAGTGCAAGTGCAATAGACCTGGGGCCTGTACCATGAAGCTGGTTTAGCTGGCTAGACAGGTAAGTTTCAGTTAAGTTTGCGCCAACTAAACCATGAAAGTGTTTTGGCTTTTAGCAGTGTTCATTGCACTTACGCTCCACAGCTAACCTGCTCCGGGGCAGGTTATGTTCTGGTTTAGAGATCTCAAACCGAAATTTGACCAATCAGCTTCAAGCAAAGTGACAATTCTCTGACACAATAAAGCCAGTCCTCCAGTTTCTCTTACTCCAAATTAAAGGACGCTACATAGTAAAACATTTTTAAAGATAAAATCATCTGATTTTTAGAGATGATTATTTTTTATAATTATTTTATATTATTTATATAATTATTATACCCTTAATCCATAACACAAGCCAGCTTAGTTTAATAGTAATTATTAAGCTTTTATTTAAAATCAATGTAAACATATAGATAGTAAAGATAATATGCAATATAAATAAGTTTTAGAATCAAAAGCTTTAAACATGACTACATATGAGCTTAGATTTTTAAGTGTTTTTATACCTATAAATATGATCAACTCTATAAACTAACTTTCCAACTTTTACTTGCACTTATATGGTAAGATGTTTTCTTTAAGTTTTCCTCTTTCATGGATAGAGCGTTTCATGATTGTGCTGTGTAAATATGTTTAAATACTTCATATTGTTCAATCTTTTAATCTTCGCACTGACTCTCTCACAAGAAGTGAATCATAGTTTTAAGACGTGATTGGCTGCTCATTACTGATGTCACACTTTCATGTGCACGCACTCCATTAACTCCATAGGATCAAGCCTGAGTTGACAGAGAAAGTTGATGATCAGCTTCATGGTACCAACAAAGCCGGTTTGGACTGTTTTGGTTTTGTCAACTCAAAACTAATCCTGTAACCCTGAGTTTGTTCAGCCACCATCATGGCATAGGCCCCTGCCTCTTGTTTTGTTACCTGTAATGTGTTTATTTTAGGGGTGTCAACGTTAACGCGTTAACGCATGCGATTAATCAAAAAAATTTAACGCGTTAATATTTTTTTAACGCAAATTAATCATTTGATAATGTTTGACCCCAACTTCTTCCCGTCATCGCAGCGCAGAAGGTTATCTATCATTGTGTGATGAGGGTACAGTGAACCAGTGTTGCCAGGGCAGCGGCACAGTCGGCCTTGTGCTATTTTGAAAATACAGTCGCGGGAAATATAACAGAGCCGCGGGTTTTTGGGCTAACGTTACTTTTATAATGTACAGCGGCCGCCCAAAGTGTATATAGACAAATAAAAATGAAAATAGATCCTTTTACGAATGTGTGTTATACTTGGAATGTATCCCTGGCAACTTAAGAACAGAGAGGCGGTTGTAACATCACAAACAACGTGAGTTTCAGTCAGAGCACACATGTTAAGGCTTTTACACAGCAGAAATAAACATGACAACAGCCACTATAGATTATATAAGATAATAAACACACGATTACGATAGGATATGGTTTGTATGTGATTTTCTTGAGATGAATGTGTACATCTATGCTAATTTGTGCAGCGATATAAAAGGCTATAAATAGCATATTTTAACAACAGTAAACGACCAAATTCTACATGTGATCGCAAAAGGAAGTTATTACAAACACTCGATGGTGGTTTGAAGTGAGTTCTGAGTAAAAGTGTACTATTCATCTCATAAATTGTCTAATGAAGCATGATGCTAATATTAGCTCTAATGCACCTGCAGAACAGGTCCAATTCTTCTTCATAATGCATTTTGTCATAATACTTCACGTAAGGTCCCAAGAAAATGTTTTGTTGTATTTATTCAGAAATACTTTTGATAATAGTTGGGTAAGTGTATACTGGGATTGAAGCGATGTGGCTTGGTAAACGTTTTATTGCCAGTTTAAAGGCTGTTAATGGCTGAATAAAAACAATAATGATAAAAGAATAATAAGGATTCTGTCTCATACCTGGCGGAGATGTGAAAGGTTCTGTTTCCTTAAACTAGTTTGTCATGCATTTCATTTCAACACATTTACAGGTAAATCCTAGTATTTTAAATGTGCGATTAATCGTGATTAATCACAGCCCATGACTGTGATTAACGCGATTAAATTTTTTAATCGATTGACAGCACTAGTTTATTTATTTTATTACTTTCATTTGATCTTTTTAATGTGATGTTTACATTATTTAACATCATTTGAAGGCTGAATGTTAATGTTTAACCATTATTTATAATAATACAATTATATTATATATTAATAATGGGGTGAGATGGACACGGACACCGACACAAACATTTAAAGGAATCATGGTGTTCATGTGTTTCTTTTAATGACAGCAGTCAATATAACAACTGAACAAGAATTTTTCTCAAATTCCGTTTTATTTTTTTACAAATTCTATTTTTTCAGTTTTAATTTTTCTGGATTCTGTTTTTCTCATTTTAATTCTTCTGGACTCCTTTTTAATGATTAAATTAAATTTTATTAATCAAAAAGCATGTCTAATGAATTAAAATCATGAAACATCAACAATTTAACAAATTTATTGAAAGTTTAACAAAAAATACATACAGGTGCATCTCAATAAATTAGAATGTCGTGGAGAAGTTCATTTATTTCAGTAATTCAACTCAAATTGTGACACTCGTGTATTAAATAAATTCAATGCACACAGACTGAAGTAGTTTAAGTCTTTGGTTCTTTTAATTATGATGATTTTGGCTCACATTTAACAAAAACCCACCAATTCACTATCTCAACAAATTAGAATACTTCATAAGACCAATAAAAAAAAAAACATTTTTAGTGAATTGTTGGCCTCCTGGAAAGTATGTTCATTTACTGTATATGTACTCAATACTTGGTAGGGGCTCATTTTGCTTTAATTACTGCCTCAATTCGGCGTGGCATGGAGGTGATCAGTTTGAGGCACTGCTGAGGTGGTATGGAAGCCCAGGTTTCTTTGACAGTGGCCTTCAGCTCATCTGCATTTTTTGGTCTCGTTTCTCATTTTCCTCTTGACAATACCCCATAGATTCTCTATGGCGTTCAGTTCTGGTGAGTTTGCTGGCCAGTCAAGCACACCAACACGATGGTCATTTAACCAACTTTTGGTGCTTTTGGCAGTGTGGGCAGGTGCCAAATCCTGCTGGAAAAATGAAATCAGCATCTTTAAAAAGCTGGTCAGCAGAAGGAAGCATGAAGTGCTCCAAAATTTCTTGGTAAACGGGTGCAGTGACTTTGGTTTTCAAAAAACACAATAGACCAACACCAGCAGATGACTTTGCACCCCAAATCATCACAGACTGTGGAAACTTAACACTGGACTTCAAGCAACTTGGGCTATGAGCTTCTCCACCCTTCCTCCAGACTCTAGGACCTTGGTTTCCAACTGAAATACAAAACTTGCTCTCATCTGAAAAGAGGACTTTGGACCACTGGGCAACAGTCCAGATCTTCTTCTCCTTAGCCCAGGTAAGACGCCTCTGACATTGTCTGTGGTTCAGGAGTGGCTTAAGAAGAGGAATACGACAATTGTAGCCAAATTCCTTGACATGTCTGTGTGTGGTGGCCCTTGATGCCTTGACCCCAGCCTCAGTCCATTCCTTCTGAAGTTGGTTGTGCATCTTTTTCTTCCACACTTTTTCCTTCCACTCAACATTCTGTTAACATGCTTGGATAAAGCACTCTGTGAACAGCCAGCTTCTTTGGCAATGAATGTTTGTGGCTTACCCTCCATTTGAAGGGTGTCAATGATTGTCTTCTGGACAACTGTCAGATCAGCAGTCTTCCCCATGATTGTGTAGCCTAGTGAACCAAACTGAGAGACCATTTTGAAGGCTCAGGAAACCTTTGTAGGTGTTTTGAGTTGATTAGCTGATTGGCATGTTACCATAATCTAATTTGTTGAGATAGTGAATTGGTGGGTTTTTGTTAAATGTGAGCCAAAAAGAGTCACAATTAAAAGAACCAAGGACTTAAACTACTTCAGTCTGTGTGCATTGCCTTTATTTAATACACGAGTTTCACAATTTGAGTTGAATTACTGAAGTAAATGAACTTTTCCACAACATTCTAATTTGAGATGCACCTGTATTTAGGGCCCTATGAAATGTTTTATTTTTTCCAACCTTATTTTTTATGGTTACCAAATTCTGTGTTTTAGCATGTCAAATTATTTGAAAGCATGAGTTTCATTATTCTTACAATAGCCTTATTTTTTTTTTTTCAGAAATTCTGTGTTGTGTATTTACATTGTTTATCAAATTAAGGCATAAAACATTAATTTATCTTTTAATTAATGAAAATTAAGCATTTTATTTTTTGGCAAATAAAGTGGAGTTAATTTAAACATTACAATTTAAACATTGAATAACTATTGTATGATTATTCCTTAAAATTAAGGTTTTAATAATTTTAGTAGTATACTACATTCTACTGAACAATAGTAATGTATTTCTGCCACAATGTAAAGTTAAACCGAACTTTTATTTTGACGGGTTGCCGTGAATCCCTTCAAATTTCTGTGTGATATGAGGATAGTTTTACTCAAATGGAACTGTCAAATGCTCATAAAGTTACTCTCAGCAGTTCTGGAGATTTTGTTTGTGTATTTATGTCCTTGCTAGTGTGACGGCAGACGTAGGGCTGGGCGATATGACAATATTATCGTATATCGACGATGTCTCGTAAGTATCGCGATGTCGATGTCAATAGTCAGGTAACAGACGGTTATCGACAATATCGGGAAAAAATAAATGATAAACCTAGTAAGTTGCAAAAATATTTTACATAGCCCCATGGTCGCCATACAGGTCTTTTTGCATGCAAGAATGAACTAATTAAGTAGGAGGGATGGGAATCAAAAAGCTATCCAATTTTGGAAATCAGATGAGATGCGTAAGGTCAGGAATCGAATTACTTGATCGATTCCTGTATGCTCATTTATTGTGATTTCAGGAGATTCAGCTGCAAGAAGACGAAATATAACTCAATACTGCACTCGCGCGCTGTTTTCCGCGCTGAGCGCTCACACACACAAAGCGCACGCACAAAAGCCGCCTCTTAAGTGAACACTAGACTGAGCTCTCTTTCTCGCATTCTTACACATTCGAATGGACAAATACACACAGAATTATATCAAAATATCCCATAAATACAATCGGTTATGGCTTAAGTGAACGTAAAGTGTTGAGAAAGAAAACAGTATTGGATCTGTGCATTGAGAGCGGTCGCTGCCGCCAGTCATTAATCAAAGAATAAAAGAAAAGAAAATCCCTCACTGATCTCGACTGAATCACTTTTGTAACCTCAGTTTATATTTTATTTGCCTGTTGTTCTGCGCTGACTACTGTAATGGCAACGTGCATCTTTGTATGCGATTATTTTGGAGTAATTCAGTATAGTATATCCAGTTCCAGTATAATTTATCCTTATTTAGGGTAGGCTATAGGCCTATTCTATTTTGATCTGCAGTTTAATAAAAGTTAAACAGAAAAAAGACAAATTGTAGCACTGCACGTGTTTCTGAATATTTATTTAAACAGACTGTATAATGATGAAAAACCACAAACATGACAGTTATAATTAAAATACGCAAATTCCTTCACAGCCTATTCACACAGCGCACATAGTGCCCTATTTTTACAGATTTTCTAAACGGTGTATAGTATAATTATGTTAAATTAGGCTGAGATATAGCACTATAAGGAAAAAAAAAAACAAAACAAAACATTTTTGCACAGAATTTGTTTTTAAACCCTGCATGATTATAGTCATACATGGTAAATGTAAAATAGCCTAAGTTATAGCTTGACTACAAGTTTAAAAACAATGCCACAATTGTTATAATCAAGGAAATTAAACTTATCATCATGAAATATGTCTATACAGGCGATAATGACAAAAAGAAAGAGAAACATCGGAAAATAGGCATATTTTATTCAAGACATATGACAAGATATCAACGTGCATTTATTATTCTTACAGTCACCACCAGAATGTCCAACTTCACCATGATGAAGTTAAAATTGAGTTTTTCCTCAACAGTTCTCCTCACAAAACAAAATTCAATTCAAACACAAATTTGATAAGAACAGAGTGGAAATTATTAGCAACACCAACATAACAGTAAAGCTAATGTTTTGTCTTAGTTTAAGCACAAACTAAGAAAAGTAAAACCAAACTTTAATCTGGCAATAATTAAGACCAAACGGTGCATGTCGGCAATGTTGTCTTGGTGGGGGCAGGGCGTGGTGGAGGTGGGGCTTGGGTAGATGATATTATCAGATATCGCTATATTTTTTAAGGCGATTATCGATAAGATAATTTTGACATATCGCCCAGCCCTAGGCAGACGTTAATATCACTGCAAGCGTCACGCGTGCTTCAGTACAAGTAGTAAACAAAACCACGCTGTCCAGTTGACTGTAGCTAATTACGTGGCAACTCCAGTATTAAGAGTAAATAGTATAAAATAAAAAATAAATTGAAAGCTATAAAATTATCAGCATCAGCTGCGAAAAGTTGTTGATTGTTACTTGTAGTTATCATTCTAGAAATTCCATATTGCATATATCTCCATTATAGTAGCATTAGCTTGATTTTCATTATGCATGTTTAAATGTTTTATTTGTCTTCTGGTTTATTTTTGTTATAGCAATATTTTCATTTATTGTGTCTAGATCATTCGGTTTCTCAACCCATTATGGTGCAAAGGCGACCAGGCCAGAGCTACAACGGGAACGGAGATGCAAGCTCGGTACTGTCCCCTCGCTCAGAGGGGGGTGGTCTGGGTGTGAGTATGGTGGAGTATGTCCTCAGTTCTTCACCAGGAGACAAGATGGATGGTCACTACAGAAACGGAGGCTATGTGAGTCAGTTATCTTATTACACTCATTGGGTATCTTATTACAACACGTGTTTTTTTTTTGTTTTTTTTTCTCAAGCATATGTGTTATGAAATCAGGACAGAATTTGTGGAAGTTAATTGAATAAAAAGAATCTGGTGCAGAGGTGGACAACATCAGCCCTGGAGAGTCACAGTCCTACAGAGTTTTGCTCCAACCTTGATTAAAACTCACCTGCCTGTAGCTTTCTAGTAACCCTTAGTACTTGATTAGCTTGTTCAGGTGTGTTTGATAAGGGTTGGAGCTGAACTCTCCAGGACTGTGGCTCTCCAGTACCGACTTTGGCCACCCCTGCACTAGTGAAAACATGGAGTGTTTAAAGGATCAGTTCACCCAATAAATTAAAATTCTGTCATTAATTACTCACCCTCAGCCGTAATCAGTTTTGTTTACGTTCAACATGCGTGTGCTTTCTACTGAACGTAAACAACACTGATTATGTTGATTACTTTCTGGGGTACTTTCCAAAATGACAGAAGACGGTAACATGGGGAGAAGAACTGTTGAATAATTTGTGGTGTTATTGTTTTCTTTGCACACAAAAAGTATTCTCGCTGCTTTTTAAAATTACGATTGAGCCCTTGATGTCACATTTGGACTATTTTACCGATGTCCTTGCTACGTTCCTGTGCCTTGATCGTGGTAGTATCCTTGCTGTCTATGAAGGGTCAGATAGCTCTCAGATTTCATCAAAAATATCTTTATTTGTGTTCTGAAGATGAATGAAGGTCTTACGGGTTTGGAACGACATGAGGGTGAGTAATTAAAGCTGCATTCCGTAACTTTTTTTTTGGTTAAAAACGATCCGAAATCAATATTTGAGCAAGTACATAACCAGCCAGTGTTCAAAACTATCACCTTACTTTAGCCTGATTCACAACGGTTAGCTTATAATAATGTTTTCTAATTTGAGTGGTACGGGTAGGTTTTCATTGGAAATTCGAACATGGGACTGCGTCATTACGTCACATCTGTAAACATAAAGAAGTTTTCCTGGCTAATAGGCTATATCGCATGTGAGGATCCTGCAGGTGACGGATCGTTTAGCCTTTTCTCACAGCAGCTAGAATAATTAAATGTATCGTTTTGATGGCGGATTGTAATCCAGAAAGGATGTGTTTATGAAACACGTGAATGAAATTAAATCATATTCCAGTTTTAAATGTGCTTCTTGATTACAGATAGCCTGGGATTACACAAGATTTGTATTTTAAAGAAAACCAGTTCGAAGGGAGCATAATTTGCTATTTGGGTAAAAAGAATTTCTTAATATGAAATTCGAATGACATGACAATTAGATTAGACTGTACAGAAATTGAAATCTACACGTTAATACACACTATACTCAGTCATGCAATGCTGATGTTGTTAACATTAATCATTTGAGAATAAAGTAAAGCGATAATAATACAGTTTGATGTGATATGAGCTAACCGATCGTTAGATTTAATCACCATTGGTAGCGCAATTTATTGTAATGCTTTTTTTCCTCAGTTGGTCAGAACAAACGTGGCAGACTTGTTCAAATGACAATATGCGGTGAACATTCTTATTTGGGTCATATATTCCAAGACGTAGGCTTGAATCTGTGATTGCGAAGTACAGTAAACATCCACACCGGTGCGTGACTGACTGCCACACATTCAAAACATTAGATTCATCATCGCGCTGGAGCCGTGCCAGAGCACATCGCATGCAAGCAAGATAATTCCGCAAGCAGCTGCAATTCCAGGTTTTCAAACAGAGATGGCAATAAAGAGACAAAACTTACGGACTGCAGCTTTAATGACAGAATTTTCTTTTTTGGGTGAACTAACCCTTTCATTCTTGGTTTATTTAAAAACAAAACAAAACAAACAAAAAACGGAAAGGGTATTTCTCCTTTTTACCTCATAGAAATAAGTAACTGGTCCCACCCCTGGGTGGGTGGGACAGCCTTGGTTACTTGGCAGTGGACTGAATTACTGTTTACAAACAAACACACCCCAGAAAAAAGCAGTCAGAAACAGAGCCATCTGTTGCGTATGATATATAAAGATATGCCAATAAAAATCACACAGAAGAAAGTATGTCATGTCATTTCCCTTTAAGGAAATAAATATGGTCAGTTTTGATTTCATGGCTTTAAAAAGTAAAGATGCACAGAGTTGGGTAGATTACTTACAAATTGTAATCCGTTACTGAGTCCAAATTACATAACGTAACGTAATTTATATATATTTTTTATATTTTAAATTTATTACAGTTTATAATATACCATTACATTACACATTTTAGGTAATGTAATCAGACTACTTTCAGATTACTTTTAGTTTACTTTTGACCAATCTCGTGTTCTACCATATTGATATAATAATACAAAGATTAAGAAAAAATATTCCATTCATTGTTATTAGCAACATGTAGTGCATTAAACATTATTATTATGTCAAGGTTTCCCAGACTGTGGTTTGTTAAAGGGGTCATATGACGGTATTTTAAAGATCATTTTTTTGTGTAATAAATTATTATTTTGTGTAATTGACAAGCACAGTCTGCTCTGATTGGCCAACTGACCCAGTGCATTGTGATTGGCCGAACACCACAAGCATGCGTCGGAAATGTACTATAATCGCGAGCTTCAGCTTTCAAAGTAAATGTAAAGACAGTTAATAATGCTGTTAGTTTAACCATCAGTTCAAGCCCAAAAGGGGAACAGTCGCGTGACAGACACAGTGACGATGCTCGTAAGTATTTGCAGTACACGGTTAAGAAAGCTGACTCCACTGTGATGTGAGTAACCCTGTCTCTCTCTCTCTCTCTCACGCACGCACACTCACACACACACACGACGCAATACTCTACACGGCGCGAAACGCCACATTTGAACAGTCAATAGCAAATACTTAAATTATTAACAAAACATACTTACAGTCGCTGATTCAGAAGCGCCAGATTGTCAGAGAAAAGTTGGAACTGACCCATTTTTTTTTTTTTTTTTAGAAATGGCCTTTGTAGAGCCAGCCTTGTAGTCTCCTAGGTTCACAAAACTGTCGTCCATAAAATGCGTTGCACAAATTCAAACATTTGGGTTGTGCTGTTCTGTTGTAAGTAATCTTAATGATTCCTAACTGCATCTACTTTCGGAAGGCCAAATAAAGTGCTTTTGCTTTCGCACAGAAACACACAGCGTCTCCCTGACATCGCTGCATCAACACTACTGTGGTTACTGAAACCACGCCTTCTTTCTTTGTGTGAACATTTGGGTGGCATTACGCAAATATTTCCACATCGTAACGTAGACGTGGGGGCATGTTTTAATGAGGCGTTTTAGCCCAGTCTGGATCAGCCTTCTCTTTTAGATAGAATAAATCCTCTTGTGGGAGACTTTGCAACTCTGCAGATCTTATACATGCATAAACAGCTACATAAGAAAATGAAAAATAGAAATCGCATCATATGACCCCTTTAAGGAACTGCAAGGGGTTTATGAGTTTAAAAAAACAAAAACTAATAATTAAATAATAAAAATGTTAAATTAAAATAATCATTAAAAAATCAATCAAA
Organism: Spinibarbus caldwelli; assembly: GCA_039654775.1. Taxonomy (NCBI): domain Eukaryota; kingdom Metazoa; phylum Chordata; class Actinopteri; order Cypriniformes; family Cyprinidae; genus Spinibarbus; species Spinibarbus caldwelli. The sequence continues at coordinate 6,608,522 of CM077240.1, forward strand.
ATAAAACGCTTACTAAAAAAATGAAATATTTTTTGTTTATCTGCATGTCATGTGACCATAACCTACATCAGAGAACCATGAACATGCAAATGTTATACTCAATAAAATCTTATTTTAAAATCTTAGGGGTATTTAAGTAAACAAATTAGGTGAAAGAGGATCAGATGAAAAAAAGTGAATTTGTGTATTCATAAATTTGTGCATTTTAAAGGGGTCATATGACGTTGCTAAAAAGGACATTATTTTGTGTATTTGGTGTAATGCAATGTGTTTATGCGGTTTTCAAAAACATTATTTTCTACATACTGTACATTGTTGTTGCTCCTCTATGCCCTGCCTTTCTGAAACGCGCCGATTTTTACAAAGCTCATCGTTCTGAGAAGCGAGGCATGCTCTGATTGGCCAGCTATCCAATGCGTTGTGATTGGCCTAATACTTCAAGCGTGAGACGGAAATGTTACGCCCCTTACCGCATTGTGATGCCGTGTCCCGGCGCAACAAGACAAAAACAATAAAACCCATTACAAATGAGGCATTTGTTGCATCCAATGGGGACATAATTAGTGATTATAATGACTTATACTGTCTTTTTACATGTCGCATTGCATCACGCTGCATAAACATTACCATGTCTGCAGTTATGATCGGAGAAACGACAAACAACAAGCACTACTCTACACAGCTCAAAACTCGCGTTTGAATAGTCAGTGGCAAATTCTTTAAGTATGAACATACTTACAGACTGTGAGTCAGAAGCTCCAGACTGTCCTTGCAAAGTTAGAATTGCCCCACTTTTAGAAACAGTCTTTGAGCACAGCTGGCAGGCTACTCCCAGGTTCAGGAAATAGTCCTCCGTAAAATGTGATGCACACACTCGAATATTTGGGTGGAACAGTGTTGTAAATACAACTTAACCACTGATTTCTAGTTGTGTCCTCTTTTGGAAGCCCAAACAAAGTAGTTTCGCTTTTCACAGTGAAACACAGTGTCTCCACGACATGGAGCCGGTGGAAACAACAATACTACAGCGAGAATAATAGTACCACCTTCTTTCTTTGCGTATACTTTTGGGTGGTATTTTTCAAATCTCCCCACACCGTAACGTAGACGTGGGGGCGTGTTTGAATGAGCCATTTTAGGGGGGCGTGGTCGAGTCTTAACTTTTATAAAGAATATCTCTTTGGTTTTGAGACTTTAGTCTTTGCAACTTTATGGATCTTATCTATGCACAAACAGCTTGTAACACTCCAAAGAGAAAGGAAAACTTGAAATCTTATCATATGACCCCTTTAATGTGTTTGAAAGACAAAAGCCTTCTAAAGGCATATAAATACATGGTTAAACAACCTACAGAGTGATAAGTCAAATAAAAATTAATGTTCCTCAGTAGTTGATGCAATGTTGAAACACTTCTTAAACATGAAATGATTTTTGTAAATCCAGTGTTTGTGTGAATGTGGACAAAACTGGAAGACTGAATGTATATAAGTGGTCAGTTATTTTAGAAAGGACCGTTAAAGGGGTGGTCTAATGGATTTTTTCGAAGGCTTGGTTGTGTTTATGGGGTGCACAGCAACGTGTTCATGCTTCGGTTTTTAAAAATCACATTATTTTTCACATATTTTACCTGTATTGTACACTGCTTTTCAGCTAGCATAAAAACGGCCGGTTGATTTCCTGGTTCTGTGAAGGCCCTGCCTCAGAAATTCACAACGGGCTCTGATTGGTTAGCTGGCCGAGTGTGTTGTGATTGACTAAACCGCCTCTAGTGTGCGTCTAAACGTCCTGCCCCTCAGCTCAGCGGCATGTGCTCCGGTTGTATTGAAAACAATGGCGTCGTCTATGTTGCTTATCAGTTTGAGCCCGATTGAGACGCAGAGGATATTAGTGAAGAGGATCGCGCAGAACCTGTGCAAGCATGACTTTTAATGGTAGGCCTTTGTTTTTTGTTTGTTGTTGTCTCATACTTTTAGATACGCTGTTATTATGCTACTGCTTATGTTAGCTTTTAATGTACGGTTTTATCATGATTAAAGCTACAGTACAGCAACCGCATGCGCGTCCATGTTTAACGCTTGTCATAGCTATGTGAAAATAAGTGTATAAATGGAACAGTTCATTGTTGGAGCAGCTGAGCTGATCCGAATGAGAGAGAGAGAGAGAGATGCAAAGCAGAGCATGTGGAGAACAGGGGACGTGAGGAACAGTATTAAGAACCGCTGCTTTAGAACATTGATTTTGAAACTTTTGAATCCATTAGAATCGTTAGAAGACAGAATCGCGATTCATACAGTATATGAATAGATTTTTACGTGCACCCCTAGTTTTCTTCCTCTTCTCCAAAGCAGCGCAGCATGGCCTCGCCCCTTCGTTGCATGTTCCCGGGGGCAGGGTTTATCTGGGTTTATGATGTCACTAACCCGGAATTATTTTGTTGTAGTCCCTTACCAGCCGTTCGCTGTAGTCAATGCTATGCTAATTCTGTAAAAGACAATTTCTCCCTTTGCATTGAACTTTGAGCTTTGAGGAGAATCAATAAATTATGAATAATTTATTGCTATTGTGTAAATAGTTTAGATTACAAGTATTTTAAAATGTAATTTAATCTAATTACAAGTATTTAATTTTTGGAATCTGATTACGTAATCCAGATTACATGTAATCAGTTACTACCCAGCTCTGAAAATGCATATCGCCTGCTGGTATTTTTTTTTTTTTTTAGGGCCCAAGCCACGAAGGCGCAGGGCCCTATTGATCCCCTAAGGATTATTATTGTTTTTATTATTTTTTTTTTTTTTTTCAACCTTCCTGGCATTTTTGGGGGCCTTAACATGCTCAAAAACTCTTGAAAATTGGCACACACATTGGAATCTGCGGCCATTAGGACGCTGCTGAGGCTGGGACCCGGGCATGGCACATGGGCTCTACGGCGCCCCCTGGAAAACAGTCAGAAAACTTGATGCATATCTCACACATACTTGCAAGTATTCATAGGAAACTTGGTGCACATATAGATCTCACTGAGCCGAATAAATTTCACACTGCATGTCATAGGCTCCGCCCAACAGGAAGTCGGCTATTCAGGGCTGTTTAATTTGATATATTCCTCTGAGGATTTCCAACCGATTGTTACCAAACTCGGTGAATGTGATCTCAAGACATTGGTGATGTTAAATTGTGAAGGGATTTTTGATATCTCGAACGATTTGTCCGTGGCGAAGCGATGAAATTCTGGCAAAAAATGAGAGACAGTAAGTGTCTAATAACATCCACATACATTGTCTGATTTTGATCGAACTTCAGGGGTTTGTTCGTTGTATGATGCCGATCGCATAGATGTGACTATTAAGTAGTGATCGACCGATATTGATTTTTTATAACCGATACCGATACCAATTATTTGCATGTTTATGTGCCCGATAACCGATACGCAGAACCGATATTTATTTACTGTTATAAAGTAGCTAAATAAATAAGTGAAGTAAGTCCATACTTCACTTTGGTTTTTCCTCCTCTCAGTCATCGTAAAAAAAATAAAATAAAATTTAAAAAAAGGTTGAAAATTAACAGTCTTTCATGTTAAATTTAATCTTAATATTTGTTGTAAATTTAATCATATTACAACAATAAAAACATTTTATTTATAACAAGCATCAGCGGCAACACTGATTTTAACAATAAGCAAAATAAATGTAGAATGTCTCATTTTCAAATGAAGAAAATAAATAAAGGACAGGAGTCATAACTTCGTTTTAAACTACAGTTTTAGGTTTATAAGCTGTTTAATAGGCTAAAGAGGGAAGAATAATTCACTGGATAATGTTAATTCACTGAATAATATTCTCTGGAATATTGAAATATAACAAACAAAACATTGTATTTTATTGCATTTCTCAACTGGTATGTTATATCAGAATTATTAATATGTTTTTGTCATTCTAGATTATGAAATGCCTGCTGACAGTGCAGTTTGTCTATGCATTTACACAGAACTATAGCCTACTCAAATTGCGATCGCTCGCGGAGATAATAAATAATTAATTTCCATAGCGATGTATTTATTTAGATGTTTATTAACGAAATAATGGTTATATGGTAAATGTTAATATAATTTAGCGTGTTTTAAACAAGTGAATATTGTTAAAAGTTACATGCGGTGGCCGTGCTGAAGCATTTCCTGAACATCAACCGCTGAGTGAACAGCAATATGAAACCGGCTTCACGAGACTAATGATGAGCATATACAACAGAGAGAGAATTAAATTCAGCGCTTTTATTTCCAACATGCGCTCATTCATGGCTGTATTATTTAATTCATGCAAAGTTACTTTTGTATTTGGAGAGGACTTGATGAATTAGCCTACGTGACTCCGACTTCACGAGACTAACGATGAGCATAGACAGCAGAGAGAGAATTAAATTCAGCACAACATGCGCTCATTCGTGGCTGCAAATTATTTAAATTGGGACAGACTGACAGATTATCTTACGTGACTCCGTGAGTTCGTCTCTATATCTTAGAGCCAAGCCATATAAACTGCATATCAGGCATTTATGTAATACATCTAATTTGTCCATTAATGGCTATGTTAAATAAAGTTTACTAACTACAGCAAATCAAGTACCTGTGCACACCGTTGTTGTTGTCTCGTCTCCCCTCAGACGCGCTGCAATGGCGATCCTGCGCGCAATTCTCAAAACACCCACAAGATGGCGCCGTTTATCGGTGAATCCGATATTACAAAACCGATATCCGATTATGGTAAAATGCTTAAATATTGGGTAAAAATATCGGTAAATCAATATATCGGTCGATCTCTACTATTAAGTGAAAAGTGAAAGTCGTGACGTATCGTCAAGTATGGTGACCCATACTCAAAATTGGTGCTCTGCATTTAACCCATCCAAGTGCACACACACAGCAGTGAATAGTGAACAAACACACACACACACCGTGAACACGTGGAGCCATTGCTCCAGCGCCCGGGGAGCAATTGGGGGTTCGGTGCCTTGCTCAAGGGCACCTCAGTCATGGTATCGAAGGCAGAGAGAGTGCTGTTCATTCACAGTCCCCACCTTCAATTCCTGCCGGTGCGAGAATCGAACCGGCAACCTTCAGGTTACAAGCCCGACTCCCTAACCATTAGGCCACGACTTCCCCGATTAGATTTATTAGGAGTCAAAGTTATAGCGCCACCAACTTGCAGCAGGAAGAGTGTCATTTTCAAAATGCTTTGAATTCAGCATCTTATTTTTACTCAATTTGCTTCATACTTCATCAGAATAATGTCAAAACACAGCCAATGTAAAACTGTTGAGGGAATATTGATATCTAAAATACTGTTGCCATAAAAACGTGTTAAACTTGAATATACTTTTACGGTGATTTTGAGGCAGATAACATGCTTAGAATTCCATGAAACTCAAAACACATATCAGTATTAATGATAGACAAACACCGACAAAAACTCATAAAAGGGCATTTAGGAGGCACTCTATAGCGCCACCTTTTGACAAAACTTTTGACAGACACCAAACTCATTGCATACATTGTTCTCATCAAGATGGACAACTTTCTAATTTACAGTCATTAGCTACGACCAGCAGGAAGTCGGCTATTTGGATTTGAATGTGGATTTTTGCAAAAATATGGCTGTGAATTAATGCGTACTCCTCAGAGGAGAATTATACTATACACACCAAACTTTGTCTACATGATGCCAAACCATTGAGGAACTTAAATTGCGAACGGCTTTTGGATAGCTTGAACGGTGTTGAAATGACGATTTATTAAAGTGAGAGTTAAAAAAAAGATAGCAGTAATTTTCTTATATCTTTAAAGTGCAGTTTCCAAACACTTCAAAACTTTTTACATACAGGGAACAAGTCTTTCTGAGGAAGTATGGTTAGTTTCATAACTTCACAAAGCTCTATGGATAACAAAAAAAATTAAAAACTATCAGACATCTGATCTGTCACTCTACTATGTGTGGGTGGGGGGTGAGTGAGTGAGACAGAGAGAGAGGGAGTGAGAGACTTTTAACAATATCTTTAATCACCAAAAAAAAAAAAATTAAAAAATCAGTCATTTTGTTGTTGTTGTTTTGCATTACAGCTTAAGAAATGTCTTAGACCTTATCCTTTTCTGTCAGTTTTAGGGACAAAAAAGTTCTAGAACCAGTTAATTTGTAGGGCATTGACAACGTCATTCTATATAATTAGGTTAATATGTTAATTAGAACATAAAAAACATCTAAAGATACATAAACGTGGACTTGTACATTTTTGTGCTGCAAATAATAATTTGACATTCATGTGATACTGACCTGTGACATGACATTCATTTGAACTTACATAATCTCATGGATGGAACAGTAAAACAGTTCAGCTCACAGATGAAGACTAAGCTCTAATGCAGGCAAAACTATTTCAGAAATGCTTATAGGTCAATAAAATCATTAAAAATGCTTATAAATCATTAAACGTTTTGGTAACACTTTATAATAAGGTCTCATTTGTTAACATTAATAAATGCATTAAGATGAACTAACAATAAACAATATATTTTTATAGCATTTATTAATGTTTGTCGATGTTAGTTAATCAGAATGTTCATGTTAATTCACAGTGCATTAACTAATGTTAACAAATAAAACTTTAAATTTTTAATGTTTTCGTTTTGAACTTAATATTAACTAACATTAATAAATGCTATGTAAGTATTGTTCAAGTTAATTAATATAACTGAAACCTTATTGGAAGTGTTACCAAAGTTTTATATATTGTTGTGTGTGTGTGTGTTTCACAGTCTTGATGGTTTAGATTAACCCTTTCATTGCTGTATCCCTCAAATCCAAACTGCCAGAGGGTTACTGTAATGCATGTGCTCGCTGTGCACCATTTTCCTGATGCCACTGGGGTGGCGTTTGCACTGACGGCTTGGGCCCACCATCGCTGCTTGCAGCTATATATTTTTTAATCTTTGTATGGCTGAAAATCTGCAAAGGGGTGATTAAATATAACAAATCATTTAAAAAAAAAAAAGTATGATGTTTTATTGGAAAATGAACCATTTGATCAAACATTGATAATTGCCTTAATCTTTTAAACAACTGAAAAATAGTCATCAAACTACAATTTATAAAAATTACCTGTCAAGTTCTCGATTTTATGTATCAACATATGAGAGTCAAATTTTATGTCTAGGGACTCCTCTCAAGATCAATCATTTAACAGTTCTATTGCCAAAATTATGAAAAAAGATCAGTCAAGAATAGAAATGATTGAAAATAGGGCCATTCTGTGTGAAATCAACTGAATTTTAGAAACTTCCTCACACAATAGTGATGAAAGTTAAAACATTAAATGCCATGGATGAATATTTACGGAGTAATGTAGTATTTTGTAAAGAGGGGGTATTAGACTAGATTAAGATAATTCATACACAACCTGAAGTAATTTGGCCTCAGGGATTGTTTAACTTGATTTTTGGTGATTCCAGGGTGGAGCAGATGCAGATCCAGATGGCAGGGAGAAAGGTGATTCAAAAGAAAAGGCTTCTCCATTTGAAGAAGACAAATGTCCTGAGATGAAAGTCGGAGATGAAGGGGATGCCTCAAAAGCAAATTCCAGAGGATTGCTGAATGGGATGGATCGTGACTGCAAAGACTTCAAGTATGATGGTTCTTTTGCTCATTAAACTTGTAACAGTATTAACAAAAAAATTTAACTTTCTTTTACATTTATGCATTTAGCAGACGCTTTTATCCAAAGCGACTTACAGCACATTCAGGCTATACATTTTTTTTTTTATCAGTATGTTTGTTCCCTGGGAATTGAACCCACGACCTTTTGCGCTGCTAATGCAATGCTCTACCACTGAGCCACAGGAACACAAAAAAAAGTATTTTAAAAAGTATTTAAACAGCCCTCTACAATGCGAGTAAATCACCTGCATATGCAACTAAATTTCCATGCTAGGCAATCAAATAATGTCTATCGTTAGCCATTGGCTAATAATTTGTTAGATTTCACTTGCCAGTGTTTGAGTTAGAGACTAAGTGTACGTTTAACACAGATATTTCACTTACCTTCATTCATTTTGACCACCGTGTGCTTGATTTTCACTTTAAAGCACAGTTTTAATTCATCTCAATGGATGCGCACAGTATTTGGCGTACCATAAACTCTAGTGTGAAGGTGCCCGACTAGTTGTTACTTAGCTGAGAGCGTTCAGTGTTTTTCTCACTCAAGCAAAAAGAGGGAGAGCAAGACAGTTTTACTTAGCACATAGATTTGATGTGCTACATGTAAATTATTTTCTTTGTTGTATTGTCCTGTCAAAATAGTGGAGTTCATTTAGAGTTATTTAGCCTTTATAGTCCCTGTGAAATCAAAATTAAAGTTTTTTTTGGTGTTAGTATCAATATGTTAGTCTTAAGGTTATCTATAAGGCAGTTTGCTCCAAAACAGTGACAAAATTTGCGATTACGTAACAATTAGAGTAACGATTCAGACACAGGGGCGATTCTGGGGGGGGGGGGCAGTGCCCCCGTCAACAAGCTTGGCCCTCCTTTGGCCCCCCTAAATTTGGAATCATATTACAGCAAACAATTTTGGGTGAAATGCGCAGTTTGTTCTGTAAACTATATGTATATAAAAAGAAAAAAAAAATCACCAGCTGCTAAATTCAAATCTGCGTTCGCTGGCTGGCACAGAGCCAGAGGTACGCACGTTTTTAAAGCACTGCGCATTACAACCAATCACATATGATTCTGTTGAGCGTATGAATGCAAGGGCCAATCAGAGGTGTTCAGATGAGTCATCGCTGAAACACGCTGTTTCGTCACCGCGCACGCTGGCTGACTGAATTCTAATTCTCTCATCAGAAACAACAAAGTGAAGAAGTACGAATGTAAGTAAGATATTAATTTCACAGTGTAAACAGCTTTAGAGATTATTATGACAGCTTTTGAGAGTGCTTGAACTCGTTGGACTGAAGTGAAAATGTTCTTTGATATTGTAAACGTTCTTTGCTGTCTTCTTGTGCACTGAAAATGTTATAGGCTTTAATTAGTAACTTACAGTGTTTTTATTAAATTCACATTAAATACAAAGTCAGTCATATTAAAAGTATTTTATGGCATGACACCCATATCTGGTACTTAAGTAAAAAGACGGGCTTTTATGTGTAGTTAATAGATTACAGTAGGCTACTTTGCCCATCGCCCATTATAGACCAAATAACATAATCTATAAAGGTGCAAAATGCATTTACTTACACATATTTGAGAATCGAGATATTTCATGATATATTTTAGGGATATATCAAATAAAATAAATAAATAAAACCCCTGCTGAAAAAAACAATAGACACATTACAAAATTAGTCATGGTTTTACTGGTTATAATGGGACTTGTATTGGTTTTACTGGTCTCTACTGGTAATTGGTTGCCTTCTATTGGTGGCTTGTTAAAACCAATAAATCCTAATGGAATATGTCCTAAAACACACTACAGAAAACCATTATTTTAATGGTTAAAAGTTGATGGTTTGTAATGGTATTTGTAGTGTAAACCATTAAAATTTTCTGTGATGGGTTTTATTGTTTTTTTAAAATTTTTTTATTATTTATTTACTTTTTGTTTGTTTGTTTTTTCAGTAGGGACATAAGCCTCCCCCCCCCCCTCCCCTTCAGACAGTGTAAATAAATATGCTTTCGATTGGGGCAGATGAGGTCTGGTTTCGCGTTGTCACATGAACGCACAATCTGATCCGGACTTTGACTTCGGTCCAGAGACGCGATCACACGGAGCGAATCATATGCACGAGTCGGCATATTAAACACTTTTAAAACTACACAGCCTCAGCATAATTATGATCACTATTTTGTTTTTGTAAGAGTTTCATATTGAATCTAAGGGGTCATCTATTAGACTATGGCTGTCAAATGCGGCTTTAAATGGGGGTGGGGCTGCTCCATATGTCCCACCCTGTCTTCCCGTTTCAGTTGAAATTACGTCACCACATAGAATAACGCTGCATGTTTCATGGCACTTCAGTGGACCTTTAAGAACAAGTGAAAGTAGGGCTGTGCAATTAATCGAAATTCAGTATTGATTTCGGCCTCTAACGATTATGAAAATACAATAATTGAGATAAAATGATTATTGCACCCCATTCTGCCCCCTTTCCAGCAGTGCGCTTTCACTCCTCCGTAAAAGCCCATTTTCACGTGCAAATCCATAAAATAACGTAACGTGACTTTTGCAAAATGGGACGTGCTTGAGTTATTAAAGTTGATTAGATTTATTGATGTTTTTAAAAGCGCAAAAGAGAACTTGCGCTGTTCCTCAGGAGGATATCGGTGTATGCGCTCAGAGACGAAGCAGAGCACGGATATGTAAAGTCATCTTTTAGCTGAACGTATCCGCCTAAACGGTCAAATACAAGCAAAATGTGTGAAAATGCGGCGCTTAGTGATTATTCACGAAAAGCCTCATCGGTTATGTAATAAATGAATGTAAACAGATGAGGCTGAAAATACATGTGTAACAGTAAATTGGATCCGTGCGGCTCTTAAAGTGACAGCGGGCTATATTGCTGCTGCTGACTGTGTGCTTAATATTAATCAAACAACAAAAGACAAAGACAAAATCACTCACTGCTCTTCACAGAAGGTTTTTTGTAGCTTTAATAAGAAACAAAGGAAGCTTAATTTTTACAGTGAAGACTATGCTATTTTATTTTACATTTGATTATTCAATTTCTATAGTAGGCTGTGCAAAAATTTTTTTTTTGGGTTAAATGGTCCACTAATAATCGCGTTAAATAATCGTGATTACAGTATTGACCAAAATAATCGTGATTATGATTTTTGTCATAATCGAGCAGCCCTAAGTGGAAGCCACTTCTGGTTTCTTCGGTAGTAGGCAGAGCTAATATGCCAAACAACAATGTCGTTGACTGGTGCTCACCTATTACAGTCACTGTTTTGATTTCAGCAAATCAGTTTGAGCGAATGTAGACAACATGATTAATATTAATAAACCCAGCAAATCATCAGATCTTAGTGTGTTTTATATTGTTACCAGTAGTAGAATTAGTATTATTATATTATCAGTATTATTGTTAGTTTTTTTTTTTTTCAGAAAAACTGAATGACCAACAATGTCTCAACACCACCACTAATCCTAATTTCAGTTAAAATGAAAAATATGCATTCATACATGGTTGCCATGTTTTAATTATATAATAAAAATGCTGAAACTGTACTTTTAGGTCATATGTATGTATGTATGTATGTATGTATGTATACACACATACATGCATACACACACACACACACACACACACACACACAAGCCAATGGCAATTCTGTTGCCAATGTGTGTCAAAGAAAAAGAAAGTTATTGGTTTAGAATGGTTTAAAATTCAAATTGAAGAGCAATTTTGACAGACATGTAGAGTGACAAACCAGTTACCTTACTTGCTATTAAGTACCTAATAAATGTATGCCCTGAACCTTTATAGGCTTTTTTGTTGGCTGACACTAGACCTGTATGAATCCAGCTAAAGTAAAAAGCTAAAGCTAAATAAAGCTAAAAAATTGTCGGCCTTTAATAGAATAGCAATTAGTGAAACTGTAAGAATGTCACTACTTTCTATTTGTTTTATGATAGTGAAGTATCCATGCTTTGATTTAAAAACTTATTTCCTACAGCCCTACCCCAGGCAGTCGCCAGGCTTCTCCCACAGAGGCAGTAGAACGGTTGGGCCCCAGTCAGGCCGGGTTGGAAATGATGGCACAGCACCACCCGCATACTCTGCAGCCACCCAACCCTGTCACAAACAAACCTCCCACCGAGGACTTCCAGAGCCAGGAAGCCCAGAGCATGGGCGGCATGGAGCATCAGGCAGGCATGGAGTCGCTCCAATTTGACTATGCTGGGAACCAGATCCAGGTGGACTCATCTGGTGCTCCAGTCGGCTTGTTTGACTACAACTCCCAGCAGCAGGTACAACTGCTCACCTGCAGTTAATAATTATATTTACACTTACTTTTGTTTTTTTTTGTTTACAGTTACTTTTACTTTTTGTTTGTTTTTGCAGTATGAAGGGTCAATGTCTTGACAACATGAAACGTCATTTGCATTGCATTTTACTTCTTTAATGTGACATGTCTTAGTGAAACAGAGTGTCCAGCTGAAATAATGTGTGGGTGGGACTTTGAATTGTAATGAGGGAAAGAAGTGAAACCAAGGACCAAGTTGCAACCTGGTCATCTTTTTGCCACTATAACAGAGTAGTTATTGCCCCTGCTTACCAGCTACGTTGTACCAATTTATACAACATTTTTGTACATTATCATTTCATTTTCAGGGCTCCAGACTAAAACGGTCGCGTTTGCAACCAAAAATATTAATTTGCGAGTGAAGTTTTTGCTGAGGTCGCCACTGGCAACTATATAAATTTACTTATGACTTAAAAATTTGCACATAATGCCTTTTTTCCTGAATGTTTTGCGTCCACATCGTTGACGTAATAAACTGAGAAGATGTGCAGTTTTAGTGGAAACAGTCCTCATCTCTGCCAAACGCCAGCACTGACATCACACCTGCTAAAAGCAGTATGAGAGAGATTGAAAAGTTGTGCAAAGTAAAAGTGCAGAAAAGCAAGGCCAAAAGGCATCTGTTTATGTTGTTCACAGAAACAATCACACTGAAGTGAAAATTTTACCATTTTCTCTGCCTGCTGTTCATTACAATAGTAATTAGAGGTGTGAATCTTCACTATGCGTGATTCGATTCTATTACAATTCAGAGGGTAATGATTCAATTATAAAATTCAATGCATCTTTTTCTCCAGTTCTTTTAATAATTATTACATTAATATTCATAATATAGTTTGTTTTCTGTAATAAAAAATAAGAACATATTTTTTCCATTTTAAATCTATTTAAAGCTGCAGTCCTTACGTTTTGCCTCTTTGTTGCCATCTCTATTTGAAAACTTGCAATTGCAGTTAATTGCATAATTATCTTCCTTGCTTGGGTCGTGCACTGGCTCGACTCCAGGGCGGATGAATCTAATGTTTTGAGGTGTATGTGTGGCTGTCAGTCACCGCACCGGTGTGGAAATAAGAATTTTCACCGGATATTGTCATCTGAACAAGTAAGTAACGTACAAGTAAGTACGAAGTAACGTTTCTTCTGACCAACTGAGGAAAAAGCATTGCAACAAATCTTGCTACCATTGGTGATTAAATTTAATGATCGGTTAATTAGCTCATATCACATCAAACCGTGCAAATTATTATTATTGTTATACTTTGTTCTCAAATTGTTAATGTTAACAACCTCAGCATTGCGTGTCTATGTGTATATAAAGTGTGTATTAGCGTGTGAATTTCAATTTCTGTACAGTCTAATCTATTATTGTCATACCATTTGAATTTCATATTAAGAAATTTTTAACCCAAAAAGTAAATTATTCTTCCTTCGAACTGGTTCTCTTTAAAATCAGAATCAGAATGAGCTTTATTGCCAGCTACAAGACACAGATAATAAAAAGAAAAAAATAATAATATACAAATATACAAAACAGACAATGTACAAAATAGCAAAAAACACAATATATAATATAGACAATTATGTATGTACAGTTATGATATGTGCAAATTTGAAATGTAAATATGTGTCTTAAATAAGTAATGTATTATAGTGTTGTGTGTTCCGTGTTTATTGTCAGGTGTTCATGAGATGGATTGCCTGAGGGAAGAAACTGTTCCTGTGTCTGATCGTTCTGGTGCTCAGAGCTCTGTAGCGTCGACCAGACGGCCACAGTTCAAAGAGGGAGTGTGCTGGATGTGAGGGGTCCTGAGTGATTTTCTTAGCCCTTTTGCTCACTCTGGATAAGTACACTTCTTGGAGAGTGGGGAGGGTTGTACCAATGATTCACTCAGCAGTTTGTAGTCTTCTGAGGTCAGATTTGGTAGCTGAGCTGAACCGAACCAGACAGTTATAGAAGTGCAGAGGATGGATTCAATGATGGTGGAGTAGAATTGTTTCAGCAGCTCCTGTGGTAGATTGAACTTCCTCAGCTGGCGAAGGAAGTACAGCCTCTGCTGGGCCTTTTTCACAATGGACTCAATGTGATTGTCCCACTTCAGGTCCTGAGAGATAGTGGTGCCCAGGAATCTGAATGACTCCACTGCAGCCACAGTGCTGTTCATGATGGTGAGTGGGGGGAGAACAGGGGGGTTTCTCCTGAAGTCCACGGTCATCTCCACTGTTTTGAGCATGTTCAGCTCCAGGTTGTTGAGACTGCACCAGATAGCCAGCTCTTTAACCTTCTGTCTGTAGGCAGACTCGTCACTGTCCTGGATGAGGCCGATGAGTGTAGTGTCGTCTGCGAACTTTAGGAGCTTGACAGAGTGGTCTTTAGAGATGCAGTCATTGGTGTAGAGGGAGAAGAGTAGTGGGGAGAGAACACAGCCCTGGGGCTGGGGCTTAAACTACTGTCAAAGAAACCTGGGCTTCCATACCACCTTAGCAGTGCCACAAACTGATCACCTCCATGCCACGCCGAATTGAGGCAGTAATTAAAGCAAAAGGAGCCCCTACCAAGTATTGAGTACATATACAGTAAATGAACATACTTTCCAGAAGGCCAACAATTCACTAAAAATGTTTTTTTTATTGGTCTTATGAAGTATTCTAATTTGTTGAGATAGTGAAGTGGTGGGTTTTTGTTAAATGTGAGCCAAAATCATCACAATTAAAAGAACCAAAGACTTAAACTACTTCAGTATATGTGCACTGAATTTATTTAATACACGAGTTTCACAATTTGAGTTGAATTACTGAAATAAATGAACTTTTCCACGACATTCTAATTTATTGAGATGCACCTGTATGTACTTAATACTTGGTAGGGGCTCCTTTTGCTTTAATTACTGCCTCAATTCGGCGTGGCATGGAGGTGATCAGTTTGTGGCACTGTTGAGGTGGTATGGAAGCCCAGGTTTCTTGACAGTGGCCTTCAGCTCATCTGCATTTTTTGGTCTCTTGTTTCTCATTTTCCTCTTGACAATACCCCATAGATTTTCTATGGGGTTCAGGTCTGGTGAGTTTGCTGGCCAGTCAAGCACACCAACACCATGGTCAATTAACCAACTTTTGGTGCTTTTGGCAGTATGGGCAGGTGCCAAATCCTGCTGGAAAATGAAATCAGCATCTTTAAAAAGCTGGTCAGCAGAAGGAAGCATGAAGTGCTCCAAAATTTCTTGGTAAACTGGTGCATTGACTTTGGTTTTCAAAAAAACACAATTGACCAACACCAGCAGATGACATTGCACCCCAAATCATCACAGACTGTGGAAACTTAACACTGGACACTTCAAGCAACTTGGGCTATGAGCTTCTCCACCCTTCCTCCAGACTCTAGGACCTTGGTTTCCAAATGAAATACAAAACTTGCTCTCATCTGAAAAGAGGACTTTGGACCACTGGGCAACAGTCCAGTTCTTCTTCTCCTTAGCCCAGGTAAGACGCCTCTGACGTTGTCTGTGGTTCAGGAGTGGCTTAACAAGAGGAATACGACAACTGTAGCCAAATTCCTTGACACGTCTGTGTGTGGTGGCTCTTGATGCCTTGACCCCAGCCTCAGTCCATTCCTTGTGAAGTTCACCCAAATTCTTGAATCGATTTTGCTTGACAATCCTCATAAGGCTGCGGTTCTCTCGGTTGGTTGTGCATCTTTTTCTTCCATACTTTTTCTTTCCACTCAGCTTTCTGTGAACATGCTTGAATACAGCACTCTGTGAACAGCCAGCTTCTTTGGCAATGAATGTTTGTGAAGAGTGTCAATGATTGTCTTCTGGACAACTGTCAGATCAGCAGTCTTCCCCATGATTGTGTAGCCTAGTGAACCAAACTGAGAGACCATTTTGAAGGCTCAGGAAACCTTTGCAGGTGTTTTGAGTTGATTAGCTGATTGGCATGTCACCATATTCTAATTTGTTGAGAGAGTGAATTGGTGGGTTTTTGTTAAATGTGAGCCAAAATCATCACAATTAAAAGAACCAAAGACTTGAATTTATTTAATACACGAGTTTCACAATTTGGGTTGAATTACTGAAATGAACTTTTCCACGACATTCTAATTTATTGAGATGCACCTGTATATTAACTACTTGTTTTAACTCTTGTATGAAAAGTCAAATTTGCAATCATCATTTTCAGGGAAAAACGTCACTCTCCTGGTCATGTCATGTTGCTTAACTAGGCTGTATGTTATAAATATAAAAACTAAGTTACATTTTTATGTTTCTTTTGTGTGCAGTTGTGTTTCATTTGTTTTAATTTCTCCACGAGATTGTTTCAAATACAGACAGGCTGCATAAGCCTCAACTGGCGCGACCTTGTTGTTGTTGATTATCCATTATCAATTGCTGTTTACACCGAATGTAATAAAATCAGAATCATTCTTGCCGAAATTTCGGTGCTTCCTTTATTAGATGTTTTGATCAGATTAGTTGTCCTGTCTGGCAAGTAAAATTATTTTACTTACCTCTTCAAAAAATCCACTTGTCCCACAAGCATTAATGTCGTGCTCTGTTACTGTATATAAAATTCAGCCCGCCAGAGTGACTGTGTTACCCGCCACAGCTGAAATCCACCCGCATTTGGCATACAGTGGTATTGTGGCTGCAATATATATATATATATATATATATATATATATATATGAGCTGTCAATCGATTAAAAAATTAACTAATTAATCGCACATTTTTCCCACCTAATCGCACATTAATCCCACCTAATATTAAAGTTTTTAAATATACTTTTATATTGCAATAATTTCACATTCAATCTTCAAATTAATATACAAACAACATAAAGACAGTATATTTTTTTAATATTTGTTTAATGGGATCTTTTTTTATATAACTGAAGGCCAGTATCACCGATACCAATACTGATATCTCTGAAATTGCCCACCCCCCAATATTTACCTATTGACTACAGCCATTTAACATTACAGTATAATTGAAAGATATCAATTTTAACATTAGACTTAAATTAATAAATAAAATAACTTCTAATTTAAGTGAACTTAAAACAATCTTCACATAAACCCATTATAATATAACATTTACCTGTGCCCTTCAGCAGAAATATACAGAAATTGAAGTTATCACACACCAAATACTAAATTAAATATAGATGAATCCTTAAAGCTATAAAAGTTATTTTTTCCTCTTTTTTTTTTTCTTTGTCATTTGATTCATAGACATCACAGCAGCTGGTTATTAGGTTATTTTGGCTGTTATTTCTTTAAGAGCTGCCGCTGCTGTATGTGACGCGGATCTGACACGTCTCATATTTTCTCTCAAGTCTTTTTACCATTTCTGACACACTTCAGGTCATAAAGTCTCTATTAATGAGCTGACTCGTTGAATCAGGTGTGTTAGATGAGGGAGACAGTGCTGGGCTGCTTCAGGACAGTTTTGAAAATAGTTTCATAGACACATTCTTAAATGTTACTCATATAAAATATATTACATGCACGCACAGTTTTAAGGCAACTTTAATCTCCTTTTTTGTAAAATCATGACTTAACTGACCATGACATTGCATGCATGTAGTTTATTTCGCACTTTGATATGAAATGATACAGGCTACAGCGCACGGCAGCACCTTTGTGCGTGCAATTGAGCACGGGCTGTGAGCACAGTACCGTTTCCGCGCTCGTTTGACTCGCACCTGCCGCTGAAGTGAAGTGTAGCACGCGTCTGAAATGTCTCCCGTTTGATGTGATCGTAAAGACGTTCTGCGACTGAATAAATGCACTTCTTGTCAAGAGAAAATGTATATGTATGTATATGTATATATGTGTGTGTATATAAGTATATATATATACAGGTGCATCTCAAAAAATTTGAATATCGTGAAAAAGTTCAAAAAGTGAAACTTTCATATATTCTAGATTCATTACATGTAAAGTAAAACATTTAAAAAGTTTTTTGTTTTAATTTTGATGATTAGAGCTCATGATATTCTGATATTCAGAAAAGTACATTGTTTGTGCATTGAATATTAAAACATAAAAACTTACAACCCGAATTCCGGAAAGGTTGGGAACGTTTTTTAAATTTGAATAAAATGAAAACCAAAAGAATTTAAAATCACATGAGCCAATATTTTATTCACAATAGAACATAGATAGCATAGCAAATGTTTAAACTGAGAAATTTTACTATTTTATGCACAAAATGAGCTCATTTCAAATTTGATACCTGCTGCAGGTCTCAAAATAGTTGGAATGGGGGCATGTTTACCATGGTGTAGCATCTCCTCTTCAAAACAGTTTGATGACATCTGGGCATCGAGGTTATGAGTTTCTGGAGTTTTGGTGTTCGAATTTGGTCCCATTCTTGCCTGATATAGGTTTCCAGCTGCTGAAGAGTTTGTGGTCTTTTTTGATGTGTTTTTCGTTTAATGATGCGCCAAATGTTCTCTGTAGGTGAAAGATCTGTACTGCAGGCAGGCCAATTCAGCACTCTGACTTTTCTACTACGAAGCCATGCTGTTGGAATAACTGCAGTATGTGGTTTTGCATTGTCCTGCTGAAATACACAAGGCCTTCCCTGAAATAGATGTCGCCTGGAGGGGAGCATATGTTGCTCTAAAATTTTATATACCTTTCAGCATTCATAGTGCCTTCCAAAACATGCAAGCTGCCCATACCGTATACACTTATGCACTCCCATACCATCAGAGATGCTGGCTTTTGAACTGAACGCTGATAACACGCTGGAAGGTCTCCCTCCTCTTTAGCCCGGAGGACACGGCATCTGTGATTTCCAACAAGAATGTCAAATTTGGACTCATCTGACCATAGAACACTTTTCCACTTTGAAACAGTCCATTTTAAATGAGCCTTGGCCCATAGGACACAACCAGTGTTGGGTGTAACGCGTTGCTAAGTAACGCGTTACTGTAATTAAATTACTTATCCACTGAAAAAGTAAAGTAAGGGATTACTGTTCATTTTTAGGTAATTTAATTACAGTTACTTATAAAGTACTTGCGTTACATACAGTAAATAATTTGAAATCTAAATTTACCGTCTAAAGATAAAATTTAATGCATCGGCTTTAACCCTCCGCGTGTAGGCTCATTCACGTTCAGATTTTCCTGATTCACAGCAGGGCCGTAACCACAATAGACACTGAGGGGGACAAGTCCCCTCTAATAATTAGAAATGGTCAAATATTTGAAATTCTTACACTGATCTGCTGCCCTCCATTACACAGTGCTCTTGTTAGGATGAAAAAAAGCTCAAAAAGTAACATTTTCTGCCTGCTCTGCCTCAGCGGGCTAACAGTACTAGTCAATGTCAAAATAATTGAGCTGGCCAATCAAATCAAAGTAGGCGGGGTTTACCGATCAAAGAGACTGAGCGCGAAGCATCAGTTTAACGTTGAAAGTGAGCGAGGTAAGATGGAAGCTGCAAATCATTTAATGTTAGTCAACTGTTTTACGATAGAAATGTGAAATGACCGACAGTTATATTCGGTGAAACAAATTACTCAACTTTTTTTTGTCAAATATGCCCAATTTGAGAGAGAGAGAGAGAGATGAAATGTCCGTGTAAATTACCTGTATCTGTTTGTCTCTCTCTACAAACAATGAAGCTGTGAATTTAGCTACTTCAAAACCACATAGTTGCAGAGAAATATAATGTAGCGATTCAGTATGGAAACTATTTTATTATAATAATTGCCGCGGGGGTAGTGTTGACAAGATTCTGTGTCCGAGTGATGTGTGTGTGTGTGTGTGCGTAAATTAAAGGGGTCCTATTATGCTCTTTTACAAAGTCTCGATTTTGTTTTGGGGGTGTACTAGACATGCTCTCATGCTTGGTGGTTCGAAAATCGCATTATTTTTCACAGTTTACATTATTACAATACCTTCCTCCCCAGCCTGGCACAAATGGCTCGATTTGTTCCGGGTTTGATGAAGGCTCGCCTTCCGAAAAACGAAATGTGTTGTGATTGGTTAGCTGTTCCAGTGCGTTGTGATTGGCGAACAGCTTAGATGATGTTTCAGTACTGCCCCGCCCCTTGCCAAAACCACAAGTTCGTCAATATTGCCATATCAATTCAGACCCCGAGAATATTGAACAAGAGGATTGCGCAGAACCTGTGCACGCACGGATATTGCAAGACATATTAAAGTGGTAACGATATTGTTGTTGTTTTTTTTGGCTAAATCACATTTTAGATAGGATGTCAACAACAGCTTAAAAATAACTGCATTTACTATGTACAGATAAGTGCAACGGTAATATGTATTATGTTTATTGTTCTTTAATGCTAACATTATAACATGAATTGCAGTAAAACTGTTATACAGTTGAATTTATTTATACCATAGTCCCACAGAGTTACACTATTTGTGGCGGCATATATATGCAAATTCGTTCTTTGCCAGCAGGAGGCACTGTTGGAGCGGGAGAGAGCGGGGTTTCCCTGGCAACGCTGTACACAAAGCAGAGCTCCTCTCACAAACGCTGTTTTATCAGACATTACATGCAAGATGAAATGAAAATTTTCTGAAAACAATCGGTTTCCATCAGAAATACAGTGATATAAAAACACCCGCACCGGGTTTCGTTTTTGAAACGTGCATTAGAATTTCCGGAGGCAGGATTTATTTTAATGATATTCTAATGGGCCACTTTGTGATGTCACAAATACAGGAAAACAACTTTGTAGTCCAAACGAGCCGTTTGTTGTAGTACTTGAAAAGTGATTTTTTAAAAACAAAATATCTCCCTTTGGAGTGGACTTTGAGATTTGTAACTTTTTAGATCTTTTTTATGCCCAAACATACACACTGACTAAAATTCAAAAAATGAAAAAGCATAATAGGACTGTCGGTAAACATACTCTGATATATATATATATATATATATATATATATTAGTGCTGTCAATCGATTAAAAAATTTAATCGCGTTAATCACAGTCCTGGACTGTGATTAATCATGATTAATCACAAATTTAAAATACTAGGATTTACCTGTAAATGTGTTGAAATAAAGAAATGCATGACAAACTAGTTTAAGGAAACAGAACCTTTCACACTTCCGCCAGGTATGAGACATCCTTATTATTCTTTTATCATTATTCTTTTGTTTTTATTCAGCCATTATCAGTCTTTATACTGACAATAAAACGTTTACTAAGCCACATCGCTTCAATCTCAGTTTACATTTACCCAACTATTATCAAAAGTATTTCTAAATAAATACAACAAAACATTTTCTTGCGACCTTACGTGAAGTATTATGACAAAATGCATTATGAAGGAGAATTGGACCTGTTCTGCAGGTGCATTAGCGCTAATATTAGCATCATACTTCATAAGACAATTTATGAGATTAATAGGACACTTTTACTCAGAACTCACTTTAAATCACCATCGAGTGTTTGTAATAACTTCCTTTTGCGATCACGTGGAATTTGGTCGTTTATTGTTGTTAAAATATGCTATTTATAGCCTTTTATATCGCTACACAAATTAGCATAGATGTACACATTCATCTCAAGAAAATCACATACAAACCATATCCTATCGTAATCGTGTGTTTATTATCTTGTATAATCTATAGTGGCTGTTGTCATGTTTATTTCTGCTGTGTAAAAGCCTTAACGTGTGCTCTGCTGAAACTCATGTTGTTTGTGATGTTATAACCGCCTCTCCGTTCTTAAGTTGCCAGGGATACATTCCAAGTATAATACACATTAGTAAAAGGATCTATTTTCATTTTTATTTGTCTTTATACACTTTGGGCGGCCGCGGTACATTATAAAAGTAACGTTAGCCCAAAAACCCGCGGCTCTGTAATTTTTCCCGCGACTGTATTTTCAAAATAGCCCATGGCCACTATCACACAATGATAGATAACCTATCACATGATTAATTTGCGTTAAAAAAATATTAACACGTTAAAAAATTTTGATTAATCGCATGCGTTAACGCGTTAACGTTGACACCCCTAATATATATATATATATATATATATATATATATATATATATATATATATATATATATATATATATATATATATAAAATATATATATATAGGAAAGTTGGTCCCCCCCAATGTTTAAGACATGGTTACGGCCTTGATTCACAGAGAAACCTTAAATACTCAGATACATATAATACTAAAATCAATAGAATCAAAAAAGCTTGAAGTGTCTACTCTTAAATGAACGAATTCAAATCAAAAACTAATATTTATGATTATGTAATCCCTATGAAAGTAAAGCGAGACCAGTCTTTCCCGTATCTGAAAGCTTGAAGTTTCTACTTTTAAATGAACGAATTCAAATCGAAAACGAATATTCCTGATTATGTAATCCGTATGAAAGCGAGGAACAGTCTTTCCCGTATCTAAAAGCTTGAAGTTTCTACTTTTAAATAAACGAATTCAAATCGAAAACGAATATTCCTGATTATGTAATCCGTATGAAACTGAGGTGCAGTCTTTCCCATATCTGAGCTCATTATATGCAGTCACCTGCGCACAAACGCCCTCACCTAGATACAAAAAAAATAAATAAAAATAAATTAAAAAAAATATTAAAAAAAAATCAAGATTCATCTAATTTTCATCATTTTTGAAAGAAGACCTACTATGAGGAATTTACCTCATAAGAACAGCACGATCTGACATGGCTTTATTCGGCAGAGAAGATCATTTCTGTCATTTATTCTTACCTACATTAGTTAACGTGTTATTTTTACATAAACCTGTACAGATTTTACTATTTGGGGTTTTCCTGAACATCTTGCCAAACTGAAATGTATTGTTTAACTTTTAAGCTTTTTTGTTATTCAGTTATTTTGTGGAGTATTTCTATTTGTTAACCAAAGAAGGTTACATTTTTTTATAAAAACTTTTAAGTATTAAGTATTACAGTTGTTTTAAAGCTAAAAGGCTAAACTATTCTATGTTTGACTCAAATTGAAAGAATAAAGAGTTTAATTTCTATTAAGGTTTATAGGGATTTTAAGATGTAGCCTAATTAGCGATTTGAATAATTAAGTTACTTATTAACTAAGTTACTTTTCAGACAGAATAATTAGTAAAGTAATTTAAATACAATATTGATGAAGTAATTAGTAACTAATTAATTACTTTTTGAAAGTAACTTACCCAACACTGGACACGACGGCGCTTCTGGACCATGTTCACATATGGCTTCCTTTTTGCATGATAGAGCTTTAGTTGGCATCTGCAGAGGACACGGCGGATTATGTTAACCGACAGTGGTTTCTGGAAGTATCCCTGGGCCCATTTAGTAATGTCAATGACAGAATCATGCCGATGAGTGATGCAGTGTCGTCTGAGGGCCCGAAGACCACGGGCATCCAAGAAAGGTCTTCGGACTTGTCCCTTATGCACAAACTGATTTCTCCAGTTTCTCTGAATCTTTTGATGATGTTAGGGTTTTTAAAGTATTCCACAGTCTTTTTACACACTCTGAGCCTCTGCTCATCTTTACTTCTGAGAGACTCTGCCTCTCTAAGACATCCCTTTTATTACTAATGTTACAGACCTGATGTCAATTAACTTAATTAGTTGCTAGATGTTCTCCCAGCTCAATCTATTCAAATTTTCTTGCTTTTTCAGCCCTTTGTTGCCCCCGTGCCAACTTTTTTGAGACCTGTAGCAGGCATCAAATTTGAAATGAGCTCATTTAGTGGATAAAAGTGTAAAATTTCTCCGTTTAAACATTTTTGTTCTGTATGTTCTATTGTGAATAAAATATTGGCTCATGTGATTTGAAAGTCTTTTAGTTTTCAGTTTATTCAAATTTAAAAAACGTCCCAACATTCCGGAATTCGGGTTGTACATGGGTATTCTTTTTTCATTGCTTGAATTATAAGGGCATTCTAACTGCATTCTAATGGGCTTCATTGCGCAGTGAATGCTTTAGGACTCTCAGGACGTGTTTTTGTTTGTTTTTTGCAAAGTCGGTGACATACTCGATAATGTCAGCTCTCCTGTAATATCTCTAAGTCCCTCACACACATACAGCACAATGATGTTATATCAGGGGAATGTCTTTAAATTCTAATAAAGGAAAAATGATACCTTCTGTTGTCTTCTTTTTAAAGAACTTCAAATGTTGTGCTTGAACCATTTTGCATGAAAATAACAGAAATTTGCTTCAGCTTGTGCGCAGCTTGTTACAGTACTGAGTTCTGATTGGCCAGTCTCCGTTATATAGTTTGTGAATTATCATAAGTATTATTTTAACCTTTAATTTGCACAATAGGTGCAAATTAATCCCCATAACCATAAGGGGATGGTTAGGGGGGATAGTGGTTTTACTGAGGGGATGCTTTTTGTAATTTTTTTTCCACCAGGGGGAGGCCATCCCCCCGCATCTCCCCCTCAATTCAATCTCTGGGCGGAGCTGAAAAGTCACAAGCATGCAAAGCTTTTGCGTAGCAGTCATCTGCAAGCTGTGGCATCGACATAAATAATTCTCTTGATGCTGGATTCTCTGGGAAGCTAAACAAAATTGTCTTTCCCTCACAACCAAAAACACACTTCTTTGGTGGCATTGTTTATTTTGTGATCAAAAACAAAATGGAAAATCCTTCTTGAGCAAGTCCTATGCAGCACTGCTCACGACTTGAGTAACCCGAATTAAGCATGTCGATGGGCGTGCTCTTGCTCTCGCTCTGGTTGATGCATGCACACACTCTTCCTGGAGAAGTGCCCATAAAAGGAATTCTGCCCTTTATGATGTCATACAGGGCCATACTTGGGCCATACCATCACATTAGATCAATGAATGCATTTTTGCTGAAGTATTAATTTTAGGGATGCTCCGATCGATCGGCCGGAGATCGGTATCGGCCGATAATCACATTTTATGACTCGATCGGTACTCACTACACTTGGCCGATCTCACGAACCGATCGCAATTTGATGACACCAGCGCGTGAGGACGTACATGATGCGTGAGGACCTAAATGATTTGGCGCCGCAGTCATGTCATCGCCGGTGTGGAAATGCTATGACGTTTCGAGAAACAATGAAAAATTCGCTATTTGTTGTGTATGTTTTGCATGATGATATGATGAATAGATGGTTCATTTTTAACATCAGATTCAGTGACATTAGAGCTGATCTGCGCATCACTGCACATGTCTGCGGCGTGTTATGGCTCCACGGGAACCGGAGCTGATCGCGGCCACCCTGGTCTGTGTTTATATCAGCCAGGCGCGGCACGTTTCTGAAGCGCCTCTCCACACTGCTTGGCTAGAAATAGTCTTTTGTAAGTTGGAGGAGGAGAAGGACGGAACAAAACCTCGTCGGAGTAACGGTAACATAATACGCTGATCGTGGGCTGCTTTTAAATGAACACTTATTTATAAAACAAAATATCTTCTTTGGCCATATTAGCCCACTCAGTAGCATTAACACAGGCTTTACTCCTTTCAAACTTTATCTGGAATGTCAGTGTTTCTGTCACTGCAACTTCCCGATCAGGCGAACACACACACACAAATGAAATCGTCTGCCTGATGAAAAAATGTAGTTAATATTTGCATAATTTATGATTTATTTTATCCACCCGCAAAAATTATCAGAATGCATTTTTTAATTACTCGACCTGCGGATTATCCGCATCGCCCGTGGGTAACCGTGATCGAACTACTCTGTTTTGTTCTTTCAGTAGTTTAAATGTTTCTATTTCTTTTTTCCTCTTCAGTCTTATATTGGACAGTATTGAACCGTATGAGTTACATCAGACTTCTCCAATGGTTCTATTTATTTTGTCCTCTCTCTAACTTTGGACAATGTTAAATTAAACCTAACGAATTGCATCAAACTACTCCAGTTAGTTCTTTTAGGAGTTTAAATGTTGTTTTGTTTTTTGTTTTATTAATTTTGTCCTGCTCAGACTTGTTTTGGACAATGTTTAAGTTACATCAGACTTCTCAATTTTAGGAGATTAAATGTTTATTTTGTCCTCCACGGTTTACTATTGGATAATGTTTAAATAAACCTGTGGGTTGCATCAGACTGCTCCATTTTGTTTGTATTTATTTTTGTCTTTTATTAAGTATCCTGATATACATAATGTTATGCGTAAACCCCATTTTAAAGGCATATTAAAATGTTCACTGTATAAGGAATAATTTTTGTGATTATTTCTATAACATTATTACATATGCTATATAAATCTTGAAGCATCAGAATCGGCCTCGGTATCGGCTGATCGCCATGACAAGAAATCGGTACTCTGTATCGGCTGCAAAAATCCTGATTCCTAATTAATTTCTTTACAAAATTTGGGAATCGGTAAGTTTATTTATTTTATTTTATTTTTTTTTCCAGTAGTGTACGTCTGAAGTAAAATCTCTGGTTGCTGCATATGTATCTTTTTTTTCTTTCTTTTTTAGAGCCAGACCAATGGCTTTTTGGGGGCCGATACTGATATTAGGGAGTAAAAAATTCAGATACCGATATATCGGCCAATATTCTTTGTGTATACTGTAGTACAGTATCAGTCAAAAGTTTGGACACACTACCCATTTGTGTGTTCAAACTTTTGACTGGTACTGTGTATATAGAATACAGTATATACATAAACTGAATATATTTACATTTTACATTTACATTTAGTCATTTAGCCATTGTATCTTTTTTTTTTTCTTTCTTTTTTAGAGCCAGACCGATGGCTTTTTGGGGACCGATACTGATATTAGGGAGTAAAAAATTCAGATACCAATATATCGGCCAATATTCTTTGTGTATACTGTAGTACAGTATCAGTCAAAAGTTTGGACACACTACCCATTTGTGTGTTCAAACTTTTGACTGGTACTGTATATAGAATACAGTATATACATAAACTGAATATATTTACATTTTACATTTAGTCATTTAGCAGACGCTTTTATCCAAAGCGACTTATAAATGAGGACAATGGAAGCAATCAAAATCAACAAAAGAACAATGATATGCAAGTGCTATAACAAGTCTCAATTAGCTTAACGCAGTATACGTAGCAAGGTTTTTTTTTTTTTAATTATATAATAAAAATAAAACCGATACAATAGAAAAAGAATAGAGCAAGCTAGTGTTAGAGGCATTTTTTGCTTTTGTTAATTGTGTAATTAATAAAAAGAAAACAAATAGATAGAATACAAAAAGATTAGACAAGCTAGTGTTAGTATTTTTTATTTTATTTTTTTTTTAAGAATAGAATTAGAATAGAGAGTGCTAGAGTTAGAGGGTCAAATAAAGATAGAAGAGATGTGTTTTTAGCCGATTCTTGAAGATGGCTAAGGACTCAGCTGCTCGGATTGAGTTGGGCAGGTCATTCCACCAGGTGGGAACATTTAATTTAAAAAGTTTTTATATATATATATACAGTGGGTACGGAAAGTATTCAGACCCCCTTCACTTTTTTCAATTTTGTTATGTTGCAGCCTGATACTACAATTGTTTAAATTCATTTTTTTTCTCATTAATCTACACTCTGTACCTCATAATGATGAAGTGAAAACAGAATTTTAGAAATGTCTGTAAATTTATTAAAAAGAAAAAACTGAAATATCACATTTACATAAGTATTCAGACCCTTTGCAACAACACTTGAAATTTCTCTCAGGTGCCTCCCATGTCTCTTGATCATTGTCATGTCTCTTGATCATTGCCTGTGGTAAATTAAATTGATTGGACATGATTTGGAAAGGCACACACCTCTCTATAAAAGGCCTCACAGCTGATAATGCATATCAGAGCGAAAACCAAGCCACGAGGTCAAAGGAACTGCCTGCAGAGCTTAGACACAGGATTGTATTGAGGCACAGATCTGAGGAAGGCTACAAAAAAAATTCTGCTGCACTGAAGGTTCCCAAGAGCACAGTGGCTTCCATAATTCTCAAATGGAAGAAGTTTGGCACAACCAGGACTCTTCCAAGAGCTGGTCCCCAGCCAAACTGAGCAATTGATGGAGAAGGGGCTTGTCTAGACTGGTGACCAAGAACCTGGTGGTCACTCTAGTTGAGCTCCATGATCATATATGCAGATGGGAGAAACCTACAGAAGGACAAACATCACTGCAACACTCCACCGATCTGGGCTTTATGGCAGTGTGGCCAAACTCAATCCTCTCCTCAGTGAAGACACATGAAAACACACTTGGAATTTGCAATAAAGCACCTAAAGGACCCTCAGACTCTGAGAAACAAGATTACCTGGTCTGATGAACCTTAATTCTAAGCATCATGTTTGAAGGAAACCGGCTCTTTTCATCACCTGCAGAGTACCATCCCAAAAGTAAAGTGTGGTGGTAGCAGCCTCATGCTGTTGGGCTGTTTTTCAGCGGCAGGGACTGAGGAACTCATCAGAGTAGAAGAAAAGCTCAATGCACCAAAATATTGAGATAGCCTTAATGAAAACCCAGTCCAGGGCATTCAAAACCTCAGACTGGGCCGAAGGTTCACCTTTTAACATGACAATGACCCTAAGCACACAGCCAAGGCAACACAGGAGTGGCTTAGGGACAACTCTGTGAATGTCCTAGAGTGACCCAGCCAGAGCCCTGACTTGAACCCTATCGAACATCTCTGGAGAGACCTGAAAAAGGCTGTCAACAGACGGTTCCCATCCAACCTGACCGAGCTTGAGAGGATTTGCAAAGAAGAATGGCAGAAATTCCCCCAATCCAGTTGTGCAAAGCTTGTTGCGTCATTCCCAAAAAGACTCGAGGCTGTAATTGCTGCCAAAGGTGCTTCAACTAAGTACTGAGTAAAGGGTCTGAATACTTATGTAAATGTGATATTTCAGTTTTTTCTTTTTAATAAATTTACAAACATTTCAAAAATTCTGTTTTCACTTTGTCATTATAAAGGACAGAGTGTAGAGTAATGAGAAAAAAAAAGAATTTAAACAATTGTAGTATCAGACTGCAACATAACAAAATTGAAAAAAGTGAAGGGCGTCTGAATACTTTCCGTACCCACTGTATATACACACACACACACACCCATATATATATATATATATATATATATACACACACACATATATATATATATACATAAACACATTTTTTGCAATGATCACTCAAATGTGGTGATCAAACACATAATGAAGTGACAAAGATATGTAATGGAGGCAGGGTATTTAACAATAATCTTTAATATTCACAGACACTAGTTTATACCGTGATTTGAATTGTGTACTGACCTGGTTTTTATTCATTCATCAAAAGTATGACAAATTCTGTGAAATTCCGTGTTATACGGTAAATTACGTTTTTATGACTGGATTCAGCAATTCCATCCACGTTTTCTGCATCGTGGAAATCATAGGGCCCTGCAAATGTCAACTTTCCTGTAGCTCAAATAATAGAGCATGGCGCTAGCAACGCCAAGGTCATGGGCTCGATTCCCAGGGAAAGCAAGAGCTGATAAAATGTAGAAACTGCAACTTGAATGCAATGTAAGTCGCTTTGGATAAAAGCGTCTGCTAAATGCGTAAATGTAATGTAAATGTAATGTAAATGTAACAAACGAGTATAAGCTCATTGTGAGATTAAAAGACGGGGACATTGTTTATTCACTTTATAGCATTGCGTCTCACCAACTAGGTGACAACGTTGCGTTGAAGGGTTACTCCACAAAATGAAAATTTTGTCATTAATCACTTACCCCCATGTCGTTCCAAACATGTAAAAGCTTTGTTCATCTTCGGAACACAATTTTAAGATATTTTGGATGAAAACCGAGAGTCTTGTGACTGTCCCATTGACTGCAGGAAGTGTCACAAAAAGTGTTCTCGTAGCTTCATAAAATTCAGATTGAACCACTGATGGCAGATGGACTATTTTGACGATATCTTTCATACTTTCCTTGGCCTTCACAGTTAATTACTTGGTAGTCAATGGAACAGTTACAAGTCTCCCGGTTTTCATCCAAAATATCTTAAATTGTGTTCCGAAGACGAACGAAGCTTTTACGGGTTTGGAACGACATGGGGGTAAGTGATTAATGACAAAATTTTCATTTTGAGGTGAAGTAACCCTTTAAATCAACATTCAACAGACTCGAGACACCACCACACTGCTGCCTATTGAACTGCAGAAAGATACTAACTTTTCAATCTGCTATGTTACTGACTGTACTGACAAACTATGCTGAGTTAGGAAATTTGTTGTGACCGATGTGATAAGCAAGAGTGAAATGGCAGTTTCAAGGGACGGGGTTAACGTTATATTGGACTTATATTGGACTTATATTGAAAAGGGAAACTTATGGGGTCATTGTTTATTAGCTTTACAGTAAGTTATGTATTTCACAATCTAGTTAGCAACTTGCCGTGAAGAGACAGCTTGACTGCTTGTCTGCCGCTGCCTGAACAAGAGACCTCCTTACTAAAGTGAATAGTTGGCTGGTGTCACTACAGCCGTGTTGCCAGGTTTTCACAACGAAACCCACCCAATTGCTACTCAAAACTAGCCCAATCACATTTCTAGGGGGGTCCCTCAGTAAAAATAGAGTTCCAGGGGGTAAAATACAGGCTTTTTTAGTGGGGTTCCCCGCGGGGTTTACCGTGACCTGGGTTGCCAGTAGCAAACAATGGAGTGCACTCTGCTGGACAACCTAAGTAATTACACCATTGGCAAGCATTTTATCTGTGTCACATGTTCTGTAAAAAAAAATGTTCATATCGTTGGCATATCTTTTTTTTTTTTTTTTAGTTGTTCCAGAGATCCAGTCATCTTACAGTTCAGCAGTTGACCGCAGCACAGCAGCAACAGTACGCCCTTGCTGCAGCCCAACAGCAACACCTTGGTAACATTATTACTTTCAAACTTGTATTTTCATCCAGAGACTCTCTGTCTCCTATATCTTGTTTCCACCATAATTTTTTGTTTTGATTTAAGAGGGCAAAAGAAGACGCAGTAAAAGTTCAATAATTGAGTGTTTAGTAGTTTAATTTCATTGTGAAGGCAGTCTTTGAAATGAATATGGCCTGTTGTTCTGGTAGGCCTTGCACCTGCGTTTGTGCCAAACCCTTACATCATCAATGCTGCCCCTCCTGGAGCAGACCCTTACACCGCTGCAGGATTGGCAGCAGCTGCTACACTTGCAGGTATACACATGTACACACTTTATAAATATCAACCATGTTATAGACAATCCTGGAATCTTAAAAATGGAGTCCTCAGTCTAAAGCTCATGTTTTTCCATAGGCCCTGCTGTAGTCCCTCCTCAGTACTATGGAGTGCCGTGGGGCGTGTATCCAGCCAACCTCTTCCAACAATCGGCTGCAGCTGCTGCCAGTCATTCCGCCAACCAGCAGGCGTCCAGTCAGGGTCCAGGACCAGGACAACAGGTTGATGACATTATCTCAACATATAAAGCTTTGGTCACACTAGTCTTTGAACATACGAAATTTCTTTGGACACTGCAATGGTTTTGATATGACGTCACACTCTGCTGCGTCTTTTTAAAAACCTAAATTCAACACACAATAAATAATAATTATTCCAAACTGTAAAAATGTGCAGTCTACTCCCCTTATCTGCAGTGCTGCATTTTTTAAATGTATGTTCTTTAAATTCATACGGTGACATATCGATCTTATGTTGGTCTCATGGTTTCATGTGATACTATTTCGTAGGTCAGAGTTACCAAACTTGAACTTTGGAACACAGCGCAGTGCAAAACTTCTTTGAATGCGAAAGAATGAAAGTCAGTGGATTGAAAAGTGTAGTCTGACCAGCCCTTAAGACTCGTTCATTGTGTGACATTACTTTTAGGAGGATTTGAAAGAGATAAATAGATAGCGCTAACTTGTACTGAACCAAGGCTATCGACAACAATTGTGGCATAATGTCAATTACCGCAGAAAATAAATTCTACTTGTTTTTTGTAAACTCATGGATATAGTAAGACACTGTTGTTATATCCAGTCTTCATCACCTAAATGCATCTTTAACACACAACCAGAAATGAATTTGCCTAGCTGATTTAGACCAGTGGTTCTCAACCTTTTTGACAAGAGTCTTTGTACATCATTCTCATAATTTACAAGAATGTGCAAAGGCCCCCAGCCCTAGTTTTGTTTTTCAAAACGTATTTAATCTATGGGCACTACTGATTTCTGAAAACTAAAAAAGTAACTACAGTAATTATAATTAAATCACCCTCATGTCGTTCCAAACACGTAAGAGCTTCGTTCATCTTCAGAACACAAATTAAGATATTTTTGATGAAATCCGAGAACTCTCTGACCCTCCATAGACAGCAAGGATTGTACCACAATTAAGGCACAGAAATGTAGTAAGGACATCATTAAAATAGTCCATTTGACATGAGTGGTTCAACCGTAATTTCACAAAGCTCCAAGAATACTTTTTATGCGCAAAGAAAACAAAAATAACAACTTCATTCAACAATTATTCTCCTCCTTATCCTGTCTGCCATGGTGTGCCGCCATTGTGGAGAGTATCACAACGCATGTGCGTGCTTTCCTCTGCATGTAAACAAAGCATGTGGGTGCTGCTCCTTACGTTGAACACGCATGTGCTGTGCCTTGTTTACAAGCAGAGAACAGCATGAGCATGCATAGTTTAAATGTAGAGGAAAGCACATGCATGCGTCGATACTCTCCACAATGGTGGCACGCCACAGCAGACAGGATGAGGAGAAGAATTTTCTTTGGGCACAAAAAGTAATCTCATAGCTTCGTAAGATTATGGTTGAACCACTGATGTCACATGGACCATACCGATGTCCTTATTAAATTTCTGTGCATTGATCGTGGTAGGACCCTTGCTGTCTACGGAGGGTCAGAGATCTCTCAGATTTCATTAAAAATATCTTAATTTGTGTTCCAAATATGAACAAAGGTCTTACGGGTTTGGAACAACATGAGGATGAGTAATTACAGAATTTTCATTTTTGGGTTAACTATGCCTTTAAGTCATTTTTGCCCCGGCCCCATTTTCACACCTTGCTCGGTTAGAGCATTTGTCAGGGATGTGATTTTTCCGTATAAATACGTATTTCCGTATTTTCCGACCTCTGAGGGACGACCCATGTGATTCACGTAGATCCGAGTTTTTGGGGGGATTGGTTGGTTACTGCATGATGATTGAAATCGCGCAAATGGCCTTGAGCTATTACCTAAATAAACTGGGAAAAGATTGTTTCTAAAACATCATGGACGGAATGATCCTGAGAGCGCTGCACAAGCTCGCGGCGCCATCTGCAGGACAGTTAAAAGCGTTCAAATGATTCAAAGCGCCAGATGCGAATAGAATCAGCGCTGAAACGTGTTACTCGACCCGGTGACTTTCTATGAATGGTGGTGAGAATTTGAGATTGCTAGTGCTGTCATAAAACTCCCAACGGTTGTGATGTAATTATATAACAGGCTGTAGTCTGACGCACTACATGTCTGCTGTTACAGGACTGTTTTTAGTTTCGATTCACTGTTAGTGCTAGCTACGCTGCGTGCGCTTGGTTTGAGCCGCTTTAATTTGCATTTAGGAACGCAACATTCGTCATTAGAAACGTTTATAAATCTGTTGTTGTTTACAAAGAGAAGTTTCAGTGTCACAATCCTTCAGAAATCATTCTAATATGCTGATTTGCTGCTCAAGAAACACTTCTGATTATTATCAATGTTAAAAACAGTTTTGCTGCTTAATATTTTTGTGGAAACAATGATACCACTCAAACATTTGTATAAGATTTAAGAAAAGAGAGGGAAATTAATCATTTTATTCATGCATGAAATTGATTAAAAAAAAAGTGAGTGAAGACTTTTAAAATGACTTCTATTTAATAAATGCATTAACAAATTTAATTAATATATTTGATAAATGCAAATAAATGCTGTTCATTAAACTTTATATTTATAGAAAAATCCTGAAAAATAAAGTGAATCATCATTTCCACAAAATATGAAGCAGCAAAATTGTTTTCAACATTGATAATAATCAGGAATGTTTCTCGAGAGTCAAATAAATTCTGATGATTTCTAAAAGATCATGTGACACTGAAAACTGGAGTAATGATGAAGAAAATTCTGCTTTGCATCACAGAAATAACATTACATTTTATAATATATTAAAATTGAAAACTTTTTTTAAATTTGTATATTTCACAATATTGCTGTTTTTTTTTTGTTTGTTTTTTTGTTGTTTTTTTTTACTTTAATTCAGCCTTGATGAGCAGAAGATATTTATTTCAGAATCATTAATTGTAATGTTTCCAAACTTTTGGCAGGTACTTTAATAATAATAACAATTCTATATACTATATACTTTATTATATATGAGAGGTGGTGTACAGATGTAACTGTGTTAAAGAAGATGTGCTGTTCAGATCTAGAAACGCTCTTCATTAACTGCAAGCCTTTCTACTCGCCGCGGGAGTTTAGCTCGTTCATTCTCGTGAGTGTTTACATTCCTCCGCAAGCGCACGTGAGCTCCGCTTTACAGAAACTCGCTGATCTGATCACAGAGACTGAGCAACAACACCCGGACTCTGTTTTAATCATTCTCGGGGACTTTAATAAAGCAAATCTCTCCCGTGAACTGCCAAAATACAGACAGCATGTTACATGTCCCACCAGAGACAGTAATATATTGGATCACTGCTACACAGCGATAAAGGACGCATATCACTCTGTCCCATGGGCAGCTTTAGGACTCTCTGATCACTGTTTGGTCCATCTTATACCAACCTACAGGCAGAAACTCAAATCTGGAAAACCTGTATTAAGAACTGTTAAAAAAAATGGTCTAATGAAACAGAGCGGGTTTTACAAGCCTGTTTCTCTCTTACTGATTGGACTGTTTTTGAAGCTGCCGCAAATGATCTGGATGAGCTCACAGAGACTGTAACATCTTATATCAGTTTCTGTGAGGACATGTGCATTCCTACCAATACTCATCTAACTTACAACAACGACAAACCACGGTTCACTGCAAAACTCAGACAGCTCCGTCAGGCCAAAGAAGATGCTTACAGAAAGGGGGATAAAGTCTTGTATAAACAGGCCAAATACACACTGGAAAAGGAGATCGAAAGAGGAATTATTCCGGCAAGCAAAAAATTCTCTTCCGGCGATTCTGCTTCAGTGTGGAAAGGTATGAAAGAAATCACCAGTTACAAATCACCATCCCCCAGCACTCTGGAGAATCAACACCTGGCAGACGATCTGAACGAGATCTATTGCAGGTTTGAAAAAACACCCCACACCCGCCCTGAACACCTCTCCACACAACCATTCACACCTCCAGCAACCCCCCTCTCCCCCACACCTGCAATTCAGATCAGCGAAGATGAGGTGCGCCAGGTCTTCAGGAAGAACAAAAGAAGGAAAGCACCAGGCCCAGACGGTGTGTCACCAGCCTGCCTAAAAATCTGTGCTGACCAGCTGGCCCCCATCTTCACACAGATCTTCAACAGATCTCTGGAGCTGTGCGAAGTCCCCTCATGCTTCAAACGCTCCACCATCATCCCCGTCCCAAAGAAATCCAAAATTACTGGACTTAATGACTACAGACCTGTGGCTCTAACGTCTGTGGTCATGAAATCATTTGAAAGACTGGTTTTGGCTTATCTGAAGTCCTCCACTGGACCCTTACTGGACCCCCTGCAGTTTGCCTACAGAGCAAACAGGTCTGTGGATGATGCAGTCAACATGGGACTGCACTTCATCCTGCAGCATCTGGACAGACCAGGGACTTATGTGAGGATCCTGTTCGTAGACTTCAGCTCCGCTTTTATCACCATCCTCCCGGACACCCTTCAGAATAAACTAACTCAGCTCTCCGTCCCCACCTCCGTCTGTCAGTGGATCAACAACTTCCTGACAGACAGGCAGCAGCTAGTGAGGATGGGAAAATACACATCCAGCACTCGTACGATCAGCACTGGAGCTCCTCAGGGCTGTGTTCTCTCCTCACTGCTCTTCTCCCTGTACACTAACGACTGCACCTCTAAAGACCCCTCTGTCAAGCTCCTGAAGTTTGCAGATGACACCACTCTGATCGGCCTCATCCAGGACGGTGACGAGTCTGCCTACAGACAGGAGGTTAAGGAGCTGGCTGTCTGGTGCAGTCTTAACAACCTGGAGCTCAACACGCTCAAAACTGTGGAGATGATCGTGGACTTCAGGAGAAACCCCCCTGCACTCCCCCCACTCACCATCATGAACAGCACTGTGACTGCAGTGGAGTCATTCAGATTCCTGGGCACCACCATCTCCCAGGACCTGAAGTGGGACAATCACATAGACTCCATTGTGAAAAAGGCCCAGCAGAGGTTGTACTTCCTTCGCCAGCTGAGGAAGTTCAACCTGCCACAGGACTTGCTGAATCAGTTCTACTCCACCATCATTGAATCCGTCCTCTGCACTTCAATAACTGTCTGGTTCAGCTCAGCTACCAAATCTGACCTCAGAAGACTACAGAGGGTAGTCCGGACTGCTGAGCGAATCATTGGTACAACCCTCCCCACTCTCCAAGAACTGTACTCATCCAGAGTGAGCGAAAGGGCTGGCAAAATCACTCTGGACCCCTCACATCCAGCACACTCCCTCTTTGAACTGTTACCGTCTGGTCGACGCTACAGAGCTCTGAGCACCAGAACGACCAGACACAGGAACCGTTTCTTCCCTCAGGCAATCCATCTCATGAACACTTGACATTAAAAGTGGATATTATATATTGTGTCTATATTATATATTGTGTTTTTGCTATTTGTACATTGCCTATTTGTATATTATTCTTTTATTATCTGTGTCCTGTCCTGTTGCTGTCTTTCTGTTGCACTGTAGAGCTTCTGTCACAAAAACAAATTCCTCGTATGTGTAAGCATACCTGGCCAATAAAGCTCATTCTGATTCTGATTCTGATTATAATATATTATAGTACTTTATTATAATATATTATATTATATTGTTATCATGATTATTAAGTGCTGCTTTTTATTTTTTACAGGACAATAGTATGTATTCTTACAGTATAAGATATCTCTTAATGTTTTAAAATATATATTTTTAATAAGTGCATGGGGAGTGGCTTGTGGGTGTGACTTGGGGCGTGGTCAGATTTTCCTTCTTTTTTGTCTCTAGCTGATCACATGCCTGATTTGTTTCATAACTTGGAGCGTTTTCTCCTTTAGTTCATTTAGGCTTGACATCGTATATGAATGTAAAGCTTAGAGGAATGCAGACTTATATGCATTTGTAAAAGTGTGTGTAATGACAGCTGCAGATAAAGCCACAATAAGCCTGCAGAGCTAAGTTGTCAATCCATCTTGATGGGTGCCATGAATGGAATATAAACAGGTGTGTAAACTAACCAATGAAAGGGCAGTTTTAATCGTAAGACTTGCATAAACACATTTAGTTATGCTTTGTAATGTTGCCGTATGAAAGTGAATATAACCAAGAAGAAAATGCTACAATGTTAGTCCCTGTTTTGGAGCAAAGCAAGCAATGTGCAGGTCTGAAAATGCCATTAAACTGCTTTAGAGTTCAAATAGTAAATGAGTTTGTACTGAGAAATTTTAAAATGCAAACAAAATTTATTCAGTTTTACTGTAGTCATGATTTGATTTACTGTAACCATGATTAAAAAACTGAACAAAACGTCAGTTATTTTCTCTTGTAATCAACAGTGAGTACGTTTAAATGTACAACAATACTCCGATTTTAATACGATTAAGACAATACTCTGATTAAGAATGTACCATGTAAACAAAGCTTTTTGTTTACCTTAATCCGGCTAAAGTCATAATCGAAGTAAACACAAATCGAATTAAGACGTGGTGTATTCCTATTTTAGTCGCATTACTGAAGTGCAGTACAGACATGTAAACACCTTAATCAAACTATTACCGTTGTGTCGGACTTTTCGCCGCATTTTGCGACAGGATACACACACGACAGTGATCAACCGTTTGACGGCAAATAAAACTTCAACACCGCCGTCGTCTGTATGCACGTACAAATAATTAACTGCATTTGAAGCTTTCATAAAATTAAAAATAAAACACCCAAAACTGTATATGGCATCATCACGAAGACGAACTATATGTTTATACGTGAAATTCTGGAGGGGACGTCGGATGGCGTCGCGTGGTGATGTAATGACGTGTGCCATTAATCGATCTGTGTACTACAACATGTAAAACGGGAACATGAAAGGATTATTCTAAAAGCAACTCATATAAACACCTTAATCATAATATTGTCTTATTCAGAATAAGGTAAATAATCAGATTACTGATCTCCATGTAAACGTAGTCATTGACACTAATGCTGTTGATGTAGCTAAACTAGTATTGACACAGCAACATTCATTTAACAATCTTTCAGTCACAAGACCAAAGAGCTCCTCAGATACTGAGTGCCATGACCTTAGCATTATTTACATGTAATCCGGAATTTGTATAAGGCATCTTTGCTTAATTCATCACCCAATTAATAGTTTAAAAGAGCAACGTTTTTACTTTGTGTTCAATCTGCAGTGACACACTGCTTGTGCCCAACAGTGTAGTGCTCATTAGTTTAAATCCATTCATTTGTCTTCTTGCTCACCATCTACTCTGAAATGCTCCACTAATCTCCTCCACATTAAAATGCATTTCAACTCAGGCTGACATTACTGAAAATGAATAGTGAATTAAAGAAACTAGTAGCTTTAGAGACTAGTGGTTTACTTCAGGTTGTATTGTAACTCTTCCCTCACCCAATCCAGGTGATTCGTGCAGGGACCAATCAGCGACCTTTGACCCCTGGCCAGAGCCAACAGAGTCAGCAGGAGTCCCTTGCTGCAGCTGCTGCAAACCCAGCGCTGGCCTTCACAGGTATGCCAGGTGAGTTATGCTTTGACCTTTTCTTCCTGTTTTAACTTGTGCAGGTAGTCTTGGGTTGGTTGTTCCTCATATCATAGGCTGTGCTTAATTTCCGTTCATCTGTGTGCTTTATTTATGTGGTATGGGAATCTGAGGAAATGTGTGTTTTTGACCATTAACAGATCCAGCGGCTTCCAGTGATCTCCCAGAAAAGTTTATGGTCATGCCGATTCACATGCAATTTCTAGCTAGTTTGGGATTATTGAAGGCGGACACTTATGGACTTGGCATTGAGCTGCTTTTCATGCTAAAGAACTAATATGCCACATTCTCTGGGGTCTGGCTACATTTACACAGCTAATAAAATTAGAAAATGGAGGCAGCACTGTCTGTGTTTATTGATTTGTAAATCTTTTTTATCACTGAAATGCATGAACACAGTGCTTTTGTGATCATTTTTGCAGATCTTAAGTCTGTCACGCCCATCACCTCCATCCTTAATTAGCGAGTGCGACGAGATTTTAGCAAAATCGGTCAGTAGCTGTGACAGAGATACCAAAAATAGAATTGTTTCTTGTTGGCTCAAAATAGGGCACCACCTTTAAATGTCTTGTTAATGTCTTTAGTGAATTTAATATTTTTTGATGGTAGATTAAAGTTTACGTTTACAATTAAATTTCACAATTAAGTTTACAACTTAATTGTAAACTTAATTTACAATCTAGTCATCAACAACTAAAAGTAATTAAGTAATTAAAATAATTTACTTGGTCAAAAGGAGAGGGAACTCTGAAGTAAAACCTTTTATTTATTTTTTGTCTTTAAACTTGTAAAGACACTGATTCAGACCCTTGTTTATGTTTTGATCAGGTTACCAAGTTCTAGCACCGGCTGCTTACTATGATCAGACTGGAGCACTGGTTATGGGTCCTGGAGCTCGCACTGGCCTGGGTGGACCTGTCCGACTGGTCCAAACCCCTCTCCTCATCAACCCAGCAGCTGCACAAGCTGGTGAATATGCTTGTTTTTGCATTCTCTTTGAACTGAAAACCTTTTTGGGACTTTGTATTTAATAATGTATTTTTTTTTTTTTTTTTTTTATTCTGTTGACCAAACTGATTTACATTTTCATGTTATTACATTCTTTCCTTTCCATCCTCTCTTGTCTAGCTGCAGCTGCATCTGCATCAGGTTCTGGTAACAGCATGTCTGGTCCTGCTAATGGTCTGTACCGGTCCATGGGTTGCCAACAGCCCCAGCAGCCTCAACCTCAGCAGCAGCCACCTCCACCCTCTAGTGGCCTGCCTTCCAACTCCTTCTATGGCTCTGGCTCAGTGGCGCCCAGCTCCCAGAGCAGCTCGCTATTCTCTCATACAAGTGCGGCACCTCCTAGCACCTCTCTGGGTTTCAGCAGCACTGGTGGATCTCTAGGTGTTGGGCTAGGCTCTGCACTTGGTGCGTTTGGCTCCTCAGGTTTGTTGCACCATTTGCATTTGCATCCATTAGTGACTGTTAAGTTAAAAAAAAAAAGTGTTTAAAATCAACCCCTTTTTATGTTCCATTTTGATTTTGAATGCTGTTTAAATAGACATCTGCCCCAGTATGTTTTAGATCACGTGTCAAAACTCAAGGTCCGTTGGCCAAAACTGGCCACCTCATGTGACCTGCGAATTAATTTCTGTAACAAATAAACAAAACGTTTGCCTATCAATCAGTTAGTAGAGCTTTCCTTGTAAATATTAGCCCTTAGTGTCACATCGGTGTGTTCTTAAACTTTGTAACTTAATGAACTGTTTAATTTAAATTGGCTTTCGTGCTTTAGGTGGTACTGAGCCTGAGATGGACTCACTCAGCGCTTGCCATTCATCAGCGTTTTAAACAACATGATTATGAAGATTAAACGATTATGAAGAGAAACGATTGGTTTGTACTAGAAACTGAACATTATTAAAAAATTGTTATCCGTAATTGACAGCCTCTGCAAATGGAGTGATGTCCGTGTCTTGAACGAAGGGGCAAAATTAAAGTCGTAATGGTTTATGTAAAAAGGTGGGCTGCTAAAGACTAGTTTATTCACTTTATGCATTCAAATTAATTTAAAACGTCCATATTTCACATCATTATTAGGTGCTTTAATAATATAATTGCATGTATGTTGCGTCATTGCATGATTGAACCAGTTCATTGAAACGAACTTCAACTTCAAAAGAACCAGTTCATGTAAAAGTATTGAATTTCCCCGTTACCTGAGGCAATGGATTACAGGTAATATTGTAAATAATTTTCAGTTTCTTGCACAGAACGATTGATTCGCTTCATAAAACCTCAATATATCGTCTTATATCAATATATTTGTTTTGTGGCATGTGACTGATTTGCATGTTGCACTCAGACTGTCACTGTGTGGCATTTACACAAACATGCACTAACAACTAACATGACCGTTATAAAACTATTTAAATCACAAAAAAATCTTTGCTTTCAGATTCGAGAATTAGAATATCAACTATTTCACAATCTAGTTGAAAAAAAACAAAAAAAAATAGGAAATAGGAATGTAATGCATTATATCTTTTTGTTTTTTTCAAAACATTTTAATAAAAAGATTTTAATAAAAACCGTAATAACCTGTGTAAAAATTACCATTCTAAAACAGAGTTCCAAGCCATAAATATATGAAGTTTTTGTCATCAACCACACCATTGCTAATTTTTATATTTAAAGGGGTCCTATTATGCTCTTTTACAAAGTCTTGATTTTGTTTTGTGGGTATACTAGAACATGCTCTCATGCTTGGTGGTTCGAAAATCGCATTATTTTTCACATAATTTACATTATTATAATACGTTTCTCCCCAGCCTGGCACAAACGGCTCGATTAGTTCCGGGTTTGACGAAGGCCCGCCTTCCGAAAAACGAAATGTGTTGTGATTGGTTAGCTGTCTCAATGCGTTGTGATTGGCGAACAGCTTAGACGGTGTTTCCGTACTGCCACGCCCCTTGCCAAAACAGCAAGTTCGTCAATATTGCCATATCAATTTGAGCCAGATTCAGACCCCGAGAATATTGAACACGAGGATCACGCAGAACCTGTGCACGCACGGATATTGCAGGACGATATTGCAAGACGATAAGAAGTAGTAACGATATTGTTGTTGTTTTTTTGGCTAAATCACGTTTTAGATAGGATGTCAACAACAGCTTAAAAATATCTGCATTTACTGTGTACAGATAAGTGCAACGGTAATATGTATTATGTTTATTGTTCTATAATTCTAACATTATAACATGAATTGCAGTGAAACTGTTATACTGTTGAATTTATTTATATCATAGTCCCACAGAGTTGCACTATTTGTGGCGGCATATACAGGTGCAACTCAATAAATTAGAATGTCGTGGAAAAGTTCATTTATTTCAGTAATTCAACTCAAATTGTGAAACTCGTCGTGTATTAAATAAATTCAATGCACACAGACTGAAGTAGTTTAAGTCTTTGGTTCTTTTAATTGTGGTGATTTTGGCTCACATTTAACAAAAACCCACCAATTCGCTATCTCAACAAACTAGAATATGGTGACATGCCAGTCAGCTAATCAACTCAAAACACCTGCAAAGGTTTCCTGAGCCTAATACTGGTCTCTCAGTTTGGTTCACTAGGCTACACAATCATGGGGAAGACTGCTGATCTGACAGTTGTCCAGAAGACAATCATTGACACCCTTCACAAGGAGGGTAAGCCACAAACATTCATTGCCAAAGAAGCTGGCTGTTCACAGAGTGCTGTATCCAAGCATGTCAACAGGAAGTTGAGTGGAAGGAAAAAGTTTGGAAGAAAAAGATGCACAACCAACCGAGAGAACCGCAGCCTTATGAGGATTGTCAAGCAAAATCGATTCAAGAATTTGGGTGAACTTCACAAGGAATGGACTGAGGCTGGGGTCAAGGCATCAAGAGCCACCACACACAGACGTGTCAAGGAATTTGGCTACAGTTGTCGTATTCCTCTTGTTCCAAGCCACTCCTGAACCACAGACAACGTCAGAGGCGTCTTACCTGGACTAAGGAGAAGAAGATCTGGACTGTTGCCCAGTGGTCCAAAGTCCTCTTTTCAAATGAGAGCAAGTTTTGTATTTCATTTGGAAACCAAGGTCCTAGAGTCTGGAGGAAGGGTGGAGAAGCTCATAGCCCAAGTTGCTTGAAGTCCATTGTTAAGTTTCCACAGTCTGTGATGATTTGGGGTGCAATGTTATCTGCTGGTGTTGGTCTATTGTGTTTTTTGAAAACCAAAGTCACTGCACCCGTTTACCAAGAAATTTTGGAGCACTTCATGCTTCCTTCTGCTGACCAGCTTTTTAAAGATGCTGATTTCATTTTCCAGCAGGATTTGGCACCTGCCCACACTGCCAAAAGCACCAAAAGTTGGTTAAATGACCATGGTGTTGGTGTGCTTGACTGGCCAGCAAACTCACCAGACCTGAACCCCATAGAGAATCTATGGGGCATTGTCAAGAGGAAAATGAGAAACAAGAGACCAAAAAATGCAGATGAGCTGAAGGCCAGTCAAAGAAACCTGGGATTCCATACCACCTCAGCAGTGCCACAAACTGATCACCTCCATGCCACACCGAATTGAGGCAGTAATTAAAGCAAAAGGAGCCCCTACCAAGTATTGAGTACATATACAGTAAATGAACATACTTTCCAGAAGGCCAACAATTCACTAAAAATGTTTTTTTTATTGGTCTTATGAAGTATTCTAATTTGTTGAGATAGTGAATTGGAGGGTTTTTGTTAAATGTGAGCCAAAATCATCACAATTAAAAGAACCAAAGACTTAAACTACTTCAGTCTGTTTGCATTGAATTTATTTAATACACGAGTTTCACAATTTGAGTTGAATTACTGAAATTAACTTTTCCACGACATTCTAATTTATTGAGATGCACCTGTATATGCAAATTAATGCTCTGCCAGCGGGAGGTGCTGTTGGAGCGGGAGAGAGCGAGGTTTCCCCGGTAACGCTGTACACAAAGCAGAGCTCGCTCACAAACGCTGCTTTTTCAGACATTACATGCACGATGAAATGAAAATGACATCCAAAATTTTCAGAAGAGAGTCGGTTTCCTTCAGAAATACAGTGATATTAAAAACACCCGCACCGGGTTAAGATTTTGAAACGTGCATTTGAATTTCCATAGGCGGGATTTATGTTAATGATATTCTAATGGGCCAATTTGTGATGTCACAAATACAGGAAAACAACTTTGTAGTCCAAACGAGCCGTTCGTTGTAATTCTTGAAAAGGGATTTTTTAAAAACGAAATATCTCCCTTTGGAGTGGACTTTGAGATTTGTAACTTTTTAGATCTTTTTATGCCCAAACATACACACTACACACTGACTAAAATTCAAAAAAGTGGAAAAACATAATAGGACCCCTTTAAGAAAAGTTTTACATGTTTAATGTTTGTTACGTAATATGATTAATTAAGAAATAAAGACTTCTCCCAAAATAACCAGAATTGAATGTTTTGGTGCTGTTTTTGAAGTATCTTCGTGAAATTCTTTGGGGGATGTGTGCCTTTGTAATCATAAAGCTCTAGAATTACCCCTGATATTGAGCTATGAAATTGGTCTTACATTTTCCTGATGTGATGTGGAATGGGCAGGAATTGAGTATCTGAGTTTCAGAAATTGATACTCTTGTTTAGGTGAAGGAACTGACTGAATAGAGTTTGAGACGCATGGATTTAGTTGTCATAGCAGATCAGTTTGTCAGTTGTGCTCAGTTGATCTTATCTTTCTCTTTTTTTGTTGTTGTTTGTACTTTTGTACTCATGTACTCCTGCAGTA
The DNA here is from genome assembly GCA_039654775.1 of Spinibarbus caldwelli. Taxonomy (NCBI): domain Eukaryota; kingdom Metazoa; phylum Chordata; class Actinopteri; order Cypriniformes; family Cyprinidae; genus Spinibarbus; species Spinibarbus caldwelli. Next base: position 6,653,322 of record CM077240.1, read on the forward strand.
TCAAGTTCCACTAGCAGCAGCGCAACCCGTCGGGACTCCCTTTTGGCCAGCTCTGACCTGTATAAGCGTGGTGGTGGTAGTAGCTTGACGCCCATTGGCCAATCTTTTTACAACAGCCTAGGATACTCTTCCTCCCCCAGCCCCATTGGACTGACGCCTGGTCACTCCCCTCTGACACCTCCACCCTCTCTGCCCTCCTCCCATGGGTCCTCATCCAGCCTCCATCTGGGTATGATCTCTTAGTTCAACTGATTTATCCAAATCAGAGTTTGTTTCCCTGATCTATATAATGACTGGATTGCCCATTGTGTTCTAAACTGCTATCAGACGGTGAAGCCACCGGAAGTGCTCGAGCGGCCATCTTACTATTCCCTACTGACAGAGGGCATCATTGACTGACAGCCAAAACCTTGACCTAAAACTGCCCGATCTGAAGTGCATCAGTCACATAGTAATAGTTTTGTAATATAATTTTGTAATAATAAGTGTATGTAAATAAATTTTTACTTTAGATGTTATCTGCAATGTTTATGGTCTTTTCGGGCAGGATAAGCGATTTATTGAAATTAAGGTGTGTGCCTGCTGCGCACTTGCCAACATATGTAACAGATCCAACACAAAATAAATTTCTTTCGTGACATTAAACAAATAGCCATTTACATACTTAGGACGTTTATGTTGTAAGAATATACAGGGAGACCTCAGATATAAAAACGCTGACTCGTTACGTGATGTATTCATTAAAATCCTACGATTCCCTATTAATTCAATAGAATGTATGAGAATACTAGGAATAGTGGTCGACCGATATTGGTTTTTTGACAGCTGATGCCGATATCTTGGAAAGCAGGGTGGCCGATATAAAACCGATATAATTGTATTTATTTTAATTAATATTTAAGAAATTTTAAATCATTTGAAGATGGATTAAAAAATAAATTTGTAAAATAAACATACTTCAGATGGCAAAGTATTTTTCACAAATAAATAAATATTTAATAAAAATATAATTAAAAAGGAAGTAAACACTGTAACCAACAGAGCACTCTGTATTCTGGGAAGTTTGTGTGCATTGGGAATCATATTTTTTCCAAATAAAGCCAAGATAACACTCATTTTACATACAGCACACAGTGAAAATGACATGAATATGACAGTGGGCAAATGCATAAAGCGCAGCATAATTTGAAATCATGAATTTAATGTTTAAAGCATTCAATTCGCACCGAAAGTCACACAGAGAACGCGATCATGCAGGATACACATGCTCACTTCACAAGATCTCACAACTGGATTAGACTAAGTTTGCAAGGTTTGTGAAATTAAATGTTCATTAGCCATTCAAAGAATTGTTTAAATGATATAAATGCGTATTTGCTGAATGCTGACGGCAAACGAGAAAGTATTATAATGTTTGCCTCTCTATTACTAATAATATAAAAGCAATCTTTATAATGTTTTGTGTACATTTTAATCCCTTTGTTTAACAGTTCTATCTGATTATTAGTTCTGTCTGTATTAGAAAGATCTGTTAACGACGACAGCGAACAAGAGGGAGAATGTGAGCACTGTGTGCTCAGGTGCTGCCGTTATCAGCTCCGTCAAAATAAAAGTCGAATGCAACGGCCAAACAGAAAAAACTTATCGGCCAATGCCGATATTTGAAAAATGCCAAATATTGGCCGATATATCGGCCTTGGTGATATATCGGTCGACCGCTAACTAGGAATATCAATAAGATGGTGTGGTAGCTTCACTTTTATGATGTCATGAGCAATCCAGTTCTCTATTGTAGATCAGTGGTTTGTTTTCCAGTTTGGGTTAAATGAAAACAATTTTCACACCAAGCAAACCCAAACTAAGGTCAAATGGCCTCTGGTCCATTTTAAAAGCTATGTGAGAATGTTTTAACCCCCTGAAAAGTCTCTGAGGTTAGTTTGGTTTGGTTTGGTTTGTTTAGTGCACTGGTTTTCAAAGTGTGGGGAATGCCTGCCAGGGGTGGTGCACATGTTCTGCAGGAGAAACTATACAAGCGAAGAAAACTCTAAACTCAAAATCCTGTTTTCCTCTCTCTCCTGCTCTTCTCAGGTGGTCTGACCAATGGCAGTGGTCGTTATATTTCGGCTGCACCGGGAGCAGAAGCCAAATACAGGAGTTCAGGCAGTACCTCCAGTCTTTTTAGCTCTAGCAGTCAGCTCTTTCCCCCACCACGAGCCCGCTACAGCCGCTCAGATGTCATGCCTTCAGGACGTAGCCGCTTACTAGAGGACTTCCGAAATAATCGCTTTCCCAACCTGCAGCTGCGAGACCTGCCTGGTCACATGGTGGAGTTCTCTCAAGACCAGCACGGATCCAGGTCCCAACTCCTCCCAGTTTATACATTTGCAGGATTTTGGAAATCTTGAATTTTTTTTAAATTCCGTTTTCCAGTAATAAAAAATGAGGAAGATTACCTTAATACCCAGAAAAATAATTAGTTGTGTTTGAAAATGTTTTAGAATCACATTACTTTTAATATCTGTGTTCATTGTTTGTCAGTCTTGCACATTTTACAATTTCTGACATCTGATTTTTTTTTTTTTTTTTTTTTTTTTTTTTTAATATATATCCTATATCTGCTTATTAACAGTGTTGTAAATGTTTTTCGTATTAACAATTTTTATTTTTTATTTTTTGGACAACATTTGACATTTTAGATCATGCGTGTCTGGAAACATTGCAAAAATAGCAACTGAACACAATTAAAATACTGTTGTCATATAAAATAAATGTCCTGGAAAATAATTTAATGAAAGATTGGGAACTCTCTACGTTGAACATTCCTTTTAAATTCCTTAAATGTTTTTAAATGTAAGGTCATTTTCTCAATGTCCAGGTTTATTCAGCAAAAGTTGGAACGTGCAACTCCTGCAGAGAGGCAGATGGTGTTTGGGGAGATCCTACAGGCTGCTTACCAACTCATGACTGATGTCTTTGGGAACTATGTCATACAGAAGTTCTTTGAGGTAATTAATCTTAAACGTTCAACCACAGTGTCTAGGACTGCGTGTCTAGGATATGTATTAGTCAATTGCTCCAATGCTTTTCCCCATCAGACTCTGTTTTTAACAGGATCAGGCTTCCTCCACTTGGTTTTTTTTTTTTTTTTTAATATAAACATGGAAAATGTTAAATTTTGTCAGTTAAAAACAGACACATAATACTAATGTAGGAAGTCTATTGTTTGTCCACTAAACATGAATGCAATTTTTTTAAATGGATATACACTACCAGTCAAAAGTTTTTGAATAGTAAGATTTTTTTTAATGTTTTTAAAGTCTCTTCTGCTCATCAAGCCTGCATTTATTTGATCCGAAATACAGCAAAAGCACTAATATTGTGAAATATTTTTACTATTTAAAATAACTGCTTTCTATTTGAATATATTTTAAAATGTAATTTATTCCTGTGATCAAAGCTAAATTTTCAGCAGCATTACTTCAGTCTTCAGTGTCACATGATCCTTCAGAAATCATTCTAATATACTAATTTGCTGTTCAAGAAACATTCTTTTATTATTATTATTATTATTATTATTATTCAAGATGTTACTGTTTTTGCTGTACTTTGGATCAAATAAATGCAGGCTTGGTAAGCAGAAGAGACTTCTTTAAAAAAACATTAAAAGTCTTACTGTTCAAAAGCTTTTGACTGGTAGCGTAATATTCTTTATTTTTTTCTCCCAAAAAATGCTTTTTCTTCTGAAACTGAATGAATTAATGTTTGTGAATGAAATATAAACGTATGTTTTGTGTGTGATGACTTGTTCATGATGCATTTCTGTCTTTGAGAGTAACTGCTTTCTCCGATTCTCTGCTACAGTTTGGCAGTGTGGATCAGAAACTGGCACTTGCGACTCGTATCCGTGGCCATGTGTTGCCGCTGGCTCTGCAGATGTATGGTTGTCGTGTGATTCAAAAAGCTCTGGAATCCATCTCTTCTGACCAGCAGGTAATTGTAAGTTGCCTTTTGTTTTCTTTCCACATTACACATTAATCCACGATGTTAGGCATTGTTTGATTGTACTGTTACTTTATACAGTATAGTATAGTCCACTAGGATTTAAAAAAAAAAAAATACATTTAAGTCTACATGTATTAAAATAGAAACTGTTTAGAAATGGTGGTAGTTCTCAGAACTACAGAGTGAGTAATTGTTTAATTGAAGGTTTTAATTTTTTGATTTCTCATGTGTCAGAGTGACATCGTACGGGAGTTGGATGGTCATGTGCTGAAATGTGTCAAGGATCAGAACGGAAATCATGTGGTGCAGAAATGTATTGAGTGTGTCCAGCCCCAGGCTCTTCAGTTCATCATCGATGCCTTTCAGGGACAGGTATCAGCTCCACAGACACTCAAAACACCCAGAAACAGAATTTACACATATGTTGGTGGCAGATCAAATATTGATTTATATTATTGCATGTCTGTTGAAAAACTTCTTTTAAGAACCTTTGTAGTCTACTCTAGTCCATGTTACAGGGTTTGTACGGTAATGAAAAACCTGGAAAAGTCATGAAATTTTAAAACCGCAATTTCCAGGCCTGGAAAAGTTTTGGAAAAATAAATTAACCTAGAAAGTTTTGGAAAAGTCATGGAAATCTATTTCACAAATCTCTGTATAATATTGTTTAATCAGGTCCTGAATTTCGGTGCGGGATTGCGCATATATCGCATAGTTTTACTCATTCCCGCAGCTTTCAACTTTAAAATGGATATTCACACATTTATTCAATAGCCTATAGCATGTAGGTTTGATGAGTAAATAAATCCACACAGAATATCAGATCAGTCATTTGAAAACAGCGTGAGTGATTCAGCTGTACTGCGTCTTCTCTCTTTGAGTTTATCTTAAAACGCCTGCACATCAGAGCATCTCGTCTGCACTAAAGAGCTGCTGCACGCTGCGATACAAGCCTTTCGCTCGTGTTTTGGTACAGTTGACAAAATTGTCACTTGCCTAATCGGGTCATTGTTGCATTGTCACAAAAATGTATTATTTATTTGCACGTCTTTTAAAGCCATTTGGTCCTCGCGCGCTCCAGAGGTGGTTTCCTGTGCGCTCAGTCACGTCCAAAGGGCGCGCGTATAAAGCTGCCTTGCGAGTACCAAACTGAGTTTGGTACCAAATAAGCTCAGTAGAACCCTTTACGGGCCTCAAACATTTGACCCAGTTGTAACCCAGCTTATCAGAATTACTGGCCCGAGTCAGACTGGAGCCCGTGTCTTTTTTCTCTCTCTCTCTTCCCAATTACACAGCTGCTGTTGGAGCCATTAAAATAGTTCAGTTTCGTTTTTAATGGCAAAGTGGTTATATTTATTTTCGTTTCTTAAATAAGTTAATTTAGAAATATGTTTGGAACGTTTTTTTGTTGGTTAAATTCAAGTTTTTGTTTTTAAAGTAGCCTAACGACCAAGTGGCCAGCTGCAGACAGTGAGTTAGCCTATATGTTTGATCAATTTAGCCTTCTAAAATCAGCACCACTTGACTCAAATAAAATATATATAGGTGCTGGTCATATAATTAGAATATCATCAAAAAGTTGATTTATTTCACTAATTCCATTCAAAAAGTGAAACTTGTATATTATATTCATTCATTACACACAGACTGATACATTTCAAATGTTTATTTCTTTTAATTTTGATGATTATAACTGACAACTAAGGAAAATCCCAAATTCAGTATCTCAGAAAATTAGCATATTACTTAAGACCAATACAAAGAAAGGATTTTTAGAAATCTTGGCCAACTGAAAAGTATGAACATGGAAAGTATGAGCATGTACAGCACTCAATACTTAGTTGGGGCTCCTTTTGCCTGAATTACTGCAGCAATGCGGCGTGGCATGGAGTCAATCAGTCTGTGGCACTGCTCAGGTGTTATGAGAGCCCTGGTTGCTCTGATAGTGGCCTTCAGCTCTTCTGTATTGTTGGGTCTGGCATATCACATCTTCCTCTTCACAATACCCCATAGATTTTCTATGGGGTTAAGGTCAGGCGAGTTTGCTGGCCAATTAAGAACAGGGATACCATGGTCCTTAAACCAGATACTGGTTGTTTTGGCACTGTGTGCAGGTGCCAAGTCCTGTTGGAAAATTAAATCTGCCTCTCCATAAAGTTGGTCAGCAGCAGGAAGCATGAAGTGCTCTAAAACGTCCTGGTATACGGCTGCGTTGACCTTGGACCTCAGAAAACACAGTGGACCAACACCAGCAGATGACATGGCACCCCAAACCATCACTGACTGTGGAAACTTTACACTGGAAAACGTTTACACACTGCCTCTGAAACTTTCGTCAGTCATAAAAAAAAAAAAAAAAATTCGTATCAGGTTCGATTTTCTGCGTTTTCACATCCGTAGCATGCATTTTGATAGGAAAGGATGCCGAATAAAAAAAATGAAAAAACGCATACGAAAATTTCGGAGTGTGCAAATACCTTCACGTCTGGCGCAGTTGCAGCTTGCATTTATTACTAAAACAAGAAAGCAAACAATAGCATTAATAGTCATTGATTTTAGTTAACATATGCTATGATAATTTGAACAGATTTTTATTCTTTTTGCAAAATAATGGAACATTAGGTCATGAATATTGTCTCAAAAGTCATGGAAAAGTCATGGAAATTTATTGGTAAAAATGTGTACGAACCCTGATGTTAAAATCAGAGATTTTGCTATACAGTTTATACCCTGGTAGATATTTTCTGGCTATATACTATATCAGTAGTCAGGACTGCTTTGTTACTTACACCTGGGGACAGTTGCATAAAATACTTAGACTAGTATTACAGGTTAGTCATCTAATTTATTTCTTTAAGACTGCTCATACTGTAACTCTTAAGTAGTGGTCGACCGATATATCGCTAAGGCTGATATATCGGCTGATATTTGGCATTTTTCAAATATCAGCATCTGCCGATAAGTTTCTCTATTTGGCTGATGCATTGGAGGCAGGACTTTTATTTTGACGCCGCTGAGACCCGCAGCTCACATTCAGAGTGCTCACATTCTCCCTCTTGTTCGCTGTCGTCGTGAACAGCTCTGTCTAATACGGATAGAAGTCTGTCTAATAATCAGATAGAACTGTTAAACAAAGGAATTTAAATGGATACAAAAAGTATTATAACGATTGCTTTTATATTATTAGTAATAGAAAGGCAAACATTATAATACTTTCTCGTTTGCCGTCAGCATTCAGCAAATGCGCATTTATATAAATTAAACAAATCTTTGAATGTCTAATGAATATTTAATTTCACAAACCTTGCAAACGTAGTTTAATCCAGTTGTGAGATCTTGTGAAGTGTGCATGTGTTTCCTGCATGATTGCGTGTTCTCTGTGTGACAGTCGGTCCGTGCTAATTGAATGCGGACAGGAGGAGAGTTCTTCACTGGAGCTTTAAACTCATGATTTCAAATTATGCTGTGCTTTATCCATTTGCCCACTGTCATATTCATGTCATTTTCACTGTGTGCTGTATGCAAAATGAGTGTTACCTTGGCTTTATTTGAAAAAAAAATATGATTCCCAATGCACACAAGCTTCCCAGAATACTGAGTGTCCTGTTGGTTACAGTGTTTGCTTCCTTTTTAATTTTTATTAAGTATTATTTATTTGTGAAAAATACTTGGTCATCTCAAGTATAAGTATGTTTATTTTACACATTTATTTTTAAATCCATTTTCAAATGATTTCAAATTTCTTAAATATTAATTAAAAATAAATAAATTTATATCGACCATCGGCCACCCTGCTTTCCAAGATATTGGCATCGGCATCAGCTGTCAAAAAACCAATATCGGTCGACCACTACTCTTAAGTCAGTTGCGTAAAAACGTAGATTGGCCTAATTTGAAAATGTAAAACATTGTAAAACATTGATTATTCTTTATCTAACTGCTAGTTGGCCACAATACTACTTAAAACAAAGGTTTAACTTAGTAGCTGTATCTATGACTGGCCCCTCTGTGTAACGAAGAAACAGACTAATGTGAAAATGCAGGGTGAGTCATGCCATAAGTAAAGATGTTGATTAACATAGGATGAATAAAAATGTAATTATTTGTAAGTAATTATTTGGTTAAATTTAAGACAATTAAATTATATTGTGATGGGAAATGATCTCATACATTGCAAAATGATTTTAGTCATACCTCCCTGACCCTAGATGTTGGTATTTTAGAGAATCACTTAAAATATGATTAGTAGGGATGTAATAATATGATTAATATCGTTATATCGTGATAGCAAAACTGTCTAAATATTATCATGGTCACATGACGATATGAAACAATAGCAATGCTTTATTTTTGCGGCAGATGATTACAGCAGTTCACTAGATTTGTAGTGAGATGCGTTTTTGTTTGTTTGTTTGTTTTTTGGTTTTTTTTCTGAAGCTGGAGTTTTCCTTCAAAATAAAAGCTCTACTGCCATTTCCGTCAAAAGCTTAAAAGTGCAGTATGAATTGTTGACAGCTAGCGGTTTAAATGCAGTCCAAGTTCAAAATATATTTTTCATGTGTAGAAATAAGGAAAGTATTGTTAATGACCATTCACAGCGAGCTTGATTGACAGGCGATCTGACCAATCAGAAGGCGAATATTATGTGCCGCCGTTGCTATCCACCATCTTGTCCGACAGCTACAGCCAGTCTCCATAGAAATCCATGTTAAAACGGGGTAAAAAAGATAGACTGAATTGAAACTTTTTTAATATAGGCTAACTAAAAATGTGCGCAGAGTTAAGCTGTGCTGTTGTTGGCTGCCACAGTAACGGCAATAAGCTAAAGGAATTCCTTTAAAGTACTTGTTTTGCGTACCAGAAAATCTATCATGCAGTCTGTATGCATGGCTTGTAGCGCTTGTTAAAATACTGAGTGTGAAATAATAAAGTAATATGTTAAAATAATGTGTGCTCTTATCATTCTGTGGACAAAATCCCGTGAACTTCACCCCGATCATGTGCGCTTATCTGTTTTCAATGCAGCTGACCTCGCATCGCTTCATATTATCTTCTCACTCATTAAACTATGACAGGTCCTTTACTGCAACAGTCATTGGGACACAGTAAAGTGATGAAACTATGAAGTAAAGTGACTAAACCATTTTCATAGGTTTCACGTTATATTGTCGGCTCGGAAAATATGTAAATGTGACTAGAAACACCAGAGACCAGAAATGTAAAGCACCGCTCCAGTCGGGCGAGACTTCCGCGTTCAGAAAAAGGTGGATTAGATTGTTTAATTAACGTCTACACCTACCTCAACCATAAACAATAATGCAAAAACAGTAATTATTGTTGTACAGTGACAAAAATTACGCTATATTGATGTGCGCATGCCTAGTAGCCGCAGCTGTATCCCTTTTAGCCTTAACCACAAATCAGACTTCGGTGGACTTAAACTTGATAAATGGTGTGTTCCGCAGTTTAAATAAAATACATTCTGATGTTTATTCATGTTTATGTCGTGCTTTACGTACATATGAAAAGACGATCGGTTCACGTGTGCTACTTGAACTGAGGCGCTACAGCGATCTGTCACGACACATTAAAGAGCCCCAAAACAGTATTTATTGTTTGAATTTCTTTAAAAATTACAAAATTAGAGTCCTGAGAACTTGTTTCATACCAGAAGTAGACGTGTGCCGGTATTCGGTAATGCGATATATCACGATAATGAATATGCACGGTATTGTTATCGTGGGCACTTCAAAATACCGAAAATAATTATTTATTAAAAATTATTCAGAATTTTGAATGCATTTTAAGAATACTTTTCCCATTAACTGGTTAAATGCACAACACCTCTGCATGCTGCATCAAAGAGCCTGTGCACTCTAATGTAAACAAGCACGGATGAGAACCGCATGGCTCTGGATGAAAGCGCACATTCTCTCTCTGACAGCAGAGGTCGCTGTACAGCAGCCATTCAGATTTTTGTATTCTCAGTGGTGTTCAGCACAGCGCCAAATACTTTAATATTTAGACTAAATAGGCTATTTTCAAACTTTTACATTTTAATCTGGACTACAACATGCCCTAGAGATATTGTTTGAAAGTGTTTTGATTCTTTATTGTTCGGTCATACTTTACATTAGGGCTTCATTGGTTAACATTAGTTAATTAATTAGTTAACAAACTCCCCATGAATAATTCTTCTAAACGTTCATTAATCTTAGGTAATTGAAATATTTAATTGCACATTGTTAAAATCTAAATGATAAACTGTTATAAACTTTTTTTTTTTTTTTTTTTAAATGAACTTGAGCTAACGTGAAGTAAGAGTTGTATTATTTTTAACAAAGATGAATAACTTCTGTAGCAAATGTAGCTTTTGCTCATTGATAATGTTAATGCATTAACTAAGGTTAACTAATGAGATCTTACTGTAAAATGATACCTATTGGTCTTTTAATTCTTTTGCACTTTAATCTGTGTAAAATGTTTAAATTTATAATTTTTTGTGTATTGCTTTATTGTATTATTACTGTAATATGACAACACTTTTTTTGCAACTAAATTTCAATGTCGTGATAATACCGTGATAAAAACATTAGCAATTAATCGCAACATGAAAAATTGATACCGACATATCCCTAACCAGAAGTAACCTGTTCTATCTTATCTGTCGGCATGTTGTCAGTTTCCTCTTTGCTCTGTGATGTATTTTTCACTGCGTGAGAACATGTTGTGTAGTGTGAGAGCGGCATTGTTTGTCGGAGATAGCAACAGTAACTAAGGAGGGCGGGTCTTTGCGAAGGTTCAGTTTCCCTACTCTAGTGTAAAGCAAAAATAATCTACCTATGAAATATTCAATTTTATTTATTTTACTGTCCAATTGTTTTACAATATATAGCTATTGCTTTCATTGTTGTTGTTGTTATTATATTCTAATTTGTTTGGCTTCCTAAAACACCAGTGTGAATGTAATTTAGACTGAGACAGTCTATCACAAATAAAAAGAGGGTCCCCTTTAAAGTTCAGGTACAAGACAAGACTTTTTTCTGACTTGAGTTTTCTCAGTAAATAAACATGGGTTGGAGCTCTTAAGCTCTTAAACTCTCAGAGTGCATTAGATAGAATGATTTAACTTTAAAATGTACAACATTTTCATTTTTTTTTTCCAAATCTTCATTTGTCTTTTTTTAATATCACATTGTGGATTTTTAAAAGTTTTTTCCTCTCGGTGTGTAGGTGTTTGTTTTGTCCACTCATCCGTATGGCTGTAGGGTGATCCAGCGTATCCTGGAGCACTGTACCCAGGAGCAGACCCTGCCCATCCTGGAAGAACTCCACCAGCACTCTGAGCAGCTGGGACAGGTACAACTTTCTGAATGTTTCATCCAGGAATTCTAGGAATCTCTGAAGTCCACCACTGTTGCTTTAGTTAGTTTCTTATTGTGTGGCCTCTTTTCATCTTTCAAAAAATAATCCCAATAGAAAATGTCAAAATTTAAAAGAAAACGCCACCGTTTTTCCATATTCTAATATGTTTTTCCCTCAACTTAGACGAGTTGATACGTACCTCTCCTGTCTCACTGCGTGCACTTAATCGCTCTAGCGCACGGCGCAACTATGCTAGCATTTAGTTTAGCACCATTCATTCCTTAGGGTCCAAACAGGGATGAATTTAGAGGCCACCAAACACTTCCATGTTTTCCCTATTTAAAAATGGTTACATGAGTAATTACACGAGTAAGTATGGTGACACAAAATAAAACGTGGCGATTTTGAAAGCGGATAAAAAATGATAACTATAATGTATGGCGGAAGAGCACTTCGCAGCACTTCGACCTCAGCGCAGTAATATTGGTTCTATTGATGGAAGTTAGAGGGAGAGAGAGAGGGGGAGTTTTCAGGAGTGATGATATTACTGCGCCGAGGTCGAAGTGCTGCGAGAAGAGAGAAGTACTCTTCCGCCATACATTATAGTTATCATTTTTTATCCACTTTCAAAATCGCCACGTTTTATTTTGTGTCACCATACTTACTCGTGTAACTACTCATGTAACCATCTTTAAATAGGGAAAACATGGAAGTGTTTGGTGGCTTCTAAATTCATCCCTGTTTGGACCCTAAGGAATGAATGGTGCTAAGCTAAATGCTAGCATAGTTGCACCGTGCGCTAGAGCAATTAAGTGCACGCACTGAGACGGGAGAGGTACGTATCAACTCGTCTAAGTTGAGGGAAAAACATATTAAAATATGGAAAAACGGTGGCGTTTTCCTTTAAGTAATTAACTGTTCCAAAGGGCCAACATTGGCAGCTGCCTTCTAAGGGGCCGTTTACACAGAACATGTTTTTGCATTCCACTGCTCTTCATTTGCCATTGCTTTTCTTTATAAACATATGCTATACAGACTTTAAATGCTGCAATAAATGGAAGCACAACACTCAAAGCAAGTCACAGTATTCTAAAAAATGCAGCGCTCAAGTTAATACGTCTCAGTCTTGGTTTTTTTTTCATTCCACTGCCCTGTGTCTAGCTTTTTTCAACATAAAAATGTTCTGTGTGAATGGCTTTTAAGGCTGCATCCAAACTTGTGGCTGATTAGAAATGGTCTTCATGGCAAAAAATGCGTACTCAAAGGCGTGAGAGACTCAACTAATGATCCATTAATTTCAATGAAGTGTTAGCATGTTGCTGAGCTAACACAGCTCTGCTCTTAAAGACCCTGCAGAGTGGCAGAGTTGTATTTTCTTATTGAACCAGAACTTGGGGAGAAAAATGAGTCAAACTTTGTGTGTGTTTTAAATTGCCAATAACTTAGTTATTGAATCATTGTTTACTACTAGAAATAGTGGTGGTATTAAGAAGGAGGGACATTATCATTCCATAGTGAGTTTTATTGAACAAAAATTTGGATAAGCCTTTGAGTACACAAAGAGACAATATTTTGAGGGATTTTATTTTAAAATGTGTAAATCTGCTTAAACTTTTGTCGACGTTCAGCAACCCTCTCAATTATTTGAGTGAAATAGAGGATTGTTCTGTTTGCCTTATTTTTGCATTGTTAATGCAATGCTTCCCTGTAGTTAAAATCAGGTAACTTAACTTGCTGCCTAGTTTTTGCATTTTCGTACTTTGTGCCTATGATGTCTAAAAATTTTACCCTATTAGGTAGCTCATACCATTAGGTTTGTGTGTGTAATTTATTCTTCTTATTATTTTATTCATTACAATATATATATATTTTTTGAGATTGGGCACTTTATAGACAAGTACACTTTTGTTCAATGTTCCTTCTGTGTGAATGGAAAGGAGGCCATGCAATGAGAAGAGCTTAGGGTTGTAGTACTTTGTGGGATAGGGTGGAGGTGATTGCATGATGTTTACTGCATGACTTGTTTATTTTATAACTTTTTGCCTACTTTGAAGTTGCATTCAATTGCTTTGAAGGATTTTCTTATGTCCAGCTAGATGTGCTGATGGATTTTTATGATGCAAAACATTACCCACCCCTTGCCCCCCTCACTTATTTTATCTAGAAGTATCAAGGCGTTTCATTGGAGATGACCCCCAAAACATATTATACAGTGTCCAGCGATGCACTGTTCAAGGTCAGAGTCACGCGCCTTCCTCCCACTCAAAAGAACTTCCTGGCGTCTCCTCGTCTACCTCCTAACCAGCCTGTGTTTAACACCTAGATGCTTCTCCAGTTGCTGTTTGCATTGCAGGGTTCTTTTCACTCACACTTTACCTTATACAACTTTCTTCCTTAATGTCTGCCACATCCCTTCTTTCTGCCTAAAATCCAATCCTAATATACAGGTGCTTTTCAATAAATTAGAATGTCGTGGAAAAGTTCATTTATTTCAGTTATTCAACTCAAATTGTGAAATTTGTGTATTAAATAAATTCAGTGCACACAGACTGAAGTAGTTTAAGTCTTTGGTTCTTTTAATTATGATTTTTGCTCACATTTAACAAAAACCCACCCATTCACTATCTCAACCAATTAGAATACTTCATAAGATCAATAATAAAAAATAAAAAAAACATTTTTAGTGAATTGTTGGCCTTCTGGAAAGTATGTTCATTTACTGTATATGTACTCAGTACTTGGTAGGGGCTCCTTTTGCTTTAATTACTGCCTCAATTTGGCGTGGCATGGAGGTGATCAGTTTGTGGCACTGCTGAGGTGGTATGGAAGCCCAGGTTTCTTTGACAGTAGCCTTCAGCTCATCTGCATTTTTTGGTCTCTTGTTTCTCATTTTCCTCTTGACAATACCCCATAGATTCTCTATGGGGTTCAGGTCTGGTGAGTTTGCTGGCCAGTCAAGCACACCAACACCATGGTCATTTAACCAACTTTTGGTGCTTTTGGCAGTGTGGGCAGGTGCCAAATCCTGCTGGAAAATGAAATCAGCATCTTTAAAAAGCTGGTCAGCGGAAGGAAGCATGAAGTGCGCCAAAATTTCTTGGTAAACGGGTGCAGTGACTGGTTTTCAAAAACCACAATGGACCAACACAAACAGATGACATGGCACCCCAAATCATCACAGACTGTGGAAACTTAACACTGGACTTCAAGCAACTTGGGCTATGAGCTTCTCCACCCTTCCTGCAGACTCTAAGACCTTGGTTTCCAAATGAAGTACAAAACTTGCTCTCATCTGAAAAGAGGACTTTGGACCACTGGGCAACAGTCCAGTTCTTCTCCTTAGCCCAGGTAAGACGCCTCTGACATAGTCTGTGGTTCAAGAGTGGCTTAACGAGAGGAATATGACAACTGTAGCCAAATTCCTTGACACGTCTGTGTGTGGTGGCTCTTGATGCCTTGACCCCAGCCTCAGTCCATTCCTTGTGAAGTTCACCCAAATTCTTGAATCGATTTTGCTTGACAATCCTCATAAGGCTGCGGTTCTCTCGGTTGGTTGTGCATCTTTTTCTTCCACACTTTTTCCTTCCACTCAACTTTCTGTTAACATGCTTGGATACAGCACTCTGTGAACAGTCAGCTTTTTGGCAATGAATGTTTGTGGCTTACCCTCCTTGTTAAGGGTGTCAATGATTGTCTTCTGGACAACTGTCAGATCAGCAGTCTTCCCCATGATTGTGTAGCCTAGTGAACCAAACTGAGAGACCATTTTGAAGGCTCAGTAAACCTTTGCAGGTGTTTTGAGTTGATTAGCTGATTGGCATGTCACCATATTTTAATTTGTTGAGATAGTGAATTGGTGGGTGTTTATTAAATGTGAGCCAAAATCATCACAATTAAAAGAACCAAAGACTTAAACTACTTCAGTCTCTGTGCATTAAATTTATTTAATACCGAGTTTCACAATTTGAGTTAAAATACTGAAATAAACGAACTTTTCCACGACATTCTAATTTATTGAGATGCACCTGTATTATAGACTTTATTTAGTGTGGACACCAATTAATTTGACACAAGCAAGGCTGTGAGATATAGTTAGATATAGAAGTATATAGTGTTGTCACAATGCCAGAATTTTGGTAGTCTGGAAGTCAATACCAGTAAAATGTCAAGATACTGTTACCAATACAAATTAGCTATACTATTATTATCATAGTGTAGTAACTTTACAATTTATGATACTATAGCAAAAAACAGTTTGAACAACTATTTGAACTTGAAAATGTCAGATATTGATGCTAGTTATATGTAAATAATAAATTAAAACATGCAGCTTGTAGTCTTCAAATATTTTAGTTATTTTCTTAGTCAATGTTGCTGTGTCAGGTCTGTTAATCTTCATTTACACTGCATGTCTTAAAGCACACATCTATTTGTACACTTCAGATTAGGTTTGTGAGGCACATAAATGTAAAAAAGTGACAACATATCACTGACTCGATAGGGAGAGTGACGGTTCTAGCTCACTCAGGGTCATTCAGCAGTCCTTATTGTTGAGTCCTGACATATTCGACGAATTATACATCTAACCCTCACAGCCTTGTTTGTTGTCATCCAACTAAATAGGGACAATTCTCTTAATAAGGTCTGTTTCCCTCTTTTAATGATTTTTTTTTTTTTTTTTTTAATCTTTCTGGAATTCAGTGTTTCTGGCGCTTTCAATAATTTTCTCTTTCTGCTCCACCTAGAGCACCTCAGACCAGCAACTTGATTTGTGATGTGCATCCAAAATAGTTGAACTAATCTTGTGCAAATAAACCTACCCAAAACAATAAAGTAGTGACCGCTCCTTCAAATTTGAGGGAAAGTTAGGGTAGACAAAGGGTTTAGACTGAATCCCACAGCCTCTGATATTGGCGTGCGCGTTTTTGCCACCTTCCAAATGAATGTGGATGTGTCTGTATTCGAGTGGGTGTTGTGTGGTTTCTTATTGGGCTATTTGCCAAATACCAATTTTTAGGATCAATCATTGCTTAGATAAAGTGGGAGTATTAATACATCAATGGCCATGGGTTGCTATTTTTTTAAATCACCCCTTTGAGGGCCTGGAGATTTCATCTTTTTTAAGGTCAGTTGTTTTATTGTGAGGGTATGTGGTTAAAGTAGCCTTGCTCAACCTTGTTGTACTAGTATTTCTCATATTGTTCTGTTTATTTATTTATGTTGATTTATTTATGAGCTGTTACAGTAATATTATGTATGTTCTTTCTTTCTCCCTCCCACTGTCCTCTGCCTGTCTCCACCTTCAGGATCAGTATGGTAACTATGTGATCCAGCATGTTTTGGAGCATGGGCGTCCAGAAGACAAGAGCAAGATAGTGGCGGAGGTCAGAGGGAAGGTTCTGGCTTTGAGTCAGCATAAATTTGCAAGGTCAGTTAATCTGAGAGAACTGTATTCTAGAGATGAAACTGTATGAAAAATTCATATCACAATTATAGTGACCAAAAACATTCTAGACCAAAGACCAAATTTGGAGGACCAACTTTAATATACACATTATTAATAAAGCATATTATGTACAGACAAGCAGTAGAGCTCAGAATTTGCACAGAATGTGCAAAGATTCACATTAAGCGTTTTCCTCCCATAGAGCCATTATAAAGAAAAAGTTTAACGTGGCTTAATGCATTAAGGAAGAGATGTTCAATTTTTTGAGATGCACCAGTATACTTGTACTGTTCACTGAATTTGGCCTTTTTGTTAAACCAC
Organism: Spinibarbus caldwelli; assembly: GCA_039654775.1. Taxonomy (NCBI): domain Eukaryota; kingdom Metazoa; phylum Chordata; class Actinopteri; order Cypriniformes; family Cyprinidae; genus Spinibarbus; species Spinibarbus caldwelli. Next base: position 6,670,456 of record CM077240.1, read on the forward strand.
TGTCTCTGTCCATTAAGCCACATTGTGTTTTCTTTATAATGATTTTCTATGGAACGAAAATCCCCAACGTACAATTTAGCGCATTGTGTTAATATTCTAGCCACATCTGCTTGCTTGATGTGTTAGTATAAACCTTACTGATTTTGCAGAGTGTGGTCTTTGATTATCACTAACTGCATTATTTCACATGAAGCGTTTTCGTTACAAAGGTTTATATTAGCGAGAAAATGCTTAATTTTCGTCTTTCAACTTGGATTATTGTACCATTTTTTTAGAAGTAGATAGTGTTTATGACAAGAGAAATGTGAGAAAATTGTATGTATATATATATATATATATATATATATATATATATATATATATATATATATATATAATTTTTTTTTTTTTTTTTTTTTTTTTTTTTTTTTTTTCTGTAGTTGTAGGTTGTGCGTTAGCCTTAATTTAGACCAGCTTAATTAAGCAAAACAATCATTTCAGGGATATTCCAACATAAAGGCTGATGTTTTTTTTTTCTTATGCTTTATAATGAAGGCTTTAGGAAACTTGTCAGCTATGGGGAAGAGTGACTTGTCTACTTTCAGCCTTGAAGAATGTAACCTGGTTGAGAGCATAGCACTATTATCATCAATTATTGAAAGAGATAATCTTAGTTTAAAAGTATCCACATAACATCTATTCAAGTTAAATCGACGTAATACTGAATATATATATATATATATATATATATATATATATATATATATATATATATATATATATATATATATACACACAGTGGGTACGGAAAATATTCAGACCCCCTTAAATTTTTCACTCTTTGTTATATTGCAGCCATTTGCTAAAATCATTTGTTCATTTTTTTTCCTCATTAATGTACACACAGCACCCCATATTGACAGAAAAACACAGAATTGTTGACATTTTTGCAGATTTATTAAAAAAGAAAAACTGAAATGTCACATGGTCCTAAGTATTCAAACCCTTTGCTCAGTATTTAGTAGAAGCACCCTTTTGATCTAATACAGCCATGAGTCTTTTTGGGAAAGATGCAACAAGTTTTTCACACCTGGATTTGGGGATCCTCTGCCATTCCTTCTTGCAGATCCTCTCCAGTTCTGTCAGGTTGGATGGTAAACGTTGGTGGACAGCCATTTTTAGGTCTCTCCAGAGATGCTCAATTGGGTTTAAGTCAGGGCTCTGGCTGGGCCGTTCAAGAACAGTCACGGAGTTGTTGTGAAGCCACTCCTTCGTTATTTTAGTTGTGTGCTAAAGGTCATTGTCTTGTTGGAAGGTAAACCTTCGGCCCAGTCTGAGGTCCTGAGCACTCTGGAGAGGTTTTCGTCCAGGATATCCCTGTACTTGGCCGCATTCATCTTTCCCTCGATTGCAACCAGTCGTCCTGTCCCTGCAGCTGAAAAACACCCCCACAGCATGCTGCTGCCAGCATGCTTCACTGTTGGGACTGTATTGGACAGGTGATGAGCAGTGCCTGGTTTTCTCCACACATACCGCTTAGAATTAAGGCCAAAAAGTTCTATCTTGGTCTCATCAGACCAGAGAATCTTATTTCTCACCATCTTGGAGTCCTTCATGTGGGCTTCCATGTGTCTTGCACTGAGGAGAGGCTTCCGTCGGGCCACTCTGCCATAAAGCCCCGACTGGTGGACGGCTGCAGTGATGGTTGACTTTCTATAACTTTCTCCCATCTCCCGACTGCATCTCTGGAGATCAGCCACAGTGATCTTTGTGTTCTTCTTTACCTCTCTCACCAAGGCTCTTCTCCCCCGATAGCTCAGTTTGGCCGGACGGCCAGCTCTAGGAAGGGTTCTGGTCGTCCCAAACATCTTCCATTTAAGTATTATGGAGGCCACTGTGCTCTTAGGAACCTTAAGTGCAGCAGAAATTTTTTTGTAACCTTGGCCAGATCTGTGCCTTGCCACAATTCTGTCTCTGAGCTCTTCAGGCAGTTCCTTTGACCTCATGATTCTCATTTGCTCTGACATGCACTGTGAACTGTAAGGTCTTATATAGACAGGTGTGTGGCTTTCCTAATCAAGTCCAATCAGTATAATCAAACACAGCTGGACTCAAATGAAGGTGTAGAACCATCTCAAGGATGATCAGAAGAAATGGACAGCACCTGAGTTAAATATATGAGTGTCACAGCAAAGGGTCTGAATACTTAGGACCATGTGATATTTCAGTTTTTCTTTTTTAATAAATCTGCAAAAATGTCAACAATTCTGTGTTTTTCTGTCAATATGGGGTGCTGTGTGTACATTGAGGAAAAAAAGAACTTAAATGATTTTAGCAAATGGCTGCAATATAACAAAGAGTGAAAAATTTAAGGGGGTCTGAATACTTTCCGTACCCACTGTATATATATGTGTGTGTGTGTATGTATGTATGTATGTATGTATGTATGTATGTATGTGTTTTTTGTTTTAAATTTTTTTAATTCATAGGTAATAACCCATGATATTTCAGTTATATTTTGACCACTGAGCTAGGAAATGTCCCCAGTTTCCTTAAAGAAATTTGACCAGAAATTTGGTCATCTTAGTTTGTCCAACCGGTAAATGTTTCACCCCTACTATATTCAGATGATGGGGATTTTGTTGTGAAGACAATGCTGTTTTCTTTCTATAAATATCAAATTAAATATTAAAAATATAAAGAATAATATAAATAGTACAGTTTGAATAAAATTTATCTAGAATTTATTTATATTAAAAATTTTACAGAGCTACTTCAATCTTAAAACAAGTAGTTGTTTTATATAGGGCTGCAACAACTAATCGATAAAATCGATTATTATGGATAATGAAACTCATCGACAACAATTCTCATTATCGATTAGTCGGGTCTGCCCACAGTGCATGTCCAACTTCAGCCAGTCGCATCAAATTAACATCTAAAATGCATCTAAAAATAGTGGAGGAAACAGAATGAGATGCTGCGGGAGATGTACGTGATCCAAGCTGCCCAAAACATGAGAATTCATTTTTAAGCTTTAAGTTAATGCATTAGCGTAATGGCTTGCATTGTCAGGCACTTTGACAGATGCGTGTGCGTCCTCAGCCCAAAAACGTTCAGTTTACGGTCATATCCTTATCTGTAAATGTCACAAATTCACGCGAGAATTTCCATTTTTGCATAAAGTTCCGTCCTGACAGTCTGTGTTTAAATCTTTACTGAATGAGCGCCGGTGCGACGGGATTAATATTCAGCGCAAAAACATTCATTGTGCTGAAATATCTGTTGTTGAACGTTAAATTAAGGTTTAAAAGTCAATATGTAGTGCACATATTTTATGAGAGTAGGAACTGTAAAGGGATAACCGCATATATAGTTGTCTGAATATAAATATCAGATGCTTCATAGCCGCCTTTTACAGGATAAAGAAATTACAGTAAACGTGACTGTGATCAAAAAGTTGGTTAACACTGAGTTTGTTTTTATTCGTCTTTATTATCTTTATTATTATCTTAATATATGATGAAGAGATTTAAACTATAGACCTATATACAGTGCTTAACAAATTTATTAAAACAAATTTATTAAAGGTTTATAACAATAATGTAAGCTTTGTGCCACTGCTGCTCTAAACTAACAGTATTGGTGTTTCCTAAAATCATTTTTTAGCTATCTGTATTGGATAGTCCTCCAATATGCGTAAGCTCTTTAGTAACATAGGCTAGAAATAGGCTATTTCTAATGCTATAATGTAATTATTTCTGTTATCTATGAAAGATTTTTTCAGATACCCAATTACAGCTAAAAATGTAGCTAAACAATGCCAGCAAGAATGCATGCTGTTATGAAAGGCAGGAGGCTTTTTTTTTTATTATGTGAATAAATATTTAGTTGTTTCAGTTTGTTATTTGCCCAATAAATGACAATAACATTTTAGATTTAAACACTTCTTTGACAGATTACTAAAATATTTGTGTTTTCTCTTTACTATGACAGGTGGTCTAATAAATTTTTAAGCACTGTATGTTTTCATAGCATTCAGTTGGCATGTTTGTTTGAAGGACATTGGGCAGAATGCGGAAGTGTTTTTGTCAATAAAATAAAAAAAGAAGAAAATGTTTATCCGATTAATCGAAAAAATAATCGGCCAGCTAATTGATTATCAAAATAATTGTTAGTTGCAGCCCTAGTTTTGTGGTATTACAGTACAGCTATTATTTTCAGTCAACAAAATCTAGGAATTTTTAATAACAGTGAATAACCCCAAATTAACAGTACACTAACAATGTTTTTTTTTTTTTTTTTTTTTTTTGTGTGCTTTTCAAGTGTAATTTTTGCGTAATGTATTAAATATTTAAGATATTATGTAAAGATATATAAAGATACCCTTTGGTCATCTGAAAACTTTAAATTTCCCTTTATTTTGTTTGTGTCTGTCTCTTGTAGTAATGTTGTTGAGAAGTGTGTGATTCATTCTTCCCGTGCGGAGAGGGCCCTGCTGATTGATGAAGTCTGCTGTCAGAAGGATGGCCCTCACAGTGCCCTCTACACCATGATGAAGGACCAGTATGCAAATTATGTAGTGCAAAGAATGATTGACATGGCTGAACCTGCCCAGCGCAAGATCATCATGCATAAGGTATAAGCACAGAATGCTGTCGCATCATTAAAATAATTGAAGAAAAGATTAAAAACGCAATCATCACGGGCAGTATTTAAATTAGGGCTGTGAATCTTGGGTAGACAGCGAATCGATTCAAGGTTTTCGATTCAAAAACGATTTTTGCAAATTCAGAACGATTAAATTCGATTCAATTCACAATTAAATTTGATTCGATTCGATTAACGATTCGACTCTGCATTCTTTCAGTGCATTCACAGGATTATGTAAATGCTTCCCATAAATTCTTTAAATGCTTAGTCAGAGGGCAAATTACACAGCAGCCTTTATGGTTAGAGAACCATAAGTTAGAGAAAAAAACACTTTTGTCCATTGTTAGATACTAGTTTAATGATGCTATGGCGTGACATGGCATATGTAGAAATTTATGTAATTCAAGATTTAAAAAAAAAAAAAAAAGAGCTTTAAAAGTATTATGTAGAGGCTAACATTTTGTCACACCAGGTGTGTAGCCATCATTTCAGAAGTGACAGAAATGTCAAATACAATAATTTTATGTATGTATGTATTATTATTATTTTTTTTTTATTTACAAGAAATTCTTTTCTTATCTCTTACTTTGAATTTGCTATAAGAAATCAAATACACTGCTGGACAATAATAAATCATTTGTAATCTATAATTTTTTTCTAATGGCAATTTCATGATTGTTTTATATAATACAAACAATTATTTCAATTTTCTGCACAGAATAAGGTAGAAAACTTTATTGTTTCTGTACTGTAATAAATGATATGTCAATTAGCACTGCATCATTCATGAATTTTATTTATTTTTTGTGTTTATTGTCTTAACGTTTCACCAGTTCCTTTTATTCAGCTTAGTTGCAGCTGCCTTTGTCCATATTAGGCATTTCCTGTCACTTAAGTTCTAAGTTCTACAAGTGCAAGATCACATATTTCAGTGCAAAAATTTCTTTCTCTCATTTTCATAAAATAAAATGCTATGGTATTTAACTTTTCCTTTCAATGATGAATGATGATTCTGAAAGAAAAAGCGCCCGATGTCTGTTTCCTATAGCAACGAATCCTACTTGCCTTCGACTGCTCAGGTAATGTCGACGTAATGACCGAGAGCCATTGAAAAACTACAGAAAACACTTTAGCAGTACTGTCCACGAGTACTAAGGAGAGATCACACATCAGCTAGCTGCTCAAAAAATGTGTCCGTGAGACGAACAGGGCGCGAGCGCAATCCTGTGACAGGCAGTAAATATAGTGGAGCGCGTGAAGGAGAGATGTGAGGCACGAACACTGTTCAAGGTCTCCATTAATTTGTGCTTGTAGTAATTTAAGGTGTATATATTTTGAAAGAATTGAATCGCTATAGAAATCGCAATTCATTCGATTCTTAGCATTTTAAATCGATTACTGTCCGAAATCGACAATTCACGATTCAAAAATCCATGTTTCAAGATCGATGCATATGCATCGTCAGGGTTTGTAATCGATACATCGAGAAAATGAGTGAATCGTTACACCCCTAATTTAAACCATTGCTGTTGTCAATTTCAGATTCGGCCCCATATTGCCACTCTCCGTAAATACACATATGGAAAACACATCCTGGCTAAGTTGGAGAAGTACTACATGAAAAGTGGATCAGACCTAGGCCCTATTGGGGTCCCCACCAATGGCCTAATGTAAGGGCCTCCCACCCAACCCACGCCCCTTTCCTTCAAAACCACGTCTATTATGGGCATCTCCTCCACCGTGGAGTTCATACCGTTTTGGGGTTTTACCAAAAAAAATGAAAGGAAAAGAAGTTGGCCTCACCTAAGAATGCTGAGATGTCTGACTAGTCGCTGGTGCAGTTCCCGGTGCAGTCCCCATTGTTACCTCCACCACCCCCCACAAGAGAGTGCATGGTCTGTAAGCTGTTTTCTGGGTAAAGCACAACACCCTTGTTCATGATGTAATTGATGTAACTGACTGTTTCCTTTTTTCTTTTTTAGTAAATATCTTGTACATTTTTTACCTTGTACATTCTCTGTAGAAAAAGAAATATTTGCTGAAAATTTACAGTTCTTACAATTTACACCAGCAAGTGACTTTATAAGGCCAAACTGAGTGATCCTTTTTAATTAACTTTTATTTTTTTATTTTTTTTATTTTTTGTTTTGTTTTTTATATCCATTCTTCTTAATGGCACATTCAAGAAGTGTGGTACATTTAAGCCCTGTTTTAGCCCGATTGGACACATGCCAAAGCTGCTGATGAAAAATAATGAACCAGTCAGCTTGATCTTAAAAAATCTTGCTTGTAGATGACCATTTCTGTCTGCCGTGCCATTGAGTTAGTTGCGTTAAGATATTCTCAACCAATCATAGAGCTTTGCTGCCTAGAGTTTGCTGCCTTTAAATGGGGGTCGTATCATTCAGAAATGGTTTGAAGTGGCTGCAATTGCCATCTATTTTCTTCTTTTCCTCCCTCGCACTGTATTTGATTAACTGCTCCGTTTTGTTTTTTGTTTTGTTTTTTGTTTTTTTGGAAGCGTGTGTTTGCAGTATACTACACCCCACTGACTATTGTCTTGGTTCATTATTATGTTTCGAATGAATTGTAAGGACACCAGTGCACCTGCCATTATACACAGCTATGAGTTAGACCGATACCTGGAATTTTTCGATTTTGGGGTGCGTGGGAGGTATGCAGGGGGTGGGGAGATTTGGCATGCTGTGTCTGGATTTAATGTTTTAATGAAATGATTTTTCTTTGTCATCATGTTTGTGGAACATCTGTCTGTTGAGTAGTTTTTTTTGAACACTGCCCTAGAAATGGTATGGTTGTACTGATTATCATCTCTTTACATTGTAATAGCTTAGGCAAAATGTATAGCATCTTCATGTACAAGTACAAATATTAAATTGTTGCTGTTTTTTGGGTGTGGGGGGAGACGGCGCTTGAGTTTTATCGAAGGATGTTTGGCTTCGGAGCAAGTAGGACAGATTTGATTTCATGAACGTGAGACGTTGCGGGGTAGGATCAAATGTGCGGCATTCAGCAGCGTAGATTGAGAATGTGCAAGAGTATACTTTTCAGACAATGTACGTGGGGCTGCCGTCTTCTGCTGCGCAATTTTTCTGTATGGCTAATATATTAATGGCTTTTGTTCCTTTGCTTCATATGAATAAATGTAGAATACATGTAGTATATGTGGAGTTATTAAGTGTAAGTTTATTAGTTAAATAGAAGAAAAAGAGTCTAGTTGTGATGTTGGACAGGCCTTGCTAAATTGCGTAGTGATTTGCTTTTATTTTGTCTGTACAGTTGTACATTTGTAAACGTTAACGCTGTAAATGGAATGTCTTTTACACTTTTTGGGGAAGAAAAATCAAAAATGTGCATTTTGATGTGTGAATATTCATCACTCCTTTCCCTTTGAATATAATGTATACAGTTTTCTTTGAACAAGCGTTATTTAAAAAAAAAAAACAAAAAAAAAAAATACAAGAAAAAAACATTTTATGCGTCACAATCTCAAGGTGGTTTTGTTTTTAATCAGTTCTTGGAAAAGGTCAGCCTCTTTATGTACCTGGAGCAATGACACGTCATTTTGACGTGTGGCAGTTGAATAAAATAACTAAAAATTTATGAATTTAAAAAAAAAAAAAACATGGGGCTGTCTTTGGTTCTACCTGCTACCATGGAAATTTCACAGGACAGGACAAGAATTATTTTTGTATAAAGGAGTGCTGTATTTTGGAGCAGCCACTAACTTGTAAGCAAAGTAATTGTAAGATATTGTCAATTATATAAATATGAACATATGAGTTTTGTCACACTGTCAAAGTCATGTACATTTTCAGGTGGCCTTATGTACATTTCCAGATGTTAGATGAGAAAAGGTTTTTTTTAATGTTTTTTTTTTTTTTTTTTTTTTTTTTTGGAAGCAGAATTGTGACTATGTATGATTAAACTGTTCTTCTAACATTTGATTTTAGTGTCTGAAGCTTTTATTATTCATTCTAAATACACTGCACTCACTGCACACTCATTGACAGCATTCCTCATTGAAATGTGGTGTGCTGTCAATTATCACAAAATATTGCTGCTGTCTTTTTTTAAAAAGTATATTTCCTCACACACGTAGAAGTTTCAAAAGATTCAATAAGAACTATAAGTTCTGTTACTTTGAATTCAAAATAACAACAACAACAACAAAAAGTTCTTGATACCTGTTTGATGCTGTTTAAACAATCAATTTAAAATAACTTTTTTAAATAATACAACATATTTTCAGTTTTGACTTAAATTGACAGGGACGTGTCAGCTCATTGGTCAATAGATGGGGAGATGGGAATATCAGACTATTAAGACCACTCAAGTTTTTAATTGCAATACAGTTCCTTAGCTTACATATCAATGGTAGTCATCTGAAGGGTATTACAATTGGCAACACTAATTTTTTAATTAGTTAGACACAATAAAAAATAAATTAACTTTATTTTTTAATTATTAGACACAAATTCCAGTGGCTTTGTGTATTCTTAAGTCCTTTCCTGAATCCTTAAATTGAAATTATAATCAATGTGAATTGCTACCAAATAGAAAATGCCCTAAATTGCTCTAATACCCTCTAATATTTCAATTGAGAGAATTTCTGTCAAATATAGTATAACACATCTTGGTATACAAATAACTAAAGATGTGTATAGGTGTTCAGTAAACTTCAAACCTATTATCGCCAAAACACAAAAAAGCAAGAGGGTCTGTTTCGTATGGCATACGCAACTCAGTCTCTCTTTGTGGATAAGCCAACTTGTAAATTAATTAGGTTTTAATAAAATCCTCATGGAAAAACAAATGTCATTATATGCGAAGGTCTTCATATTAAACTCTTACAATAGTGATGGTCTGAATTTTATTCATTTTGATTCCCTCAGTAAATTCAAAATGAAGTGGCTAAATCAATACCTATTAAAACCATCTTCTATTTGGAATGTTTTTCACCAACTTTTTTCACAACTTGGTGGCATTCATTTTCTTCTAATGTGTAATTATGACATCCAAACTCCATATCAAACTTTTCAACTTGACAGTTTCTGGGAGCATGGACTCTATAATTTTTCACCACAGAGGTGTTTATTTGGAATAATAAGAACATTTTATTCAAGAACAAATCTCTGTTTTATGATAATTGGTTTAGTAATGGTTTGTTTTTGGTAAAGTGGTCATTTAATAATCAAACAAATTTCTCTCAAAATGCCAAGAACCTAACCCCAAAAGAATTTGCTAGAGTTTTGGGAGCTATTCCTTCTGGTTTGTGTATGCTTTTTAAAAACTAATCATTCTTCATCTGTTTCTAGCCTTTTTGATACTCCTATTGCCAAATTTGTTTTTCTCAGTCAAGACACAAAAATTTTAAAGATCTTTATTTCTTAAGAAGTTGATTTTGGTTCCACATACTCTCTTCTTGGAATAATTTGTTTGATAATCTTAATAAAAAAATAAATAAATAAATAAATAAATTGGTCTAGACAGCAAAAAAAATCCTTTTCACAAAGAAAATGAAAGTAGTATACTTTAAAATGATCCATAGTTTAACCCTGTCAAGAAATTTATACAAAAGTTTAGAGCTGAGGAACTGAGTTTGAACTGAGGAAACAGTGGTACACCTATTTTGGTTATGTTAACATTACTCTCAGAAGTTAAAATGATATTGTCTTTTTTTGTCAAGTAACTTTTTGCCTAGCAAATCTAATCTATAGAAACATTATATTTGGATTTTTTGACTCAGACCTCACAAAAGAAAATATCAGTTTTGTTATTATGCAAATTTTACCATCACAAATGCAAATTCTCAAACTGTAAACTAAATTCTCTGTCTTCCTTAAAGAAATTGAAAATTGCTTGAACGTGATCTCTGTATATGCTAATAAAAAAGCTATAAGGACTGTTAGAATTTGTTCTGCTTTTGGGCTCTTCATGTGATGATTTTTGTAATTTAACGGCCCTCTTATTTTTTGTATTATTTTTTTATCATTATTTTTAATATATTTTTTGTTGTTGACGCTTTTATTACTGTTAGTGTTGTCATTGTGTTGTATGTTTTTTTGTTTTGTTTCCCTTTTTTCAGGAAAAAATTAATAAATACGTAGGCTACATACATACCGCTCAAGTTTTGATCTCGTAGGAATTCTCTTATAATAAATTAAGAAAATTGATCGATTTCACTGATTCACAACATGTTAACAGTAGATACATTTTGCAGGTGGAGTACGATTTTGCGGTTTTGTTTTGCGATTTTACTAAATGTTGTAGATCACTTCTGTGGCATCATTTTCAACAGGTGATCTATTCCTGCTCGAAATCAGTAAAGTTATTGATGAAATAGCTATTTTTTCTCACCAGATGGCGCTATTTTACTGAGGTTTTATCATAAGACATTGCTTACAGTGCCAGGTTTTCAAAATGACAGTTTGATGCAAAGAGTGATGCAAACTTTTTTTTTTTTCTTCGGACTTGAGAGTTTTTAGTAAGACGTTATTTGAACATGAAAACTGAGAAAATTTAAAACTGTTTATTAATGTTTTGCCCATAAATTATTTTGTTCAAAAGATCTGGAGAGAAAACATGATTTTACAGTTTCAGTTTACAAATCAAACGGATTTTTATTAATTTTTTTTATTAAGTAGGAAGACCGAAGAAGAACAGTTAAAATATCTAACAATATCAATTAACATAAGAAATAAATGTTAAAAAATGACAAGAATTGTTGTAGAGTTATCTCACATAACTAATGGGCAAAATTTTTATAGGCTAAATTAGATGTATCAGACCGAGTCTGAGAGCGCTGTCATGAAGTGTCTTCCAGCCAGAGTAAAGATCTCTTTGAGAGCTCTTTAAGTCCTGAAACACTTCTCCTGTTGTCATAGTAACCTACTGCAGAACCACATTAAATGTTCAGTGTTGTGTTTGGAGTATGTACACTCACTAAGCCAAAACTGGACATTACTTATGAAGACAGCTGCATTTCAAAGAGACAAATGTTTTGGAAGTGATGACTGTTTTAAGAGCCAGTCCAGTTTCCTTGGAGATAACACTAATATATTGCACAAATTTGTTCCACTGATTTTATTCCAGAACTCCTGAGTGTGAAAACCATATTGTGTGATTTATGCTGCAGTGAAATTTCCCAGATACAGAAACATGAATATGATTTTTGGACATCATTCATTTCCAAGTTGTATGTCTTTAAATGTGTAAAGTTTAAATTTAAGAAACCTGTGCATCAACAATTACAGTCCTTATTTTTTATTCAGTTGCCTAAACCAGTGGTTCCCAATCCGTGCCAGAGTTTGCAGAGGGTGTGGGAGCTTATATGTTTTGAGGTCAAATATAGATGTAAAAAAAAAAAATAATAAAAACATCATAGGTATTCAGAAAAATTCATAGGCAGTTTCCAGGAATAGATAGGGGACAAAAGGGCTTCAAGGACAAAAGGTGGGGAAACACTGAATGATTGCACATTAACTCAGCTGCTATCACTGTCTACCAGTTATGTTTATTGGATTTTTGTACTAATTTCCCTCTTTGGCCAATCCCATAACTCAAGGGCACATAAGGGTGCCAAATAAGCTCAAGGGCTCACTGTGGCAGCTGTGTTTTCTCTCTGATTTTAAGTGTGATCAGACTTCTTGGAGGAATGAAACCAAGGCATTTCTGAGACTGATTATAATTGGACAATGAGCTCTCTGAGATATATTCACATAATCCATCAATTAAGGAGGGTAAATTTGAGCCTACCATAAACTGCAAATCCTACAGGAAGGTGCACTTATGCATCTTGTTTCAGTACTACTGGATCCTTGAACTTTCATGTTTGTCCATATCTATTTTATCACATAGGAGAGGCCAGAAATATGTAAAAAGGACTTGTTTGGAATCCTGTTTCTTCTACCTCTGATTTGTATACAAGCTAAAAACACCCATATATTCAGTATTCAGGAAAAATAAGTTTATTCAAGTGTGCTACACAAATATGGTAAAATAAGCTCAATAACTACTGATGGTGGGGCTGTTTTTGCCTTGAATCCATGGAAAGAAGCAGCAAACACTTTGGAAATACCAATTAAAAACCCCATTATTTTAATCTCCTCACATTCTTTGTTACCTGCCTCACAGACACATTACTGACTGATGGCTCATTAGGGGAGGCAATTTGCGGTCCCACTTTATATTAGGTGGCCTTAACAACTATGTTCTTACATTTAAATTAATAATTTGGTACAATGCACTTATTGTGTACATACATGTTTTTTACATTGTACTTATATTTTTTAAAATTACTTGCATATAATTACATCTGTAATTATTTTCTGTAATTACATTTATAATTACACTGTTGACCCATCCCTTACACCTTAACCCACCCTTAAACCTACCCATACCACAAAACCTGTCCCTAACCTTACCCGTATCCCACCTCAATAGCAGCAAAAGTGATTTGCAAAACAATTTGACCACAATAAGTACATTGTACTTATTTTTTGATGTAAGTACATAGTAGTTAAGGCCACCTAATATAAAGTGTGACCCAATTTGCCTTTCAGGTGTGAATCACTAAATATTCATGGTCATTGTCACTCCCTCATATACGGCCTTTCTAACACAAAACATGTCTTACAAAAGTTAATTTTAATATATAGTTTTTTTTGTTTTGTTTTGTTTTTTTTTTGTTTTTTTGTGAATGATTGAGAAGGATGATTTTCACATTATTTTTGTAGCAAAAACTCTAGTCTACCACATCCAGTTCTCAAAATGCTTGTGAACAAATGATATGTGTTTTGTGTTTTATGGCCTTATTTCAGTGACTTAAAAATTGTAGTTTTTCACTAACCATGCATGAATGTTGTTTTATCAAAAGTACAAACTTGTACATACATGCTGCTCACATATTATTGTAGCACAGTTTGTGTTCACAGTTTCTGTGTGGAGTTCACGTTCTTCCTGAGTTAGCATGGGTTTCTTCTGAGTTTTCCCCCACAATCCAAGGACAGGTGAACTGTAGATACTCTACAAAAAAGTTGTTTATTCAAGTATGCTACTTTATAAGTATTCTTCTTTTAAACTAAAAATAAAAGAGTATACTTTGTCTACTTTTTATGTGCTCATTGGAGATGTTTTTTTTTTTTTTTAACTTCTATTTTTTGGCATTTTGACTTTATTATGATAGGACAGTGAAGAGCAGACAGGAAGCAAAGTGGGAGAGAGAGAGGGGCGGTATCAGGAAATGTCCTCAAGCCAGGATTCGAACTCTGGACGCTCGTAATGCAACAGCGTTGTATACTTGGCTTGTACTAACAAGTATACCGAAAAGTCCAAGTATGTAAGTATATGATTGATCAGGTTATGCTGGGATAACATGGATCACCATCAAGTTTCAGCTGTGACAAAAAGGTTGCCATTCCGATGTCCAATGATCCAGTATAACATGGTTTAATCTGTTACTACACATAGATGGTGTTTGTAATGCTGAAACTGCCTGTTCAAAATTCAAGAAATTCTCACATAGTGTCAGGATTATAGACTATTTTTGTCGTGTTTTCCCCTGTTTCTGTTCCTGTTTGTCCTTATTTGGTCATGTTCCTGTCCTCGTTTAGTTTGATTATTTGTTGCTTCCCCGCACCTGTTTATCCCCCGTTATTCTATGCATGGACACTTAATTTCTAACGATTATCGTCAATTTGATTTCATAGATACTATTTAAACTAAACTGAGCTAGACAATGACATCTCTGAATTCAATAATGAAATGCCTTTAACTGAAAATTGAGTGTTTAATCTTATTATTATACATTACTGACACTCTATCCTCCAATTTGATACTGTTAAGTGCTTTGACACAATCTGTATTGTTAAAAGCGCTATATAAATAAAGGTGACTTGACTTGACATTTAAGCCCCATTCTGTTCAGTCTGTGTTTGTCGGGTCTCTAACGTCGTGTGCGTGTGTCTCTCCTGTTCCCAAGTGTGGATACCCTTTGTTCTGGATTATAATAAAGACTGTTCGTTTGATCCACGGCTCCGTGTTCCTTCCGGCAGCGTAACTGTGACAGAAGACCCGACCGAAAACAGTTACCTTCGTGTGTTCCCTCTGTTTTTGTTTCCGTTTTCACCCAGTTTTTTTCTTTCCGTTGTGCCCTCATGGATCCCCTTGTCCGCCTGGAATTCCTCCTCCTCCTGCTGGAGCAGGGGGAGCGTTCTCTCGAGTACCATGCCAAACTGTTTCTGGCCCTCGCGGAACTCACCAGCTACCCGGACGACACGCTCTGCGCGTTCTATGTCGCTAGCCTGAATGCCGCGTGCAGAGCGCCGTCGTCCGAAGATGGTCCTCGAGCAGAATTCACTGCCTTCGTGGAGTGGACTCTGGTGAGAAATGGATCAAAACTCACCATCTGCACCGTGGATGATCTCGCCAGATCCACTCCTGACCTAGAGCCCAGTCCATCATCTCGCCGTAGTGCGGAGCATCAGCCCGAGCCCACCGATGACGGAGAGCCATTTCCCGCCGCAATCGACAAGCCAGCGCAAAACCGAGCGACTGAGTAGTTGAGCCCAACCCGTCAGACCAGGTGCGAGAGCCGCCGATAGTGCCCACCGCGAGGGAGCAAGCCGTGGATGGTGAGAGCGCGGAGTGGAGCTCTGCCCACTACACCGCGGCTGAGGGTGAGCTGATTATACATCTGGGGCTGCTGGATTTGGAAGGGGACCTGATAGACTGGGAAACTGCGCCCTCCTGTGCCCGCTCCTCGAAAGCGCCCTCCAGTGCCCACTCCTCGAGAGCGCCCTCCAGAGCCCGATATTCCAGAGGGTCATCCTGTTCCCTTGTTCAGCCCAGAGGAGGCTCACAAATGCCCGCACTCCCACCCGCTCCTGCCTCCTCCACTGCTGTCGTCTGGCAGCCCCTCTGCTCGCCCTCAGCCCCCTATCTGTGCGGTGCGAGCCCCCCGTGGGACTGCCATCCTCCAGCGTCGCCAGGGCTGGAGTATCCCTCACCTCCGCCTCCAGCCTCCGAGGCCCGGACTCCGCCTTGACCCGTTGACCCAGCGGCTCCACCTCAGCTCCTAGCTCCCTTGCCTCCAGCGTCACCCGTCGATCCACCAGCTCCACCGGGCTCCCTCGTCCCCCGGCTCCGCCTTGGTCTGGCGTCGACCATCCTGCGCCTCGGGACTCCACTCCTCCAGCTCCGCCTCGTCCCTTCGTCCCCTCAGCTCCTCCTCAGTCCTCAGTCACTCCGGCTCCGCCGTGGATCTCCGGATCTCCGCCTCGGTCGCCAGAGCCCTCGGCTCCACCCTGGCCCCCCCAGATCCTCGGCATCCCTGTGGCTTGTTGGTTCTCCGTCTCAGCTTCGGGCTCCTCCACCACCTGCTCCGCCGCCATCCCCATCCCTCCCTCTGTTGTAGCTACAGACGCACCTTCCGGGAGGGGGAGTAATGTCAGGATTCTGGACTGTTTGTGTCGTGTTTTGCCCGTTTCTGTTCCTGTTTGTCTTTATTTGGTCATATTCCTGTCCTCGTTTAGTTTAGATTCGTTTAGATTATTTGTTGATTCCCCACATCTGTCTGTCCCTTGTTATTCTGTGTATTTAAGCCCCATTCTGTTCAGTCTGTGTTTGTCGGGTCTCTAACGTCGTGTGCGTGTGTCTCTCCTGTTCCCACGTGTGGATACCCTTTGTTCTGGATTATAATAAAGACTGTTCGTTTGATCCACGGCTTCGTGTTCCTTCCGGCAGCGTAACTGTGACACATAGTACATTTTGCAAGGCCTAGACCTTTATCAGTATCACTAGTGAAAACTCCCTTTGAACTTTTACACCATGTAAATTTGCAGTCCACCATCTGAATTTGAGGACAAAAGCACCACTAAGTCAATTAGACCATGATTTGTCATGAGACAAATAATTATGCAAGTTACTGAACACTGCCAATATACAGCCGTGAAATACTACTACTTTATCATAACTCTGTATATTGCAGAGAGTAGCCTATAAACAAAAAGTGGGTATATAACTAGTAAACTGACAATATACTTATGAGTTCACTTGCAGTATATTTGCAATACTAAATAAAGTTAGGGGTGGAAAGATGTCATTGTTTCAGCCTACCTCAAAATCCAGGACATTCACGGAATATATAAACAGGCGTCAGCATAAAGATACCAGGCATTACTTGAAACCAATCTAAAGGTGAGAGAACTCAAAGGCATGTCACCAATGAAAGCACATGTGGGTGTTAGATATTCCATCTGTATTTCTTTGAAACCAGCTCAGTTAAAATATTAACCAGATGTTGAACAGCAATATTTTCTCCAGAGAGACTCCTATTATCATTCCCCTCCATTTCGCACCTAGAGTTTGATTGTTTTAGTTCTTACAAGTTATGCTTGCTTCAGTGTAAGAAACAGTTTGACACTGCTAGCTGGTGAGAAAATAGAGCTGTATTTGATAGTTCAATCCAGGGAGAATAATATGCCATCTGGAAGAATCGTCACATTCCACATTACAAGATGGGAAATCCAGAATTTATATCGAGTTATCATACTTGTTCAAATTGGTTCAAAATGAACAAAAATATAGATGAAACACTGTTAATTGTTTTCAGTGTCAATGTAATTTGATCAATTCTTTTAAAACACTGATGTTTTGTGACACTACTAATGGCAGGCATTGGATTGATTAAAGGTGGGAACACTTTATTTTCATTCAGGAAGTTAAAGGATTAAATGCAGAAGTCATCAACACTAACAGGAGTATGTGAAATCCCTATCTGCAGTCCAGCTTTGTGCTTCAAATCACAAATCAGTAATAACCAAAGCTAATTAAAAATAATAAATGAATTCCCTCAATGGAAAATAGACTGGTACATTCACACCCATACATGAGTCTCCTCTCAATTAGCGTCAGCTGGAAAGTTCAGTAAGAGGTTACTGGAAGTGTAACTCAAATCCCTTTTAGTACTTTCATTACCAGCCATATGGAAAGAAGCTCACCAAAGCATCATATGGAAAAGCGATGGTGTTGTTCAGACAGACAGCAAAAACACAATTTTTGGCTTATTGAACTGTTTTTGATGGTGCATTTTTTAAATCCGACAAACCAATTCAATGAAATAAGCCAAACTTTCCAGTAGCTAAAAAAATTTGTTACTTTTTTTCGTTAGTCCTCACTTTATATGTGTGAACAATGTGTAAACATATAAATTAGCTAATAAAATCCAGTCTTGTTTTTCTGCACATTAAACATTCAATGCAATGATGCCGTGTTACACTATTTTATTCAACTTTTTATTTAACATGCAATGAGGTCAAAAAATACCAGCTAACCAATTATATTTTTGTTTTTATTTACTAGCCCTGGATTTACAAAAATAAAAATACAATCATATGTTGATTAAAGAGAAAGAGAGAAAGGGAGATTTTGAACCAGTGGGTAAAGGGACTAAATCAAAAACCCTTGTTGTTAGTGACACCGCTAAGTGGACTTATTTACTTGTGCTTGCACTTGCTTTGTGCACACTAAACATACAAGACAATCATAACTTGATTTAATCCCCTGATTATCGAGTACTCATGCACTATACCATTTTGTAATAGATATAGTGCAATTTGTGTTCACAATGAACATTTCAAAAAGAAAAAAGTGCACTTTAAATACCTGGACAACAGGTAGCCAAAAAAATTTAAAAAATGTGGAATGCACTCATCAGTCGCAGAATTATTTACATAGCAGAGGGGGAGGAGCTACCAGACTCCATTAATGAATGATAAAACAACCTTATAAAAATCATCCACTGTAAGTGTTTGAGTACAGTGTATAGTGCATCATTTAGGATGTAGCTAGTGATTTGGGGGCCCCAACACAACAACTATTTGCTCTTTTACTTTTGTAACCCTTATTTCTCCCTCATATTTTAAATTTGCACTTGCGATTGCACGTCAATTTAATGGTAGTGAATAGTCACAATCTTCAATCTTTAAAAAAAGATAGAAACATTAAATGTGTATACTTTCTTCTCTGAGGTGAATAAGTTGAACGAGAAATGTATAATAAACCCTAACTCAATTATTCTTTTATTTGTGTTGATAATTAAAATAATTTATGATTTATTTTAAAATAAATTTTTCTTTTTATTTATTGAAAAAAAATGACCCTCTTTTTCTATTCTATCTACTTGTTTTCTTTTATTAGAAATAACTTGACCCTTTAAGAATAGCTCTCTTTGTTCTATTTCTATTCTATCTTCTTTTTATTTATTATTTAAATAAACCTTGCTACGTGTACTGCATTAGACTAACCGGGATTTGTCACAGCACTAACATATTGTTTCTCACATCTTTATTTTAAGTTGGAATAGGAGGAATTATTTTAACAATAAACAAATCACCATTAAATACATAAAAGTGGCACATTTTTATTTAGTTACACATGAAGATAAAATAACATGAATTTAAATAAACTAAATATGATGTTTTGTGATTACAACATCAACATTACAGCTTAGAAACTATTGGTGACACAAGATAAAAACAATATCTAAGCACAACACTTAAATGATCTACACACAAGGTCTTATTTTACAAAAACATGATGCTCAGCAACAATGTCCAGTAGAAGAACTGCAGTAGAAGGCGCTATATAGAAAATATAGTAGTTCAGGATGTTACTAAATTACAACCATAAATTCTAAAACAGTTATCGTGGTTGGGCCATTGAGAATTGTTACAAACTTCATGTGAAAAACGTCATCATGAAATATAATTCTAAGTGCTGGGCTGCTTGTGCACAATGTAGACGCAGTTAATATGGGTGCTGGAATAACTATGCACTGCTTTTGTGTACAGTGTTAAACAGCTTACTAAACCATTCACAATGGCCTCAGAAAACACAAGATGAGCAAATTTCTTTTTAAAACAACTCTAAATTGATTCTTTTATAAATTTTAGTGTATTGAATTGAACCGCAAACAGTCACAAAAGAATTGATTTATCAACAATTTACACATTAATTCATGATGCTTGTCAAATGAACAAGGCCCACTGTCTGTATACTAGTCAATCATTGACTATTACCAGTGCAACATAATACGTTAAATATACAACCTAAAATTCATCAGTTTGTTTTTATGCAGATTGTTAACTTTCTATCTTTTTTGTGCTGTATTGCAGCTTAATGGACTCCAACTTGGTTGGACGTCTACATTCCAGTTGTTGTGGCCTGAAATAACATAAAGGTTTCAAGTGTCTCGCCCATCACTGTCCTCCTGCTGCTGGGTGACTGGCGGGTTGCCCGGATAATCTAGAAGCGAAATAGGGGTCTCCTTTGCTCCTGTTTGCTCCCTCTCACGTCTAGTGATTCCTCTGCTGCTTGCCTTCGAAGATATTGTCTGACCCCGGAACAGCTGAGCCTGACGTTGACAGAGACCCACTTTGCTGAGCAGTATAAAGACATCTCCTTGGAAGGCCTTGGTGAAGATGGCATATAGGAACGGGTTAGCGCAGGAATTCAGAGGATAAAAAAGCACCAAGAGGATCTTGGAGTTTGACACAGTGATGAGCGGGTGGTCCAACGCAGCGGTCATAGCATACATCGAAATTGGTGCCATGCAAAGGAAGTCTGTAAAAATGAGCACAGCCATACGCTTGGCAATGTTGGTGTCTTTGTTGGCAGACTGATGACTGGGGTTGTGAACAGCACAATAGATCTTGATGTAACATGCACAAATGACTACAAAAGCCAGGATGTTAAAAACAAGCACACATAGGATGTAGATCTGGTCCACAAGTGTCTGGGTGTCCATGGGCAGACAAATGCTGACCTTCTGGTAGCTGCTGACCCCAATGAGAGGCACAAGAGCCAATAAGAGGCAAAAGATCCAGCCTACCAGCATGATGACTGAAGCATGGGACAGACGCAACTTACGGTCCAGTCGCATGGCATATGTGATAGCATACCAGCGTTCCAGAGTAATAGTGGTCAGTGTGTAGACCGAAAGTTCACTAGCAAAGACGGAGAAGAACCCAGCTAAGTTGCATCCCGGACCTGTCTGCCAATCAATTGCATGATTATAGTATTCAGAACGTGTGTGGAGGTCCACGGAAGCAATCAGCAGAAGATAAATGCCCATACACAGGTCAGCAAAGGCCAGATGGCACATTAAAAACCTTGAAACTGACAGTTTGTAGTGGCTGGTGAGCAGCACCAACAGTACAAGCAGGTTGCCCAACACAGCAAGCAAACTGACAAACCACACAGATACCCTTAGAAAGCTGAAACCCATGATGTCCTCACATGGGTTGAACTCATCAGGAGCAGGAAAACAGGCGACCTCCTCTCCCTCCTCACACACAATGTAGTCATAGCGGCTGTCAAACTCATGGCTGGTGTCTTCCTGGGGGTTCTTCAGCGTTTCGCCAAAGCCCACATCATCGTCTGGGTGCCCGCCAAAGTAGGTGTGGTAGTGCAGGCTGCTGTAAAAGTCCTGATGGTCGTAGGTGTCTCTAAAGAGGTTATCACCCGAATCGATGCCAGGTTCCATGCTGCTGTGCAAGCCAGGAATTGTAAAAGTTCCCACAGATCTTTTTTGAAGTTGGTTATACCTGGCAGTAAGGTTACATATGATGTCCTCTAAGTACCTGCCATGTAAAAAGCAAAAATCCTTATGCTTGCATGCCAGAAAATACATTTTAAAAAGGCCTTAAATCTTTTTTGCATGCTCACTAAAACTACCATGATATTCAGAATATTTTAATAGAATCAGGCAACCAATTATATGACACCAAAGTTTAGAGTAGTATTGCAATGAATAATCAAAGCCACAAACCCTCTTTTTTTCTTCAAGTTTTTGAATGCACAGCAGTGGCTGGGGTAGGTCAGGTCTGCCGTAATCATGTGTCTGAAAGTCTTGATCGGTGGTAGTTTTTTGAGGGCCCAGACATTCCGAGCACAGAGTTCCCGAAGTGACTCCAAGCCTCTGCTTGGTAGGGAAGTAACAGCCGATTCTGATACATCACTGATGAGAAAAGAAGACCGTAGACTTTCAAAGAATGGCTAAGATATGCAACAAAATTCCCAAACATTGAAATGCTTCTGGTACTTCGGTTGATGTTGCTTTTTACCAGTGTTTTTTCTAAAGTGTTGGCTGTTTGTTCTAATGACTTGCCTGTCTGAGAGCTTGATAAATCATTATATACAGAAGATTCTGAAGACATAAATATCTGAATTAAAGTCCCATTTTCCGATAAACAGATCAGATACTTTCTAATTTAAACAGCACTCATGGTGCTTTCATTATACAGTATTCTACTAATACTAGAACTAATACTAGTGCTGCTGTCAGTGTGTTCTGGCACAATATTGTAAACAATTGTTCAAGTCTTAAGTGAATGTAAGATGGGACAAAAAATGGATACATTGTCAAAAGACAATGTGCATTAGGGCTTGCAATGTAAATGCAGGCTTAGGGTAAGCTGTACTGTGTGGGTTTCAGTATCACCTAAAGAATAAATTTACCACTGCCTGTTTTGTTTTTCTCTGAAAATCATCAATCCTCCCTATAGGATATTAACCCTCAGAGTCAAAAATGTCCAAGATAAAATGAGCTTGTTGATGTTTTTGTTTTAAACAGATGTTCCAAAGAGTCTATTGTGCAACATGAGTTTAAAATTAAGAATAAGACAAAGAAAAAAAAAACAAAAAAAACAATTGCAGCCTGCTTGTCTGATTTTTTCATTTTGAGATAGTTAGCCAGTGACCTCATAGCAATGATTTCACACTGAGCTGACTCCTGAGAGGGTAGCTGAGGGGCCACATTATTAACTTATTAAAGAATTATGATTTCAGCAGGCCCACATTAGCAGACAGATAAGATTACTATGGTCAACATCCTGCATTCAGATGAGAAGATATTTTTGCACTTACAGGACAATTATTAGTAACACCGATGAAGAGCAGGCTAGATTTATGAAGTCTGTTACGAACATAAATATATAATCTTTGTCAAATCAGTTAAACCACCTGTTATTTCCATTTTGTTTTGAAAGAGAAAATGTTAAAATTGAAATTCCATTAAAATT
Organism: Spinibarbus caldwelli; assembly: GCA_039654775.1. NCBI lineage: Eukaryota > Metazoa > Chordata > Actinopteri > Cypriniformes > Cyprinidae > Spinibarbus > Spinibarbus caldwelli. Next base: position 6,693,189 of record CM077240.1, read on the forward strand.
GTCAAAAATTATTATATATATAAATAATTGTGCATTTCTGTCTTATGACACATGATCTAATCTCTAAATAATTTTTTTACAAACTTGTACAAGTCATCTTTATCTGCCCTATATTACAATCATAATAATACAATCTTAATCTTATAATTTAGAGTTAATTTATAATTTCTACACACACACACACACACACGCAAATATATATATATATATATATATATATATATATATATATATATATATATATATATATATATTGGACAAGGGCAGCAAACCCTTGAGTAAAAGAACTCAGAGAGAACTACAGACACTGAATCTCAAGTGCTTTCAGGAGAAACAAAAGGCACTCACAGGAGCATTGGCCCACTGCTAGTCCCAGCAAACATTCTCTCATCCAGCCTTGTCAGCTGCTTATTTCTATGCAGGTACCTGTAAAGAAAAGGTTTCAGTTTGGTGATCATAATTCTGTCATTAAATGTTAAAGATGAAATTAAAATACTTTTTGTGGCACTTGTAAAGCCACAAACAAACCCATAAACCCTAAAGTATTTAGTAAGTAACTTGTCCCAAAATATTTGTGCTATAAAAATGCTGCTTGTTGAGAAAAGGTACAATATTATTTGTTATAAGTTTTCAGATTTAGGCCTTTCACCTGGCTGATAGAAAAAATCCCACTGACTTAGATTAAAGCACACACAGGACGGAACCAGAATATCATAAAGACTCTTTGGGGTCAGGAAGAAACCATTTAGCAAAATGCCACAAAACCTTAGCATCACATTTTCTTTAGAAAATGCAATCTCCAATAATCTTATTCAAAATAAGAACATTTTTAACAGCTGCTCCTTTAAATACCCTACAACACATTTAAGAATTTTTTATTATTATTTTTTTTTTTTACAAAACAAGACAAAAATACTGAATGCTGAAGAAAATTACTCTGTGCAATGTGGTTTCTAAAATAACATGAATTTCATAACCATGCTGGATGAATTCTCCAGTGCAATGTAACAACCCAACAAGGCTTGCTAGGGGGGGTCCACCTTTACAAGCCATTTAGCAATCCAGAAATGGAGTTTATCACTTTCATCAGGTGCTTTTGTTCTGGTTTAGCAGTCCAATGTAAACATGCAAAACCAGAGACATTAGCAAGAGATTACAACCTAAGGGAGTTTGAGATATGAGGGAGATTGAGATTAATATCCTGTATTCTCAGCAGAGGTTAATGACACAATAAATCACAATAGTAAATATTATACCCCCAAAGTATTCTTTACTCAAAAATAAACTTTTCCGTGGGAACTGATTGAGAAGACACTAGCATGGTATGCATGCTATTGAATTAAGTGAATGGATAGTTCAACCAGATATGGAAATTATATCATTATTTAACCAAATGCTATTGTTTTTTTCAGTTGAATAAAAAATACTTTTCACTCAGTTGATGCAGTAACAGTTCATAATGAACATCTGTCAGAAAGGACATAAAAACAAAAGTTCCATACAATAGTCCATACAACTTTAACATATATTGTATGCCTAAAGTAGGGATCTACAACCCTGCTCCTAGAGATGTCCTGCAGACTTCAGTTCCAACCCTGAGCCAACACACCTGTCTGTAATTATCAAGTAACCCTAAACACCCTGATTAGCTGGTTTAGTAGTGTTTGATTGGAGTTGGAGCTGCAATCTGCTAGCTTTCCAGAAACAGTTGTCTAAAGCGATACGATAGCTTTGTGTGAGCTACAGACCATATTTTAAATCCTTTTTGGTCTGTTTCTTGGAAAATTATAACACAAGTTTAATAACCTGTTTTGGTGGTGCTTTTGGTATTTTTGGAATGGTGTATGGTAAGAAAAAAATCTTTTAAAAACAGGTTTGTAATGTAATTAATGTGGTGTGTATATATATATATATATATATATATATATATACACACACACACACATACATACACACACATACAGGTGCATCTCAATAAATTTGAATTTCGTGGTTCATTTAGTTCATTTATTTCAGTAATTCAACTCAAATTGTGAAAGTCATTTATTAAATTCAATGCACACAGACTGAAGTAGTTTAAGTCTTTGGTTCTTTTAATTGTGATGATTTTGGCTCACATTTAACAAAAATCCACCAATTCACTGTCTCAACAAATTAGAATACTTCATAAGACCAATAAAAAAACATTTTTAGTGAATTGTTGGCCTTCTGGAAAGTATGTTCATTTACTGTATATGTACTCAATACTTGGTAGGGGGTCCTTTTGCTTTAATTACTGCCTAAATTCGGCGTGGCATGGAGGTGATCAGTTTGTGGCACTGCTGAGGTGGTATGGAAGCCCAGGTTTCTTTGACAGTGGCCTTCCGCTCATCTGCATTTTTTGGTCTCTTGTTTCTCATTTTCCTCTTGACAATACCCCATAGATTCTCTATGGGGTTCAGGTCTGGTGAGTTTGCTGGCCAGTCAAGCACACCAACACCATGGTCATTTAACCAACTTTTGGTGCTTTTGGCAGTGTGGGCAGGTGCCAAATCCTGCTAGAAAATGAAATCAGCATCTTTAAAAAGCTGGTCAGCAGAAGGAAGCATGAAATGCTCCAAAATTTCTTGGTAAACGGGTGTAGTGACTTTGGTTTTCAAAAAACACAATGGACCAACACCAGCAGATGACATTGCACCCCAAATCATCACAGACTGTGGAAACTTAAAACTGGACTTCAAGCAACTTGGGCTATGAGCTTCTCCACCCTTCCTCCAGACTCTAGGACCTTGGTTTCCAAATGAAATACAAAACTTGCTCTCATCTGAAAAGAGGACTTTGGACCACTGGGCAACAGTCCAGTTCTTCTTCTCCTTAGCCCAGGTAAGACGCCTCTGACGTTGTCTGTGGTTCAGGAGTAGCTTAACAAGAAGAATACGACAACTGTAGCCAAATTCCTTGACACGTCTGTGTGTGATGGCTCTTGATGCCTTGACCCTAGCCTCAGTCCATTCCTTGTGAAGTTCACCCAAATTCTTGAATCGATTCTGCTTGACAATCCTCATAAGGCTGTGGTTTTCTCAGTTGGTTGTGCATCTTTTTCTTCCACACTTTTTCCTTCCACTCAACTTTCTATTAACATGCTTGGATACAGCACTCTGTGAACAGCCAGCTGCTTTGGCAATGAATGTTTGTGGCTTACCCTCCTTGTGAAGGGTGTCAATGATTGTCTTCTGGACAACTGTCAGATCAGCAGTCTTCCCCATGATTGTGTAGCCTAGTGAACCAAACTGAGAGACCATTTTGAAGACTCAGGAAACCTTTGCAGGTGTTTTGAGTTGATTAGCTGATTGGCATGTCACCATATTCTAATTTGTTGAGATAGTGAATTGGTGGGTTTTTGTTAAATGTGAGCCAAAATCATCACAATTAAAAAAACCAAAGACTTAAACTACTTCAGTCTGTGTGCATTGAATTTATTTAATACACGAGTTTCACAATTTGAGTTGAATTACTGAAATAAATGAACTTTTCCACAACATTCTAATTTGAGATGCACCTGTACATACATGCAGGTGCATGTCAAAAGATTAGAATATCGTGAAAAAGTTCATTTTTTGTAACATGTCAAAAAGTGAAACTTTCATATATTCTAGATTCATTACATATAAAGATGTTTTTCAAAATTTTATTGTTTTCATGAGCTTACAGCTCATGAAAGTCAAAAATCCAGTATCTCAAAATATTAAAATATTTACATTTGAGTTTCATTATATGACCCTCCCTACAGTATGACTAAATGTTTAAATTCCAGGGATCTCTTGTTCTTTGAAACCACAAAAATGGGGAAGACTGCTGACTTGGCAATGGTCCAGAAGACAATCATTGACACCCTCCACAAAGAGGGTAAGTCACAGAAGGTCATTACTGAAAGGGGTGGCTGTTCACAGAGTGCTGTATCAAAGCATATTAAATGCAAAGTTGACTGGAAGGAAGAAATTGGGTAGAAAAAGGTGCACAAGCAACAAGGATGACCACAAGCTTGAGAATACTGTCAAGCAAAGCCGATTCAAACACTTGGGAGAGCTTCTGAAACAGAAACAACGTCAGAAGCTTCTCACCTTGGCTAAGGAGAAAAAGAACTGGACTGTTGCTCAGTAGTCCAAAGTCCTCTTTTCAGATAAAAGTAAATTTTGCATTTCATTTGGAAATCAAGGTCTGGAGTCTGGAGGAAAACTGTAGAGGCACAGAATCCAAGCTGCATGAAGTCCAGTGTGACGTTTCCGAAGTCAGTGGTGATTTGGGGTGCCGTGACTGCCGGTGTTGGTCCATTGTTTTTATCAAGTCCAAAGTCAATGCAGCCGTCTACCAGGAGATTTTGGAGCACTTTATGCTTCTATCTGCTGACAATCTTTATGGAGATGCTGATTTCCCTTTCCAGCAGGACTTTAGCACCTGCCCACAGTGCCAAAACCACTTCCAAATGGTTTGCTGACCATGATATTACTGTGCTTGACTGGCCAGCCAACTCGCCTGACCTGAACCCCATAGAGAATCTATGGGGTATTGTCAAGAGGAAGATAAGTAACATCCGACCAAACAATACAGACGAGCTGAAGGCCGTTATCAAAGCAACCTGGGCTTCAATAATGCCTCAGCAGTGCTACAGGCTGATCGCCACCATGCCCACTCCGCATTGAAGCAGGAATTCGTACAAAAGGAGCCCCAACCAAGTATTAAGTGCATAATTAAACCTACTTTGGAGATCTTGAACATTTCTGTTTTGTAAATTTTTTTTTTTCATTGATCTTTGAGAAAATATTTAATTTTTTGAGATACTGAATTTGAAATTTTCCTAAGCTGTAAGTTGTAACCATAAGAATTAAAAAAAAAAAAAAAAAACTCGTGAAATATTTCAGCTTGTGTGCAATGAATCTAGAATGTTTTTTTTTTTTTTTTTTAATTAAATTACAAAAGATAAAGACCTTTTCCTGATATTCTAAGTTTTTTTTAGATGCAACTGTGTGTGTGTGTGTGTGTATATATATA